>JARZZO010000003.1:45475378-46047944 GCA_030544215.1 Zantedeschia hybrid cultivar | reverse complement strand
GTGGGGCAATGTGTGAATGCCTTGGTGTCTTGAGTTTGGAGGCCATGGGGCCTATTTATAGGCTCAAATTCCGGCCCGGTGGGGGGTGCCACCGGAATGGGCCAAGGTGGGGGGGTGCCACCGGTTCCACCATCTCTCCTCCCCTCCTCTTTTATTTTAATTCCCAATGGCCAATGGGTAAGAAGAGGGGTGAGAGAGAGGATGGAAAGGAGAGAAGGGGGGGGCTCGGTGGGCACCCCCACCAGTTCCAACCGGTGGAGGGGGTGCCACGGGATGGACCCCCCACCGGTTGGGAACCGGTGGGGGGGTTCCCCTCCCCATTTCTTCCTTCTTTTTCTCCCTTTTGGGCTCATTAATGAGCCTTGGTTTTCAGATTTTGGGGGTTGGCCAATGTGAAAAGGGTTCAGACCCATTAAACTCAGATTTGGCCCCATATGAAAGGGGTTTAGGATGGGGATTTAATGGAGTTCACATGGAATTCTTAACCCATGTGTGAATGGGGTTAAGGTTCCCATTAACTCCCCTTCATCCTAATTAATCCCCCCCCATTTTAAATTTAAAAATCTGAAGAGAAGGGAGGGAAACCTCCTCCCCCCCCACCGGTTTCCCTCTTGGAACCGGTGGGGGGGTTCCCCAACCGGTGGGGGGGGCCCCCACCGGTTCCCTCTCTCTCTCCTCCACCCCCTCTTTCCTATTTAAATAAAGGGGGAAAGGGGGAGGGGGTCCACTTGTGTTTCTTTCCATTTTGGGCATCTCCCTACTTGGGTTTTTCCAGATTTTCTCCCTCTTTTGGCCTGCAGATTGGGTGCCCTGTGAGACTTTTTTTGGGCCTATTTGGGGTCCTTATTGGGCCTTATATTGGGCTCCCCTATTGGGCCACTTATTGGGCCTTTCACCCTCGTTATTGGGCCTCCATTTGGGGCCATTTTGGGTAAGTTTTGGGACTGGTTTTGACCCATTTCGGGACAGATTTTGGCCCACTTTGGGACTAACTTTGGCCCTTATTTCGCAGCATTCGGCTCCCCGTTTGTTGCTGCATTTAGGGTCTCCCCTTGGGCCTCCCCATCGAGGGTTGCAAAGGAGGTTCGGGAATTGATTTTGGCAGCCGAAGCAAGTGACTTGGGGCTGTCCCAGGCTCTCTTAAAAACCTGATCAAGGCCTTTTTGGCCTAGGTATGCTCCCTACTCCATTGCCCTCGTAATGCGAGCCTATGGCTTTATACATTTTTGATATTCACTCATATCATAGGTGCATGTTTTATCTTGCTTAACATGGTTCTTTGCGAACATGTCGCTATGCATATACGTATGTATTTTCCTATGGTGGGCTCACGTCAATGTGAGTATATGCCATACGCATATGCATGCATATTCATACGGCGTAACTTTGCATATAAAATTATTTTGGGTTCAACAGGGGCATGAGTGTAGGGGGGTGGTGTGGGCGAAGGGGGTGGATGGAGTTGGGGTGTAGGAGTAGGTGGGCATAGGCATGGGGGTATATGGGTGTGGGGTGCGTGTATTGAGGTGTAGGTGTGAGTAAGGGTGGGCGGGCATGTCGAGGGGTAAGGGGGTTTGGGGGTGAGCATGTTAAGGGTATATGGTGGGGTATCGAGGGGTGTGGGGGTGGGTGGAGGGTGGGTGTAGGGTGGGTGTGGGATTATATAGGAGGGTGGGGGTAAGGGCATGTTTAACAAGTTTTTATATAGCATCATTCATTAAAATCTGTATCCTACATACATAAACAAACCAAGAAGAATTACGTTGTCCTTGAACAAAGGTTAAGAATTGGTCTCTCCCTTGCATCAAGAACAAAAGGCAGCACCATAGCTACAGTAGCGGTCAACATTAAAAAGACCAGCAACAGTCAACCATAAAGCCCAGAAGAGTAGTAGCAGCACCTAAAGCTAGTAGCAGCAACAACAAGAGCAGTCGCAGAAAGTAAGAATAATAAGGACAACAACGGGAAGCGAATAGGGGGCCTGCAATCCCTTATTCTCACAAAACATGGGCAAAGAAAGAGAAAGAAAGGTTGTTAAGCACGTTAGAGAGAAAGTAGAGAGAGCGGTCCCCTCTCCCTTGTTCTCACAAAACTAGGGCAAAGAGAGAGAGAAAGAAAGTCTGCCGAATATGCTAGAGAGAGAAGACCAAGAGAGAGGGGGACACCCACCGGTTAAGGTTCTATAGAAAGAAAAAAAAATGAAAATAAAGAAAAATAGAGAAATAAGTGAGAGATGAGAAAGAGGCACTCGTGGGGGGTCCTACCAAACTTTTCCTGCCCACCAATCGTCTTAACACCCTCCACTGATTGGTAGGGGGCAATTTGTAAAAGAAAAAAATAGTAATAATAGTAAAAATAGAGAGAAAGAAGAGAGATAAGAGATAGGCACCGGTGGGAGGTCCCACTGTTCAACCCCCTACTAGTTCCACTTGAACCCCCCCAACTGGTGGGGGTGTCCCACAAACTGAGAGAGAGAGAGAGAAGTAGAGGAGAAATGAAGGAAGAGAGAAAACGAAGAAAAATAGAAGGGAAAGAAACCGGTGCCCCCCACCTCCCCCCCCCCCCCCCCCCCCCCCCCCGACTACGTGGAGGAAGGCCATGAGGCCGGCCTCCCTCTCTCTCAATTTCTTCTCTCTGTCTCTCTCTCATGCTTCTCTCTTATCTCTCTCTCTATAAAAAAATCAAAAAATTTTAGAGGGAAGGCCACTAGTGGGGGGTGCCATCGGTTACATACCCCCCACCGGGTGGCTCCTCCTTGCCCCTATAAATACCCCAAATTGGGAGGGGGGCAGCTGTAGAGGACCTTTTAGAAGATCACGAAGTGCTGCCACCCATAAAGATAAGTTCAAGATTTCTTCAAGGCAAGACCAAGCTCTTTTCTTGAGGTTGATGATTTTTTTAAGATTTAGGAGGATACACTCATGCTTTCTTAAGTGATCCTTTATGCAAGCTTATGTTTTCTTGAGTTTTGCATCTTATGTAATGACTCATGCTTTCTTGAGTCTTACGTATGGTAATTTTGATTAAGTGGTTAATATGTTCCACTAATTAAATTAAATGATAGACTTTGTTGAACTTTGTTTAAGTAAATCATATCGGTCTTTGTCTAAATTTTGTCTAATTGAATTTTATGGATTCATTGAAATTACTAAATGAATATTTAATTGAACCATCCTTAATGGATCATTGATTTATATTGGATCTTGAATGAGAATCCTTACTGGTTCCCTTTAATAAAGCATATTGGGCTTTGTTTGAAATTAAGCTTGTCTGATTAAAGCGGACCTTTAATGGATCATTTTCTTGATTTTTAATAGGTCTTAAGTGAACCTAATAAAAACCTATTAAACTAAAAAAATATTTAATGGGCCATAAGTATGTTTTGCTTAGAACCATTTAGGAATTATATTAAAGGATACTTAATTGGACTTAATGAGTCACATTATCCTTGGCCCTTAATGGATATTAATTGAACTTATTAATATCCTTTAAATTAATGGATGTTTGAAAGATTATTAGTATAGTTCATTAGGACTATTAAGAGACGTTTTCTTAAAGGATATTGGTAAAGTGGCCCTTAATGTCTTCAGTAGCGACTCGGACTTCGATGAATCTCCTTTCAAGTAAGATGATACATCCGCGTAAGATTTGCAGTTTCTAGTAAGTAGATGGCATTGAATTAGGAGCAGCTCGACAATATCTCAGTAACAATAGAGACTTCGATGAATCACCTTTCAGTTAAGATGGTCCATTCTTGCTCCTTTTGTATCTAACTTTAACATATATATGATTTACACCTTTTAATAAGTAGTTACAATCGTTAAATTGGGCACAACTCGATAAAATCTCAATAGCAACTCTGACTTGAATATTCCCTTTTCGTGTAAGATCATACATTTCTACTCCTTTGGTTTCTTCTAACTTTAATATATATATGATTTGTAGCTTTTATAAAGTAATTGCAGTCATCAGATTGGGTGCAACTCAACAAAATATTTGTAGCAACTTGAACTTCGATGACCTTTTAGGTAAGATGATACATTCTTGCTCCTCCTTTGGTTTCTAACTTTAGCATAAGATTTGTAGCTGCCAGTATGTAGGAGGCACCAAATTGGGGACAGTTTGACAAAATCTAAGTGGCAACTCAAACTTCGAAGAATATCCTTTCAAGTAAGGTGATACATTCTTACTTTTTCTTTAGTTTCTAACCTTCACATAGATAATAAGATTTGCAGTTTTTAATCATCATTTGGAGGCATCAAATCGGGGTAGCTCGATGATATCTCAGTAGCAACTCGGATTTGGATGAATCTCCTTTCTAACAAGGTGATATAGTCTTGCTCCTTTGATTTCTAAGTTAAACGTAAATATTTATAATTCTTAGTAAGTAGGCGCCATAAAATTAAGGGTAGCTCAACGATATCTCAGCAACAAGTTAGACTTTTAATGAATCTCCTTTCAAGTTAAGTTTGATACATTACTTCTCTTTTGGTTTCGAAACATAAGATTTGTAGTTCCTAGTAAGTGGAAGGCATTAAATTAGGGGCAATTCGACAATATCTCAGCAGCAACTTGAACTTTAATGAATCTCTTTTTAGGTATGGTGATACATTCCTTCTCCTCCTTTTGTTTCTATGTTTAATATAGATAAGATTTGCAGTTTTAGTAGGTAGTTTGAGGCATCAAACTATGGGTAGCATGATAGTATCCTAGCAATAGCTCGGATTTCAATGAAGCTACTTTTAGGTAAGGTGATACATCCTTGCTTCGCCTTTGGTTTCTAACTTTAACATAAGATTTGTAATTTATTGTAAGTAGGAAGTATCAAATTGGGGTAGCTTGACAATATCTTAGCAGCAACTCGAACTTCGATAAATCTACTTTCAGGTAAGGTTACATTACTTCTCCTGGTTTAGTTTCTAACTTTAACGTAGGATTTATAGTTCCTAGTAAGTAGAAGGCATCAAATTGGGGGCATCTCGACAATATCTCAGTAATAATTTAGACTTCAATAAATCTCCTTTCAGGTAGAGAGATGAATTCATACTTCTCCTCTGGTTTCTAACTTTAACATAGATAACATTTGTAGTTTTTAATAAGTAGTTGGAGCTAGGAGTGGCCACGAGCCGCCGCGAGCCGCCGCTCGTAAGCTACTTGATCTTAGCTTGAGTTAAGCTTACCTTAGCTCCTCTCATTCAACCAATCGAACCAAGCTCAAGCTCTAATTTAGGCTTGTCCGATCAAACGAGCCAAGCTCGAGCTTGACCCAGAATGGCTTGATCGGCTCACGAGCTTGCTTGAGGTAAGAACATTTAATTATATTACATATTCTATGTCAAACTTCCCCAGCTAAAGGTAAACCAACCGTCATAAGCCCACCGTGCCAGAATCACTTTACAGGTCCCAGCCTGCTAAGCATTTACATAAGTTTTGAACCTGATTCTTATGAGCAATGATAAAACAATCGGGCTTCCTATATCGAACTAAACTTTTGGTGCTCCGGATTCCTAGTCCATCTACAGGAGGAAGTCTTTGGTCCACCCACCACTAAGGTCCCATCACTGTCGCTTGTCCAAAGCTCTTTGCACCTATGACAAGGTGGTGGGGGACAGGGGAGGGTAACAAGGTTTTCCAATGGCGACAAAGTAGATGTGAGCCAGGGAGACAAGGGCTTGCACGGAGTCTGGTACAAGGCCAAGCATGTCCTGGACATGTTACTACTCTGTCGTCTATGACCACCTCCTGGCCAATCACATCGATGGCAAAAACTCTGGCACCCCGCTCACTTTAGGAGATCATGGCATTTGGGTACACGCAACATTGCCCCTTTGCTGTAGCAGGCCGTTTGTGCTGCACCAGCCTATAGAGGCCTCGTCGATTGGTGCAACATTAGGTGGTAGATGAGGGCGGTGGCGGTAGTTGAGCCCACCCGAGAAAGTGGGAATTGCTATACGGTGTGCTTCTTTAGCCTACAAGAGAAGATGAAGTTCGCGTCATGGGACCTCTAAGGCTACAAACCAACTTGGAGTTGGTCGATGATGTGTGGGTCCATCCTGACGGGAGTACACAGGCAAGCCTCTTTTCTGTGCACCCCCCTATGGTAGGATGCATATTTGGGTCTTAGTCCGACATCGATTACTTTACAAAAACTTCACCCAACTTTCTCTTTAAATCTCAAGCCTCCCTCTATTGCACCTTCCGAGCTTAGCGATTCGACTGTTTCTACTTGGTTGAACATAGTTTATTAGCTGAGTTAACTTAATAGTGCTCTAACGAGCTGAGCTTGGCTGAATTCAAGCTGAGTTCCTTTCTCGGCAAGCCAAGCTCGAACCCACAAAATGAGCTTGGGTTAGGCTTGAGCTCGAGCTCGAGCAAGTTTAGCTCGAGCAAGTTGTAACTCGGCTCGTGACCACCCTTAGTTGGAGCCAACAAATGGGGGGTAACTCGACAATATCTTAGTAGCAAATCATTCTTCGGTGAATCTCCTTTCAGGTAAGATGATATGTTTTTGCTCCTCCTTTAGCATAAGATTTGTAGTTCCAAGTAGTGAGTAGGAGGCATCAATTTAGGGGCAGCTCGACTATATCAGAACAGCAACTCAGACTTTGAAGAATCTCCTTTCGCATAAGGTGATACGTTTATACTCCTCCTTAGGTTTCTAACTTTAACATAGAAAAAGATTTGCAGGTTTTAGTAAGTAGTTGGAGGCATCAAATCTAGGACAGCTCGATAACAACTCAGCCAAAACTTAGACTTTGGTGAATCTCCTTTTAGGTAAGGTGATACATTCTTACTCCTCATTAGGTTTCTAACTTTGACATAGAAAAGATCTCCAGGTTTTAGTAAGTAGTTGGAGGCATCAAATTGGGGGCAGCTTGGACTTCGGAAAAATCTTCAACCAGGAAAGGTGATACATTCATACTCCTCTTTCGGTTTCTAACTTTACCATAGGGTTTGAAGTTCCAAGTAAGTAAAAGGCCTCAAATTTGGGGCAATTTGACACTATATTAGCATCAACTCGAACTTCAATGAATCTCCTTTAGGTAAGATAATCCATGTCTTTTACTTTGGTTTCTATCTTTAGCATAGATAAGATTTGTAGTTTTTAGAAGGTAGTTGAAAGCATCAAAGTGGGAGTAGCTCGGCAATATCTTAGCAATAGTTCGGATTTCGATGGATCTCCTTTTCGGTAAGATGACATTCTTGCTTCTCTTTTTGTTTCTAGCTTTAACATAAGATTGTAGTTCCTAGTAAGTAAAGGCATCAAATTGGAGGTGGGTCGACAATATCTCAGTAGTAACGCGGATTTGGATGAGTTTCTTATCAGATATGGTGATACATTCATGCTCTTCTTTTGGTTTCCAACCTGAACATATGATTTGTAGTTTCGAGTAGGTAGAAGGCCTCCAATTGGGACAATTCGACAATATCTCAGCAACAACTCTGATTTTGATGAATATCCTTTCAGGTAAGGTGATACATTCCTGCTCCTCATTTGGCTTTTAACTTTAATGTAATAAGATTTGCAGTTCCTAGTTAGTAGGAGGCATCAAATTAGAGGCAACTGGGCAATATCTCAACAGCAACTCGGACTTTGATGAATCTCCTCTTAGAAAGGTGATATAGCTCTTCCTTTTGTTTCTTTAACTTTATCGTAAGGTTTGTAGTTCGTAGTAAGTGGAAGAATCATATTTGGGGTAGTTCAACAATATCTCAAGAACAACTCAAACTTCGATAAATCTCCTTTCGGGCAAGGTCTTAAATTGCTACTTCTCGTTTTACTTTCTAACTCAAGTAGATAATATATGCAATCTTTAATAATTTGTTGGAGCCATCAAATTACGGGATAACTCAAGAATATCTTAGCAGCAAATTGGAGTTCGATGGATCTACTTTCAAGTAAGGTGATGCATTCCTGCTCTTCCTTTACTTTCTAACTTTAACATAAAAGATTTGTAATTTTTAGAAAATAGTTCGATAAATCTACTTGTATTTCTCAAGACTAATATGTTAAAAATATTCAGGGCCTAGAATGTAGAATGCTATAAGGTTTATTAGGTTTTACGAAGGATATACATAAGTTTACAATACTAAACTTGTATTGCTCAAGACTAATATGTTATTAATATTCAGAGCCTAGAATATAGAATGCTATAAGGTTTGATTGGGTTTTACGATGGATATACATAAGTTTGCGGTACTAAAATTGTAACTCTCATGGCTTTCAATTTTAAGACAATGGTGATGATAATGACATTACAGCTATACAAGTTAAGAATCAACAAGATGAAGAGCGAGTACTGAAGCAATTAAAGAGAGTCCTGAAATAATTAAGTCTAATAAAGGTTAGCTTGATATGTGTTATCCTTATGAAAGCATGGAACTCTTTTGAAGTTATAATTAGTTCAATCATACAATAAATGCTCTAAAGAAATTAAGTGCGGAAGCTAATAAATAGATAGAAAGAGATAAAAATAGGGAAACAATCATACAATAAATGCTTAGGAGTTTTATACTAGTTCAATCTGTCCAGACCTATGTCTAGTCTTTAAGAAACTACTTGGGATTTCTACTAACAATAAGGTAGCAACCCTTTGCAATCACAGACAACAACCTCCTACAACTGCAAACCCTCTCTTCAACTAGAAGAGGAACAACCTTCTGCTTCTAGCAAGCCTTCTCTTCTAGAACCAAGAAGTGGAAAACAAAGCAAATGTGGAATGCAGAGAGTGCCTAAGAAATAGGCAAGTGTTCACAAAGAACCCATCACATATTAGGATAGAAAATAAACAACTATGCTGTTACAAAGAGATTTCTCTCCCTCTTATAGAAACAAAGTCCTGATATTTTCATAGTGTTTATCATCAAAATATGAGGAATATGAAAACACAAAGTACTTAATAATCTCTCCCTTTTTGTTGATGACAAAACTATTTAAAACTGGTAGCACTACTGACGAAATTAAACCATGACCAAAAACAATTCAATCATTCAAGGAAATGAAATGGGTATCAAAGCTAAAGAAACAAAACAACACAAATAAAATTGTTAGAACTGAAACAAGTGGACAATTTATTTCTTCTATATGCATCCTAGTTATGTACACTTCACTAGACACTTTATGCCTTAGGTATCTAGGTACTAGATTCTTCGCATCAAGAATGAAACCATGTATCTTAAGGGGAGAAATCAGGTTTTCATTCCTAGCTGGAGAAATTGTATGGATAACCACAACAATTGAGATTTGGCTCCAAATTTAACATAGACAATATTTGCATAAGTAGTTAAAGCATCAAATTGGGGGGTAGCTTGAAATATGTCAACAGTAAATTGGACTTCAATGAATCTCCTATTCGGTAAGGTGACACATTCCTACTCCTTTGGTCTTTAACTTTCATATAAGCTTTGGAATTCCTAATAAGAGGGAGGCATCAAATTTGGGGGGAGGGAGCAGCTTGACAATATCCTAGTAGTAACCCACACTTCGAAGAATCTCTTTTCTGGTAAGGTGATGCATTCCTACTCCTGCTTTGGTTTCTAACTTTAATATAAACTAGATTTGTAGTTTTTAGTAAGTAGTTGGAAGCATCAAATCGAGGATAGTTTGACAATATCTTAGTAATCACTCGGATTTTCATGAATCTCCTTCCAAGTAAGGCGATATGTTCCAACTCTCCCAATGGTTTCTAATTTAACATAAGATTTGTAGTTCCAAGTAAGTCAGAGGCATCAAATTAGTGGCAGCTTGACAATAACTTAGTAGTAACTCAGACTTCGATGAATCCCCTTTCAGGTACGGTAATATATATTTCTGCTCCTCCTTTGCTTTCTAACTTTTAACATAGATAAGATTTGCAATTATTAGCTACCAGTTGAAGGCACCAAATCGTGGGCAACTTTAGAAGATATCAACAATAGTTCAGTTTTCGATGAATCTCCTTTCAGGTAAGTAGATACATGCATACTCCTCCTTACTTTCTAACTTTAATTTGTAGTTCTTAGTAAGTAGGAGGCGTTAAATTGGGGGCCATTTGACAAAATCTCAACAACAACTCGAACTTTGATGAATCTCCTTTCAGGTGAGGGATACATTCCTTGTCCTTCCTTGGTTTCTAACATTAACATATGATTTTAGTTTCTACTAAGTCAAATGCATTGAATTGGGGGCAGCTCGACTATATCGCAGCAGCTAGTTGGACTTCGATGAATTTCCTTTCAGGTAGGATGATACATTCCTACTCCTCTTTTGGTTTCTAACGTTACATAAGTATTGTAGTTTGTAGTAAGTAGGCGACATCAAATTGGGAGTAGCTCGACAATATCAATGTGCAACTTAGACTTCTAAGAATCCCTTTCAGGTAAGGTGATGCATTCCTGCTCCTTTGGTTTCTATCAAACCTTTACATCGATAAGATGTGCAGTTTTTAGTATGTAAGTGGAGGCATCAAATTGGGCGGTGCTTAAGAATATCTAAGCAGCAACTAGAATTTCGATGAATTTCCTTGTAGGTAAAGTGATACAATCCTGCTCCTCCTTTGGTTTCTAACTTTAATATAAAGATTTATAGTTATTAGTAAGTTGTAGGCATCAAATTAGGGTTAACTCGATGATATCTCAGCAGCAACTCAGACTTGGATGAATCACTATTTAGGTAAGTAATATATTCATTCTCCTCCTTTGGTTTCTAATATTAACATAAGATTTGTAGTTCTTAGTAAGTAGAAGGCATCATCAAATCTTAGCAACAACTCTAACTTTGATGAATCTCTTTTCAGATTAGGTGATACATTCTTGCTCCTTTGATTTTGAGTTTTTGGTTGGTTAGAAGATGAATGAATTATCTTCTTATCAATTTAGATATTAGCTTTTATATAATAAACTAGAATGATTTTATTGTATGATTAAAGTTTAAACATAAAAGTAGACTGGTAGGGAATTAATATTGTGGGCCTAAAATATATAATGGTATAAGGTTGATTGGGTTTTGCGAGGGATATAAATAAGTTTGCGAGATCAAAATTGTAATTCTTTTTTTTTTTTTCTGATGAATATACCACCAATTTTATTAAAATAATAAATCAAGATAGTGCAATTCTTTTACCTAAGCCTTAGTAGAAATGCAAACGACATGTGATTAGATATCAAACACACTAGTTCATTATAATAAGATGATCTAGTAGAGTTTTATAAATAACATACATGTACCAGTATTCATTCATAATAACCTATGTATCCTACGCCTGTCACCAATGTACATCTTGCATCGTAGTGGTATGTAGCATGCATGTAGTGTACGTCCACGCAGGGTTCCTGGACTCCCTTATGTTAATTTATGGAAGGACTTTATAGAAAGCATAACATTGTTATCAGCCCAAATGATCATGACCATCCACCTAAATTTGTGCTCTAACAAAGTATGCAATAGAGAAATGTATTCTACCTTTTCAGCCTTTTTAAGATCCCTCCTTAGTTGAATTTGCCACTGAAAAGTGCCATTATGTGTCAAATATGCATCTTTAATGTGGATTGATTTATAAAAGGCGAATTGAAAAATGTACCTTGATTTGATTGAATTTCTCAAAGGTACTTCTTGTTTTAAGTATATTGTGCACACTGGTGCCGACCTGGTGTCATTCTCTAGATGCACATGAACTCTTCGAGATGACCTGTCATGTTTTAGCTTAGCAGCAAGTCAGATTTTGATGGCTCTCCTTTAAGGTAAGGTGATACATTTATGTTGTTCCTTGTCTAACTTTAACCTAAGATTTATAGTTCCTATTAAGTAAGAGGCATCAAATTGAGGACAAGTTGATACTAACTGAGTAACAACTTAGATTCCAATGAATCTCTTTTCAGGTAAAGTGATACATTCCTTCTCCTTTGGTTGCTAACTTTAACATAAAATTTGTCCTAGTAAGTAGAATGTATCAAATTGGTGGCTGTTCCACAATGTTCAGACTTTAATGAATCTCTTTTCAGGTAATTTGCTACTACTCCTTTGCTTTCTAAGTTTAACATAGATAATATTTACTATTTTTAATAAGTAGTTGAAGCCATCAAATTAGAGGGCAGCTCGACAATATCTCAGTAATAAGTTAGACTTCGATTAATTTCCATTCAGGTAAGGTGATTCGCTCCTCTTGCTTCTTATTCTAACTTTAACATAAGATTCAAAGTTCCTAGTAGTATGTAGATCGAGGACAGCTCTATAATATCTCAGCGGCAACTTAGACTTCGAAGAATCTCCTTTCAAGTAAAGTGATACATTCTGCTCATCTTTTAAGTTTCTAACTTTAATGCCGATAAGATTTGCAGTTTTTAGTAAGTAGTTGCAGTCATCAAATTAGGGGGCAACTCGACAAAACCTCAATAGCAACTCAGACTTCGATGAATCTCCATTCATGTAAAAGTTGATACATTCTTGTTTCTCCTTTGATTTTAAACTTTAAGGGAAGATTTGTAGCTCCTAGTAAGTAAGAGGCATAAAGTTGGACTCAAACTTCTAAGAATCTTCTTTCAGGAGTGAAACATTCGTACTCCTCCTTTGGTTTCTTGCATTTACATAAAAAAAGATTTGTAGTTTCTTTAACATATCAAATTGGGGGGCTGCTTGACAATATCTTAGCAGCATCTTAGATTGTGATGAATCTCCTTTCAGATAAGGTCATGCATTCTTGCTCCTCTTTTGGTTTCTTTAACGTAAAATTAGTTCTTGGTAAGTAGAAGGCATCAAATTAGGGGCAGCTCGATAATCTCTTAGCAGCAACTCAGACTTTGATGAATCTTCGCTCAAGTAAGGTGATACATTCCTTCTCATCCTTTGGTTTCTATTTTAACGTAAGATTTGTAGTTCCTAGTAAGTAGAAGGCATCATCAAATCTCAGTAGCAACTCATACTTTGATAAATCTCCTTTCAGTTAAAGTGATTCATTCCTAGTCCTTTGATTTTGAGTTTCTGATTAGTTAAAAGATCAATGAATTATCTTCCTATCAATTTATACTTTAATTGTTATAATAAACTAGAATGACTAGATTGCTTAATTAAAGTTTAAACGTTAAAGTAGACAGATAGGGAATTAATATTGTGGGCCTAAAATATGCTATGAGATTGATTATGTTTTGCGAAGGATATAAATAATTTTGTGAGATTAAAATTGTAATGCTAATAACTTCACATTTTAAGACTATGATGATGATAAATGATGTCACATATATACGAGACAAGAATCAACAAGATGAAGAGAGGGTATTGAAAAAATTGAGTCACATAAACAACTTCTTGATATGTGTTATCCTTATAAAAGTATGATTGGCTTGAAATGATCAACACTGGATCCTATATTGTTCGAGTTTTCTTATTATAGAACCCCTTTGAAGCCATAATTAGTTTTGTTCAGAGTACTGGCCGTACCGTATGGCTAAGCTCTTTATGATTTCTTTGAGGGTAGTATAAGTGTTTCTTGTTTTAGGCGGAGATGAGATTTTTGGTTCTTGGTAAGTGATTGTCGGTTGGGTCTACGCGTTAAGTTTGCTCTTCAACTCATGTTAATGAGTTGATTTACAATAGAAGTTTTAGCACACTAGTTGACATTAGGGCTGTTAATGGATACTTGAGTTCCGATTATCTGTTCTGTTTTTGTTTTTATTAATGGATAGGGAACTCCGTTAAAGACCATCCATCCATTTCCGATAATTATAGGAATAAAAAATAGGAACACTCATTTTCACATCCTCTAACCCGTTTCCAATTCCAAATGATCATGTACCTTATACATCCATCTACAGACATACACACACACATATGTGTATATATATATATATATATATATATATATACATATGTATATACATATGTATATACATATTTAATGAGAATATCTCTTGAAAGTTTGATAAAAGTAAGACCACAATAAGAGGTTAGAAACTTCCCAAAATTTTAATATGATTCTATGGCACACGTTTGGGTATATTCATATGTAAATTTAAATCGGCATAGTAGATTTTAAAATTCATCGATTGTTAATTTTTACATATATCAAAACTTTGTTGGTTTAAAATTTTAAATTACTAGAAGAAAGTTTATCGAAAAGTGAATAGTAACAATGATTTTAAATAGTTTTTTTAATAATGATAGTGAAAACTTTTGTTTTCGTTTCCGATTTCCGATTTAAAAGCGGGAATGGATGCGAAAGTGGAAACACTCGCTTCGTCTCCACTTCGATCTCCGATAAAACTTGTAGGAAACGGAAGTGAAAGGTGTCATTTCCATTTCCGCCTCCGAGTCGTCGACAGTCCTAGTTGACATAATGGAGAGCCAGTGTGTTCATTTCTTTAATGAATATCATAATTTAAATAAAAAAATATATATTGAGGCAACTAAAATTCATATTGTGACCTAAAAGCAAAATATATGAGTTTATGATCGCCGATCGAGAAGTTGATTTATTACAATACTGAGACAAAATAGGGAAAGAAAGTGTAATATTTGGGCATTTTGGAGCAAGTTATTAGGTCCGGATCCTGTTTATCGGGCTGTGGATAGGTTTCAATCATGTTAAGGTGTCGTTCTAGGGCCACACTTTTATTTCAATTAAATGTTCGGTTGATTGGACGTTTTACAGTAAAACATCCAATAAATTGGACATTTTTCTCTATCTGCATACAAACTAGCATACATTCTACGTGGTGCTCCCGCGCGCCTTTGTATGATCCCTCTTTAGTTGAATTTGCCACTGAAAATTGCCATTATGTGTTGAATATAAATCTTTAATGTGGATAAACTTATAAAAGGCCAATTGAAAAATCTACCTTGATTTGATAGAATTTCTCAAAGATACTTGCCGTTTTAAGTATATTTTCCACAGTGGTGCCGACTTGGTGTCATTCTCTAGATGCACATAAAATCTCTGAGATGATCTGTCATGTTTTAGCTCAATAGCAACTCAGATTTTAATGACTCTCCTTTAATGTAAAGTCAACCATTCATGTTATTCGTTATCTAACTTTAACATAAGATTTATAGTTCCTAGTAAGTAAGAGGCATCAAATTGAGGACAAGTTGATAATAATTGAGTAACAATTTAGACTTCAATGAATCTCCTTTCAAGTAAAGTGATATATTCCTTCTCCTCCTTTAGTTTCTATCTTTAACATAAAATTTGTCCTAGTAAGTAGAACACATCAAATTGGTGGCAGTTCAGCAATGCTCAGACTTTAATGAATCTCCTTTCAGATAATTTGCTACTACTTGTTTGCTTTCCAACTTTAACATATTTAATATTTGTTGTTTTTAATAAGTAGTTGAAGCCATCAAATTGGAGGGCAACTCGACAATATCTCAGTAGTAAGTTAGACAAAAACCTTAAGAATTCCCTCTATACATAAAGTACTGAAGTGGTGCAACACTCAATCTACTCCCAAAAGAACAAAAAAGGAAGAAGAATTCACATTACAAAGTCATATTCCCTCCCACCCAACCTTCCGACAAACAAAAGAGGCAAGACACCCTAGAATCAATGCTTCATGCTTGAAAAATCCTCCTGTTCCATTCGCCCCATCTTGCCTACAGAGTCACTGTTGGGTTTGCTCGGTTTCTCCGGATCGCTCACGCAGCGGAAAAATAAAATTTTACAGCGATCCGTTTCCCGTTTCGAAGAACTAAAATACGATAATCGGATTATCGAAGTTCTCACCGTGTGCGGATTCGAATCCGCAGCCGTTCGGTTCTGTCGGTGTGACACCGCAAGCCGTGCAAGCGCCCGGCCTCTAGCGAAGTCCACGCGATCCTCCCCGCGACGAATATCCTCGAGTTCGTCGTTCTTCGCAGCCCGCGAAGCCTCCGCTGGTCGCCGCAATGATCGCCGCAGTGCGCGGACGATTTCCCGTCGAACGGGATTCGGAGAAGCGGCGGAGCAGATCTGGATCTGCCTGGACTCCAGAGGAAGACAGAAACTGAGGAGGGGCGGCCAGAGTTAGCAGCAGCTTGGCCTGCTCAGCCCGTTCGCTATGTTTTATACTAACCGCGCGGTTTTTCACAAAAACCCCCGGTTTGTATAAAACCCACTTATTTATCCATCGCCTTGAGAATCATTTGCGTGTGACCCTCTAGGCCCAAGTACCAGTCCAGTTAATGGCCCAGTAAGCCCAGTGACTCCTCACTGGCTTTTTTAATTAATTAATAACCCTTTATTAATCAATTAATCAATCGAATTGATGTCGCACATCGAATTCGACCGGGCCTCCGATCACGTTGGGTGCCAAGCAACACCGCGTGAACCCGGAAGGTATTTGGGGTTAAGTAACCCACTCTTGGAACCTTTCCGTCGACAGTTACCGCGTGGATATAATCCTTCATTCGTACAATGCTCTCGAGTCAACTCAGGGTATGGCGAGCTGTCAAACCCTAACCGGTCGACTCACTTGGATTGGATGCCGCTGATTAATATCGGAAAACTCCTTTCCCGATATTATCGTCCGCCCTGGCCAGGGACTTCCGCGCATCCTTCCTAGAGCATACTCTCTCTAAGTACCGAGAGCGAATGATTCCTTATTGACACACAATTCCCTTCGACGGTATTCCGCTGCACCCAATCCTTGGCGTATTAGAATCCCGTGGCTAGAGATTCGTAGACCAAGGTCAAAGTACAGAAGTCCACCGCCAAGGTGTCCTTGGTGTCTCAGGTCCGAGGACCATCCACGCAACTGCGACAATAGAATCAAGCTGGTTGACAGTGAGGTACAATACCATCCAGCGATTCAGTCGGATCAGTTCAGTGAACTCATTCTCCAATGAGCACCTACAGATTCGCCTTAGTGTCTCCACACAAGTGACTTATGAGACCAGTCACCCTCATCATATGAGCAGGAGTAATCTGTACTAGTCTAACCGGATATCCGATGTCCTTCTCGGATATCCTCCGACTAGGAACGATTAAGAATATGTGTGTTTAAGTGATCAGTCTCAGTAGTATGATCTCATCATAATCTGATCACCATAGCACATATTCACGGACTTCATTATGAAACGATAATTAACGCGATTTACACATAATGAATATTATGTCATTTTATTAATAATGAACGAGATTTACATTGTTAGATTGGCTTGTAGGCCACCTAAACTAACAGTCACATGTAGAATAAGCTACCTTATCTTCATATCCTCCTTGGCCATATAATGCATACTTCAGGCGAGGAGAAGGCTGACCCATGTATCAATTGAAGACAAGAACCCCTATGAATACTAAGCTTATCTAATAATAGCTGCCACATCTCTTGAGCGAATGGACACAACCAAAGCAAATGATTAAGGGATTCATCCTCCTCCCCATATAAAGGGCACATTGTGTGTGGTCCATCCACAAACTAGACTAGCCTATCACAGGTGCTTGGCAATGAGCTGAGCCTCTTGCGAGCTACTCGGGCTCGGCTCGACTTGTTCATCCAAACGAGCCAAGCCCGAGTCCAAGAGATAGCTTGTTCTTGTAAACGAGCCAAGCCCGAGTTCGGCCGAGCTCGGCTCGGTCAACTCGCGAGTCGGACTCGTGTCAAAACAAATTATTACATATTTTGAAACGACCCCAAGACGTCCGCTCATTGTGTTGACTCCACACGTTTGACAACTAAAGCACTTCAAGACAAAGCTGCCAGCTGTTACTCCCGTGAAGGAAGGCGGGTGGGGTGCAACTCTCACGAGTTTAGTCCGATTTCGGCTAGTAGCTTTAATGCACCCCTCCAGTTTTCCTATAAATCAAACCTACCTCACTGCCACTTTCTGCTACCTTACTGCCACGCTCTTGGTCTAGCAAAAGTTAATGGGTTTGGGCCGTCCAAAGTAGGTGGGCTCTTATAGTTAAAGTGTTATAACTGCGACAATAGAATCAAGCTGGTTGACAGTGAGGTACAATACCATCCAGCGATTCAGTCGGATCAGTTCAGTGAACTCATTCTCCAATGAGCACCTACAGATTCGCCTTAGTGTCTCCACACAAGTGACTTATGAGACCAGTCACCCTCATCATATGAGCAGGAGTAATCTGTACTAGTCTAACCGGATATCCGATGTCCTTCTCGGATATCCTCCGACTAGGAACGATTAAGAATATGTGTGTTTAAGTGATCAGTCTCAGTAGTATGATCTCATCATAATCTGATCACCATAGCACATATTCACGGACTTCATTATGAAACGATAATTAACGCGATTTACACATAATGAATATTATGTCATTTTATTAATAATGAACGAGATTTACATTGTTAGATTGGCTTGTAGGCCACCTAAACTAACAGTCACATGTAGAATAAGCTACCTTATCTTCATATCCTCCTTGGCCATATAATGCATACTTCAGGCGAGGAGAAGGCTGACCCATGTATCAATTGAAGACAAGAACCCCTATGAATACTAAGCTTATCTAATAATAGCTGCCACATCTCTTGAGCGAATGGACACAACCAAAGCAAATGATTAAGGGATTCATCCTCCTCCCCATATAAAGGGCACATTGTGTGTGGTCCATCCACAAACTAGACTAGCCTATCACAGGTGCTTGGCAATGAGCTGAGCCTCTTGCGAGCTACTCGGGCTCGGCTCGACTTGTTCATCCAAACGAGCCAAGCCCGAGTCCAAGAGATAGCTTGTTCTTGTAAACGAGCCAAGCCCGAGTTCGGCCGAGCTCGGCTCGGTCAACTCGCGAGTCGGACTCGTGTCAAAACAAATTATTACATATTTTGAAACGACCCCAAGACGTCCGCTCATTGTGTTGACTCCACACGTTTGACAACTAAAGCACTTCAAGACAAAGCTGCCAGCTGTTACTCCCGTGAAGGAAGGCGGGTGGGGTGCAACTCTCACGAGTTTAGTCCGATTTCGGCTAGTAGCTTTAATGCACCCCTCCAGTTTTCCTATAAATCAAACCTACCTCACTGCCACTTTCTGCTACCTTACTGCCACGCTCTTGGTCTAGCAAAAGTTAATGGGTTTGGGCCGTCCAAAGTAGGTGGGCTCTTATAGTTAAAGTGTTATTTGGGCTGACCAAATCATTGGCTCTATAATAACTTAAATTAAACATGTCAAGCTGGCCGAGGAGGGCCTATCTTAAACGAGCTGGGCTCGGGCTTGGCTCGAGTTTGATGGGGTTTCATTTGAGTTGGAGCTTGAGCTCGAGCCATAGTTGTCAAGGCGGTAAGGCGACCAAGGCGTGCTTGAGGTTCTGGACCACCTAAGCGCTTAGGCGCCCGCCTAGGCGTCAACTTCATAATATAATATTTTAATTTATGATATATATATATATATATATATATATATATATATATACATATATAATATATATTTATGTATGTATGTATATATATATATATACATACATACATATATATCTATGTATAAATGTATGTATATAATATGTGTATGTGTCTAACTATATAATATATACATACACATATATATATACACATATATATCTAAATGTATGTATATAATATGTATATATATATATATATATATATATATATATATATAGATACATATATTTAGATGTATACATATACATATATATCCATGTTTGTATACATAAATCTAAATATATGTATGTAATATGTATATATATATGTATTAGTTTGTATTTATATAATTATCTGTGTATATATATACATATATGTATATATATACAAAGAGAGGGGCAAAAACCTTGGGTTTCAGCAATCTGGGCGCCTTAGCGGGCGCCTTGGGTGCCTTTTCATTTGTTGGAAAGGCGCCCCAGCACCTTGGTGCTGAAAAAGCACCTTGGCGCCTAGGCGGGCGCCTTCACAACAGAGGCTCGAGCTTAGCTTGGAGATTGAAGTAAGGCTCGGGCTTGGCTCGAGATTGAGAATTTTTTAATGAGCCGAGCTCTAGCGCGACAAAGCTCACCATAGTTGAATTCATTGCCAGCCTTATGGGCAACCTTTGAAGAGAAATTCTGCATTGAAGAACCTTGACCCTAAGAGAACTTTTAGGAGACCAAACATGTGTGTAGAATAGATGTTGGGTGCTCCACATGCAAGGACCCTGTATGTAGATCTGATTAAAAAAGATCGAGGAGCTTCCCATCTCTGCACCCTAAAAGTAGAATGGATGCCATGTGCCGCCTCCTGTTGTTGTGACACCCTAATGTAGAGACTGGTGGATGTGCAAGAACCCTTTGCAACTGTTGTCGGGGTCCCATTTTAAGACCTTTGTTAGAAGTATTACTCTATTCAACCATGGAGTATCATCATATAATGTGCCATTGTGTTTTGAGTGGTTTCTCTAATGTTATTATTCTACAAATCAAGATATGGAGATCTACTTCTTTTTGCAAGATTTTTGAAGATTATGCCAATGATCTCTAAGTTTGTTTCCTCCTTTTCTTGGTAATGATACCATTAGCTTCATGGGGGCGCTGCGCTATGCAATTCTCTTCAACCTGTCGATGACCAACCAATTCAAAAGTTTGAAATTTTCTAACTTAGGAACTATTTGATGTTTTATGTCAAGAGAATGCCTTGCAAAGGGGTTTAAGCTTTAGCGTACATCACAACTGTTGAGTGCATTGGGGAGGTGAATGGGTGATTCTATGGTAGTGCTTACTGCTTAGGCCATGATCAGCATGCTTAACTATTATGTGGGATAATTTGAACTCATATTCATTATGACACAAAATTAAACTATATTTTGTCTTTAATTGGGTACTCTAGTAGTAGCAAATATGTAGTTATATGTACTAATGCATTTTTTTTTGTCCTGGTTGATGCGGGGAGGTCTACCGTAGAGATTTGCATGGCACTGTAAGTCATTTAATTGTACATGCAAAGAGACTAGTGATCCTGATTTGAATCTAACGTTACTATTTTCTAAAATTTGCACATTATTTGGCTTAATAAATTTTCCGAGTTGTTCAATGTCCATTCCTCCCCGACTCCCCAACACACACCATGACGCATTCGTTCATGTGAGCTTGGTCGAGTCGACTCATATCTGGGCGAGGTTGAGCTGCAGATATGCATCGACTCAGTTGAGTCACATTTGACTCATCGTGACTCGATGCAACTCACATCGTATTAGACGAGGCAGATGCAGTTCGCAGTGATCTGACCCGATTCAGATGGGTTTTGGGGTTTGTTCTATATTTCACTACTATATGTTCATTTACATTTATAATAACTTGTTTTTTATGAGTTTTCATCTAAATGCGTATTAAGTAAATATTTCTTCTAATTTGGTAAATAATTAGAAATGTCTCCATTTGGTAAGTAATTGGTCTTTTTTCTCCAATTTGATAGGTAATTTACACATTTATATGGTTTAATAGGGTATATTTCTCCTAAATTTGGCTCAAAGTCATTGTTATTAACAAACCACTTGAGTTAAAAGTTTAGTTGTCATATTTATTCATAAAATTAAAAGATCTGAAAAAAATCATAAATTGGCCTGAAACGGCCTGTCTCTGCGAGTCGGACCGAGTCGGCCTGATACAACTTGTATCTAGGAGGATGAGTCAGTAGTTGGTGAACCTAAATTTGGTTTAAAGTCAATGTTATTAACAAACCACAATACATCAAATTAACATGAGAATGAAACCCTTTATACTTCATCTTCTATATATAGGTGGTCGTGTGTACACAGGTCGTCCCATAGAATGATATTGGCCAGAACTGTCTCCAGGGATGGAACAATCTATTGCTTGGCTGTTGGTATCAAAAGATGGCACATGTGAATGGGGAGGAAGAGGACCCAGATGATGCTATTTTCTTCCTTTTTCCTTTTTGTTAGTTTTTAGTCTTTTATTTTTTTAAGCAACTGATTTGGAAAAGTTTTCCCTAAGTACCTAATTTGGCAGACAATAAAGATCGGGATCAGTTAGCTGCCTTTCATATTTGGATTTCAATTGATGGACATGGTTGTACATCCAATGCTCTCATATATTCAAGATTAGGATCAATTAGCTGCCAGTAATTTGGATTTCAAGGCATGGTCATGCATCCAATGTAGTAATCGAGTCCAATAATGCTATTAATTGTTACTGAGACTTTGACCACAGCCTTTCTCAGGAACACAACTGAGTTGGTGACCTTCAAGGCTAAAGTAAAACATGAGATATGATGGAACATAATAAAATATGAGATGTAATGGAAGCATTTCTCAGGAACAAACCGGCATATATTTATTTAGCATGGAGAACAAAAATAAAACTTGATCGTTATACAGTCATTGTATATCACACTGATCTGCTGATCTTCTCCTCGAAATGAACTTGTGTATTGTGTCATGCTTCCCCACCGCTGCCCTCATATAAAAAGAGTGGCACACTGGCAGTGAGTATAAAACCCATATTGAGCTTATTCTCTGTGTGTGTGTGTGTGTGCTGGCAGCATACTGTATAAAAGACTGCTAGATATTAAGCGTAGGGTTTATGTTTTAAAACAAGTAACAAAAAATGAAAACAGATGTGAGTTGGCGCACAGGTAGAGAAACTGCCCCTTACACTACCCGCCCGGATGAAATGCGATAATGTAATAAATTTCGGCTCCTTTGCTTTTGGTTTTCTAATTAGTTTAGATGTTAATTTTTATTGTGAACTAGAATGATTAGATTGTTTGATTAAAATTTAAATGACAAAATAGATTGATAGTTTAACAATATAGGGAATTAATATTGTGGGCCTTGATATGTAATGTAAGGTTGATTGTGTTTTTGTGTAAGATATACATAAGTTTGCTAGATTAAAATTGTAATTCTCATGTCCTTACATTCTTATGCAATATGGTGATAAAGGGCATGTGCATACGAGTTAAGAATTAAGAAGATGTAGAGAAGGTCCTGGAAAAATTGAGCGACATAAAAAACTACTTAATAAAAGTTATCTTTGTGAAAGAATGATTGCCTTGAAATCATGACACTTGATCTCATATTATTCAAATACTCTTATTACGGAACCCTTTTGAAACCATAATTAGTTTAGTTCACGGCATTGACCTTTAAGGCTCTAAACCAACATGGAGTGGGTCGATGTGTGTGGGTCCATCCTGACGGGAGTACACAAGCAAGCCTCATTCATATTTGAGCCTTAGTCTGACGCCGATTACTTTACAAAAATTTCACCCAACTTTTTCTTTAAATCTCAAGCCTCCCTCTATTACACCTTCCCGAGCTTAGCGATTCGACTGTTTCTAGTTGGGTGAAGTTAGTTTAATATGATTCTATAGCACACATTTGGGTATATTCATATGTAAATTTAGATCGACATAGTAGATTTCAAAATTCAAAATCCATAGATTGTTAATTTTTACATATATCAAAACTTTGTAGGTTTAAAATTTTAAATTACTAGAAGAAAGTTTATCAAAAGTGAATAGTAACAATGATTTAAATACTTTCGTTTCCGATTTAAAAGCAGAAATGGATGCGAAAGTGGAAACACTCACATCGTCTCCACTTCCATCTCCGATAAAACTTATAGGAGACAGAAGTGAAAGGTGCCATTTCCATTTTCGTCCCCAAGTCGTTGGCAGTCCTGGTTGACATAATAGAGAGCCAATATGCATATCTTTGTGTTTTACTAAGCAATATCATAATTTAAATAAATAAATATATATTAAGGCAACTAAAATTCATATAGTGACCTAAAAGCAAAATATATGCGTTTATTATCGCCGATCGAGAAGCTGATTTATTAGAAAGTGTAATATCTAGGAATTTTGGCGCAGGTTATTAGGTCTGGATCCCGTTTATCGGCCCGCGGATAGGTTTCAATCATGTTAAGGTGTTGTTCTAGGGCCACACTTTTATTTGAGTTAAATGTCTGGTTGATTGGACATTTTATAGTAAAACATCCAATAAGTTGGACATTTTTTTTTCTGTCTGCATGCAAACTAGCATGCACTCCTCATGGTGCGCTCGCGCGCCGTTTTAAGATCCCTCCTTAGTTGAATTTGCCACTAAAAAGTGCTATTATGTGTCGAATATGTATCTTTAATGTGGATAAATTTATTAAAGGCCAATTGAAAAAATCTACCTTGATTTGATTGAATTTCTCAAAGATACTTGTTGCTTTAAGTATATTTTCTGCACTGGTGCCGACCTGGTGTCATTCTCTAGATGCATATAAAATCTTCAAGATGATTTGTCATGTTTTAGCTCAGTAGCAACTCTGATTTTGATTACTCTCCTTTAAGGTAAGGTGATACATTTATGTTATTCCTTATCTAACTTTAACATAAGATTTATAGTTCATAGTAAGTAAGAGGCATTAAATTGAGGACAAGTTGATAATAATTGAGTAACAACTTAGACTTTAACATAGATAATATTTGCTGTTTTTAATAAATAGTTGAAGCCATCAAATTGGAGGGCAGCTCAACAATATCTCAGTAGTAGTTGGACAAAAACCTTCAGAATTCCCTCTATACATAAAGTACTGAAGTGGTGCAACACTCAATCTACTCCCAAAAGGAAGAAAAATTCACATTACAAAGTCAGATCCCCACTCCCTAACCTTCCGACAAACAAAAGAGGCAACACCCTAGAATCAATGCTTCATGCTTGAAAAATCCTCGTGCTCCTTATGACCCATCTTGCCTACAGAGTCACATGTAGAATCAGCTACCACATCTTCATATCCTCCTTGGCCATATAATGCATACTTTGGGCGAGGAGAAGACTATCCCTTGTATCAATCGAAGACAAGAACCCCTCTGATACTAAGTTTATCTAATAACAACTGCCACATCTCCTGAGCGAATGGACACAATAAAAGCGAATGATGAAGGGATTCATCCTCCTCCCCACATAAAGGGCACATTGTGTGTGGTCCATCCACAAACTGGACTAGCCTATCACAGGTGGGCAACTAGGGCTGGCAATGAGCCGAGCCTCTCGCGAGCTGCTCGGGCTCGGCTCGACTTGTTCATCCAAAGAAGCCAAGCCCGAGTCCAAGAGATAGCTCGTTTATGTAAACAAGCCAAGCCCGAGTTCGGTCGTGCTCGGCTCGGTCTACTCGCGAGTCGACTTGTGTCAAAACAAATTATTATATATTTTGAAACGACCCCAAGACATCCGCTCACTGTGTCGACTGCACAGGTTTGACAACTGGGAAGAATATAAGGCCCTAAACATTTTTTAAATATTCGATACCAGAATAAAACTCTTCAAGACAAAGCTGCCAGTTATTGCATATTTATTTATAAAAATAAAAGATCTGAAAAAAATCATAAATTGGCTTGAATCGGCCTGAACTTGCGAGTCGGATCGAGTCGGTCTGATACAACTTGTATATGGGAGGATGAGTCAGTAGTTGGTGAACCTAAATTTGACTTAAAGTCATTGTTATTGACAAACCACTAGGGTTAAAAGTTTAGTTGTCATATTTATTCATAAAATTAAAAGATCTGAAAAAAATCATAAATTTGCCTAAATCGGCTTGAACCTGCAAGTCGGACCGAGTCAGTCTGATCCAACTTGTATTTGGGAGGATGAGTCAGTAGTTGGTGATCCTTGTATATGAGTAGGAATCTTGGTTTGAAATTTATCATGACTAAGTGATTTAGAAATTTGCATGTGAAGTAAGTTGATGATAGTGGTGCAAATATGTACTAAGTGAGAATCCACTCATGATTTGCAGACTATTCTTTTTGCTTCTAAAGTTGTGAGAAGCTAGTATACATGGTTTTCTTGGTTGGCTTACTTTTAAGGCACAAAAGCTGCTTACCAGTTCTCTTCTAGATAGAAAAGAAATTAGATGCATCAATGCATCAAATTAACATGAGAATGTAACCCTCTATACTCCATCTTCTATATATATAAGTGGTCGTATGTACACAGGTTGTCCCATGGAATGATATTGGCCAGAACTGTCTCCAGGGATGGAACAATCTACTACTTGGCTGTTGGTATCAAAAGATCTGGCAGATGTGAATGGGGAGGAAGAGGACCCAGATGATGCTATTTTCTTCCTTTTTCCTTTTTGTCAGTTTTTAGCCTTTTATGTTTTTAAGCAATTGATTTGGAAAAGTTTTCCCTAAGTACCTAATTTGGCAGACAATAAAGATCGGGATCAGTTAGCTGCCTTTCATATTTGGATTTCAATTGATGGACATGGTTGTGCATCCAATGCTCTCAGATAGTCAAGATTAGGATCAATTAGCTGCCACTAATTTGGATTTCAAGGCATGGTCATGCATCCAATGTAGTAATCGAATCCAATAATGCTATTAATTGTTACTGAGACTTTGACCACAGCCTTTCTCAGGAACACAACTGAGTTGGTGACCTTCAAGGCTAAAGTAAAACATGAGATATGATGGAACATAATAAAATATGAGATGCAATGGAAGCATTTCTCAGGAACAAACTGGCATATATTCATTTAGCATGAAGAACAAATATACAACTTGATCGTTATACAATCCCTGTATATCACATTGATCTGCTGATCTTCTCTTCAAAATGAACTTGTGCCTAGTGTCATGCTTCCCCACTTGCTATCTTCATAAAAAAAGAGTGGCTCACTGGCAGTGAATGTAAAACCCATGTCGAGCTTATTCTGTGTGTGTGTGTGTGTTGTGGGCATAGTTTATCAAATACGGTTAGATCTTAAGCATAGGGTTTATGTTGTAAAAAAAGTAACAAAAAATGAAAACAAACGTCAGCTGGCGCACAGGTGGAGAAATTGCTCCACACACCACCCGCCCGGATGAAGTTCGGGACGGTTCCACATTTCAGATAATATGATAAATTTCTACTTCTTTGCTTTTGATTTTCTAAGTAGTTTAGATGGTAATTTTTATTATGAACTAGAATGATTAGATTGATTAAAATATAAATGAAAACGTAGACTGATAGTTTAACAATATAGAGAATTAATATTGTAGGCATAGATATATAATGCAAGGTTGATTATGTTTTTCTTTAGGATATACATAAGTTTACTAGATTAAAATTGTGATTTTCATGTCCTTACATTCTAGTGCAATATGTTGATAAATGGCATATGCATACGAGTTAAGAATCAAGAAGATGTAGAGAAAGTCCTAAGAAAATTGAGCGACATAAAGAACTGCATAATAAATGTTATCCTTGTGAAAGAATGATTGCCTTGAAATGATGACACTAAATCTCATATTATTCGAATACTCTTATTATGTAACCCTTTTAAAGTCATAATTAGTTTAGTTCACAGTATTGAGCATGCTGCATGACTAGACTCTTTATGATTTCTTGAGTGTAAAGTACTAGTGTTTCTGGTTTTAGACAGGAGGAGATTTCTGGTTTTTTATAAGCAATTGCCTGTCGAGACTGCGTGCTAAGTTTGTGCATCAAGTCTTGTTGATCGATTGATTTACGATAAAAGTTTTTCTACACTAGTTGACTCTTTTATGTGTTTTCTTGATGTACCGTAGTATGCGGTCTTATAAGAAAATTTGGCAAAGATGGCAAAGTAGAGTCAGTTTGTTCTTAGAGCAATATCATAATTTAAATAAATAAATCTACATTAAGGCAACTAAAATTCATACGATGATGTAAAATCAATTACGGCAACTAAAATTCATACAATCATCTAAAAGCGATATGTATGATTTTTCGGTCACTGGTCACGAAGTTGAATTCATGAGAATACCTAGATGAGATAGCGAAAGAAAGAGATTAGGAAAGGAAGGAAAGATTCGTGGAAGGGGATTTTATTGAATGTTTAAGTTAGTTTATTATGTTTGAAAATGAAAACGAAATGTAGTAGTGGATTATCTTGCAAGGTGCCTTATTTAAATCAAACTTAAGTGTTTGATTGAACTTCTAACTAGTGTGATAGTTTAACTTTTTGTTTTGGCAATATATTAGAATATTATCTAGTTTCAAGTAAAAAAAAAATGCATTTGAAGTAATAGCTCATCACACAAGGTGCCTTATTGGAGGTTTGAATAACTCTTTGATTAAAATTCTAATACAAGCATAGAGTATAGTTTAACTATGTAGGTATTTGATATTCAAAGTTTATAATATAATAGCCTTTTTATGGGACTTAGCCATCTATAGTTTTGTTTAGGGAGAAATATCAATGTTTCTGACATTAACATAGATAACATTTGTTGTTCTTATTATATAGTTGACAGCATCAAGTCAAAGGCAACTCGACAATCTCTTTACAGTAACTTGGACTTTGATGAATCTCTTTTTGCATAAGGTGATACATTCATGCCCCTCCTTCGGTTTCTAACTTTAACATAAGATTTTTAGCTCCTAGTAAGTAGAAAACATCAAATTTGGGGCAATTCGACAATATCTCAGCAGCAACTTGAACTTCAATGAATATCTTTTAGGTATGGTGATACATTCCTTCTCCTCCTTTAGTTTTTATGTTTATATAGATAAGATTAGTAGTTTTTAGTAGGTAGTTGGAGGCATCAAACTGGGGGTAACACGACAGTATCTTAGCAGTAGCTCGGTTTTCAATGAATCTACTTTTAGGTAAGGTGATACATCCTTACTTCGCCTTTGGTTTCTAACTTTAACATAAGATTTGTAATTCATTGTATGTAGGAAGGCATTAAATTAGGGGCAGCTCGACAATATCTCAACAACAATTTAGACTTTAATAATCTCCTTTCAGGTACAGTGATAAATTCCTGCTCCTTTGGTTTCTAACTATACATAGATAACATTTGCAGTTTTTAATAAGTAGCTGGAGCTAGGGGTGGCCACGAGCCGCCGCTCGTAGGTTACTTGAGCTCAGCTTGAGTTAAGCTTACCTAAGTTCCTCTCATTCAACCAACAGAACCAAGCTCGAGCTCTAATTTAGGCTTGTCTGATCAAACGAGCCAAGCTCGAACTTGACCTAGATTGGCTTGGCCGACTCGCGAGATTGCTCAAGGTAAGAATATTTAATTAGATTACATATTCTATGTCAAACTTCCCCAGCTAAAGGTAAACCAAGCATCACAAGCCTACCATGCCAGCATCACTTCACAGGTCCCAGCCTACTAAGCGTTTACATATGTTTTGAACATGATTATTATGAGCAATGATAAAACAATCATGCTTCCTATCTCGAACTAAACTTTTGGAGCTACAGATTCCTAGTGAGTCTACGGGTGGAAGTCCTAGGTCCACCCAACACTAAGGTCCCATCACTGTCGCTTGTCCAAAGCCCTTTGCACCAATGGCAAGGTGGTAGGGGACAGGGGAGGGTAACAAGGTTTTCCAATGGCGACAAAGTAGATGTGAGCCGGGGAGACAAGGGCTTGCACGGAGCGTGGTACGACGCCAAGGATGTTTGCAGCCTGTCCAGGACTTGTTACTACTCCGTCGTCTATGACCACTTCCTGGCCAATCACGCCGATGGTAAAAACTCTGGCACCCTGCTCACTATAGGAGATAAAGGCATTTGGGTACACGCAACATTGCCTTCTTGCTGTAGGAGGCCGTTTGCGCTACACCAGCCTATAGATGCCTCGTAGGCTGGTGCAAGATTGGGTGGTAGATGAGGGCGGTGGTGGCAGCTGAGCCCTCCTGAGGAAGTGGGAGTTGCTACACGGTGTGCTTCTCTAGCCTACAAGAGAAGATGAAGTTCGCGGTAAGGGACCTCTATGGTTCCAAACCAACTTGGAGTGGGTCGATGATGTATGGGTCCATTTTGATTGGAGTACACCAAGGAATTCCGGGTAGGGTCGGGACCCGACAATCCCGACCCGATCCGATTTGGATCGGCTGGGTCGGCCGATCCAGATGAAGTCCGGCCGGTCCGACTCGGCCGGATAAAAAAAAAAATCAGAAAAAATCAGGAAAAAAAATCAGAAAAATTAAAAAAAAATCAGAAAAAATTACATACATATTATTCAATTGATGTACAAGAAGAATGAATGCAATTCATGTACATCTATAAAAAATAAACATTAAAGACAACTAACTAACTAATAATTTTTGTTGTGCATTAATTAAAAAAGACATTGTTGTTGAAAAATACCTTAGAAAGATCACATTTGTGATCCTTCATCATCCGGTTCATAAGTTTGAGCAGGCGGGCCATAATCCGCCGACATGTATGGTGCATATCCATAGCTAAACAAGGAACAAGCGAGGTCTTAGAATCCTCTTTGAATACCTCTAGGTGTGTAAACATGTTGGCTTGAACTTTCTCCTGATTGTATTGGAGGGACAAAAATGCCATACTGTATAGGTGGAGGTCCAGAGTACCCTTCAGTAGTGCTACTGATGTCTGAATACGGCAGTGTAGGAGGGTGAAAAATGGGCGGATAAGAAGGTGCATCTTCCCATGGTGGCCAATCACACCATTCCCATCTCTGTTGGCCTTCAAATCCCCTTTGTTGTCCTTGTCTCTGACCTTGAGTTCCATCAGAATAACTCGGAGGTGCAGAGTAATCATCGTATCTTGTGTAACTGCTCCCAAGTGCAGAACCTCCTGTTAGTCCAGCAACAGTAGCGCCATCACCATCACCATCTCCATCATCATCATCATCATCATCATCATCATCATCAGTGGAGTCATCACTCCGCACTTGGCTTGTTTTCCTTAATCGCTTTCTTCTACGCCTGTAGGTTTGTCTTTATGCCTCGTACATGCTGGCCAAGTGAGGTGGTAAAGCTGGGGTGTCCTCAGGTGTCTCTCTAGTCTGCTGAACTGTCCCTTCTTCTCCTTTTGATGGGTCCACTCGTTGTTTAGACTTTCATTTTGATTGTTTTCTCTTTTTGCTGCTCGATGACTGCAATGAAGGTCCCGCTGGCTCTTTCTCCTTTCTTCTTTGTGGATCCACCTGAGTAGCTGATCTCCTGCGTGCTGGCTGAGAGGCAGAAGTTCTAGCAATGTCTTCTAGTGTGGCTGACTTTCGGCGCCTCTGAAGAACTAGTGCACCTCCTTCTTGTGTTGTCTGAAATTCAGGATCTCGAGCAACTACTGCATGTAATTCACCTTTTGCCCAACTGCGATCCTGAGGATCAAACTCAGGCTGTGCATCTCTGGCTGCTCTGCTCTCCACCCAAGAATGCAGTGGGTGTTCTTCATCTAACAGTTCATCAATATCAATCTGATGTACACGCTCATCAACTAGTCTGCCAGCAAACTCCATGAATCTCTGTCCTTCAAGCCTCTGTCTTTCCTGAATTTGCTTGATTTTTATATGCATGTTGTAGTGACAGTACACCAACTTCTCCAGCCTAGAAATCCCCAATCTGTTACGAACCTTCGTGTGAATGAGACTGAATGTACTCCAGTTTCTTTCACATTGACTGGAAGAAGTGGTTTGACTGAGTACTCGCACTGCAACATACGCCAAAGGATTTGTGGTAGCTTGTCTGTAATTAATCTGGATCCACCATTCAGCTGTTGAGAAAAAAAAAAAAGACGATATCAATAATCATATGTAGAGTCTACATTGTAGACTAGTAGCATCATTAAATTTAATATTTGACTATTTATTATGTAATTCACCTGGAGTTGTCCTCGTTACTGCAGTCCTGATGTCATCATCTCCATAAATGCCAATCTTCAATTTAAATCTCTCCATCTAGAAAATAAATATAAATAACATAAGTTAATGATAGACGCATGCATTTTCATAAACTCCTACTTTGTATGTTACCTCTGCTAAGGCATCTATCCTTTCATTCGTATTCCTTGATATTCTAGTAATCACGTTAGTTGTGCCTCGAAGGACCTCTCCGTCATTATGCACGCTCTCACTATACTGATACCTTGGGTTGAAAAAATATCCTACATATAAATTGAATATAATTAGTTATAAAATTAAATGTGAAAAAAATTAATAACATAAAAGCAACTTAAATAGATGAAGAATTAACCAGCAGCATGGAGATCATGATGAAGAGTCGACTCCCATCTATCATCGATGATCCTCTACCATTTGTCATGAGAGTAGGAAGGCTTTCGCTCAATTGCTCCTTTGCTCTATCCATGGCCTCATACAAATATCCCATGTCATTTTTGTCATCTCCATCAACTAACCTCAAAACACGTACTAGAGGCTCAACCACTTTCAGATAGCGAGAAACCTTATCCTAAAAACTTTTCTCCCCAACTAGCAATTGCACTGCCAACGCAACTTCTCTAACATCGGCTCTCAGTGTCCCTATATGTGCCAGAAACTCGTCAGAGTAGACTAATTGGGCCAACTGATGCTTGCATTTACTCAGGCTCTCTAAAGAAATGAAGTTGGATGCAAATCTACTAGGGCTAGCACGAAGAGGATCTCGTCCACCTGTATGTTCTCTCATCATATGTAAGATCCTGTTGTGACTATAAATAAATCCTGTGATCATCTGAGCAAGTTGTACCACCTCAGCAACAAAAGGATCTTTACCTATGTCCTCTATCATCAAGTCAATAGAATGTGTTGCACAAGCACCCAGTACAAATGGTACCTCTTCTGCATCAACAATTTACCGGCTGCTTTGTATCTTGCTTCGTTGTCAGTGACTATCTGCACAACATTTTCTCTTCCAGATCTTGTGGTCCATAAACACCAGTAAAAGTCTACAAAAACTTTTTCTACATATGCGTGAATTAAATAGAAACACAATAGGTTCCAATTTTAGTGCTGACACACTGGAGAACATTTATATCCCAAAGTATCAAAATACCTCCCTTCAAACCATCTGCTGGCTTAGCAATCCTCCCCTGCAGTTTGTTGCTACCCAATTTTGAAGTATCTTCTGAGCTAAAGTCTGTGACCTTAGTTTATTGAATGCAAAATAAATCCACTTTATTTCTCTAAGCAATAGATTTAATTTCCCTAACTTTATTGAGGCACTTCAAACTCCGCTTAAGTATGGGTCTCTTGTACTTAGCCGGTCCCAAGCCCGGATTAAGGAGGAGGGTTGCGGTAGGTGACAGCCAGCGTAAAAATTTTGTCACATCTCATGATATGGATTCAATCAAAATTAACGTTGGGATGTCCTCTACTTACCGTGCTACACCGGAGTCCGGGTGTAGTGAGAAATAGGCAAGGGTTGAGGGCATTCCCCACAAATGTCGCGCCACGTCGACACCTGGATGTGGTGTTAAATGAGCAAGGGTTCCCACATTATGGACGGGTGTGGGTAAAGAAGTTAGTCTATAGAACCGAACAGAGAATAGGACAGAGGACAAACTTAGAGAATAACAGATGTTACCACAGAAAGAATTCTAAGAAAGTGCAGGTTGAGAAGATGATCATAGGAAAGTTGATGAAACTTGTTGATACAATGGAGAGAAGAAAAGTCAATATTGCTTGCATTCAAGAGACTAAATGGATAAGAGAAAAGTAAGGAAGTAGAAAGTACAGGCTGCAAATTGTGGTATACAGGAAAGGAGAGAAATAAGAATGGGTTAGGTATTATTATTGATAAGACTTTGAAGGATGCAGTGGTAGCGGTGAGGAGAGTAGGAGATATGATTATCTTAGTGCACTTAAGTATAGAGAGAGATGCGATTAATGTAGTTAGTGCCTATACTCCACAAGTTTGATTAGATAGTAAGAGTAAACGGAGGTTTTGGAAGGATATGGATGACCATATGCAGAGCATACCAAATTAAGATAATATCTTTATTGGTGGGGACCTCAATGGGTATGTAGGAAGTGAACGTCAGGGTTGTATGAAGGTTCATGGAGGTTTTGGCTTTAGGACTAGAAATGAGGAGGAAAAAAGTATCCTCAATTTTGCTATGGCCTATGACCTTATACTAGCAAATACTCATTTTATAAAAATAGATTCTCATCTAGTAACCTTTAAAAGTGGACAAAATAGAAGCCAAATTGACTTCCTTCTCATAAGGAAAAGAAATTGTGCTTTATGCAAGGATTGCAAAGTTATTCCCCGAGAGACTTTAACAAGTCAACACAGGTTAGTAGTATTAGATATTAAAATCAAGAAGTGGTCGGGTACGTTTAAAAGGAAGACTATTGATAGAACAAGGTGGTAGGAATTAAAAGGGATGAAGCAAGTGATATTTAAGAATGAACTTCTCAATATGGGTGATTGGAAGTCGGATTTGGAGGCCAATACTATATGGATAGATATGGCCTTTAAGATTAGAGAAGTAGTTGGAAAAGTGCTTGGAGAGTCTAAAGGATATGGTCCACCTGCGAAGGAGAGGTGGTAGTGGAATGTGGAGGTACAAAAGGCGGTGAAGAGTAAAAGAAAATGGTATAAAAGATTGCCAAAGTGTGATAATAATGAGGCTTATGAACAATATAAGATGGCAAAAAAGGAAGTAAAAAAGGCTGTTAGTCGAGTAAAAGCTCAGGCCTTTGAAAAGATGTATGAGAAACTTGGAACGAAGGAAGGAGAAAAAGATATTTATAGATTAGCAAGGATAAGAGAGAAAAGGTGTCGGATTTTTAATCAAGTTAGGTGCATTAAGGATAGTGAAGGAAAGGTTTTGGTAAAAGATGAGGACATCAGAGAAAGGTGGAGAAGTTACTTTGATAATCTTTTTAATGATAATCATAGTGGAAACATAGTGGACATAGAATAGCATAATGTGAACGATACTAGGAGGATTAGATTTTCGGAAGTCAAGGAAGCATTAAAGAGGATGAAAGTAAGTAAAGCTTGTGGCCTTGATGGAATTCCTATTGAAGTGTGAAAATGTTTAGAAGATGTAGGAGTGGAATGGTTGACTCGACTATTTAACAAGATCCTAGTCTCTAAGAAAATGTTAGATGAATGGAGGAAGAGCATTCTTATACCTATTTTTAAAAACAAAGGAGACATCAAGGATTGCTCAAATTATAGAGGAATTAAGCTCATGAGTTATACTATGAAGCTGTGGGAGAGAGTTGTGGAATATCGTTTACGTTCTGAGACAACTATCTCGGCCAATCAATTTGGCTTTATGCCGATCGATCAATTATGGAAGCTATCTTTCTTATTAGGAGCTTGGTAGAGAAATATAAAGATTTGAAGAAAGATCTACATATGGTGTTCATCGATTTGGAGAAGGTCTATGATAGAGTTCCAAGAGATGTTTTGTGGTAGGTGCTAGAGCGCAAGAGGGTATTTACTAGATACATACAAGTATTAAAAGATATGTATGAAAGAGCAACTACTAGTATCCATACGGTTAGAGGGGAAACACGAGATTTTTCTATTTCTGTTGGAGTGCGTCAATGATCAGCAGTAAGTCCATACCTTTTTGTATTAGTTATGGATGATTTAACAAAAGATATACAAGAGGACATTCCGTAATTTATGATGTTTCCGGATGATATTATGTTGATAGATGAGATGCAAGAGGGACTTAATAGAAAACCAGAGTTTTGAAGGAGCATCTTAGAGTTTAAGGATTTCAAGTTAAGTAGAACGAAGACATAGTACATACATTGTAAGTTTAGTGAAGGTCGGATAGGCGAAAAGGAGGGAGTTAACTTGGATGGGATGGCAATACCCCAAAGCAGCCATTTCAAATATCTTGGTTCGATGCTCCAAGAAGACGGAAGGTGCGATGAGGATGTTAGCCATAGGATTAAAGTAGGATGGTTGAAATGGAGACTTGCTACGGGAGTTTTGTGTGACCACAAGATCCTAACGAAACTGAAAGGAAAATTCTACCGTACGGCGATAAGACATGTAATATTATATGGTAGTGAGTGTTGGGCGATGAAGGGGCAACATATCTCTAAGATGAGTGTTGTCGAGATGAGAATGTTAAGGTGGATGTGCGGGCATACTAGGCTAGATAAAATTCGTAATGAGTATATTAGAGAAAAGGTAGGAGTGGTACTAATTGAGGACAAATTGAGAGAAAGGAGACTGAAATGGTTTGGGCATGTTCGGCGTAAGCCTAGGGAGGCTCCAGTTAAAAAAGTGGAGCATATTAGGATAGAGGAGGGGAAGAAAAGAAGGGGTAGACCTAGATTAAATTGGAAGATAGTAGTACAATATGATTTGGAAGCTTTAAACCTTTCATAAGAGGTAGCCCAAAATCGTTTAGAGTGGAAATAGAGAATCCATATAGTCGACCCCAATTATTTGGGATTAAGGCTTCGTTGAGTTGAGTTGAGTTTTATTGAGACCCTTCAATCCTCTAACATTCTAAGACACAATATTCATTTGGACATCGAAGATTTCCCCTTCCCCATTAACTTTCTAGGCCTTAAACCCTCCAACTGTAAAATATTATGAAGATAGGCTAATTCCCTGTTACTAATCTTGATTCCACCTCCACTGCCTCTTTTAGTTGAACTGCGAGCAAGATTAAGATCCCGTTTGATTTTTCTCAGAAATTTTCTGATAGTCCTTTCTTTCCTACAAACAGAAATATCAACCATATTGCCAATAGCTCTGATAATATCATCAGACCAAAATCCAGCTTCTTTTGAATTTATGACTGCCACCGCCATTAGTCCTTAACCATTGTAATCCTCTGAGCTCTCATCTTTATTCCTATATGTCACTTCGATCCGCTCAACCCTAGTCCCTTCAAGAACTTGATTAAGATGCTTCGAATCTCCGGCAGCTTTGATGAACCCCATCTGCCAAGGGATGATACACATTTGATCATCTGGATCAAGGGATACCTAAGGCCTATAGGGTACCATCTCTCTACCGACATAGTTGGAGCTAGCCAGAAGCAACAACTTCCTCATACCACTAACATCAACAGGTCTGGATTCCCCAGAACATGTTGCAGATCGTATCGAGTAGTGAAACTTGTCTTTCAGAGCGGTCAACGGCTTTTCGATGTAAGGCCAACGAACGAAGCTTTTGTCTTCTTGGGAAGCGGACCACACTCCAACAGACTCTCGTCCATGCCCCGAATCCAGCGGACCATGGAAGAGTCGGGTATATCGGGCGAAGACGACGACTCCATCGGGCAACTGGTAACGGGTAAGGTCTCCAAACTAGGAAACCCGGATGACTTACCCGGATACCCCAAAAAGGACGATCGAAGTAGAATCCGACACTGGTCTGAGTGAAATAGTGTTGGATCCGAATGACTGTGCCGAACCATGGGCTATTGGATCTAACCGAGAGTTATTCGGACCAGTCAAGGACCGAGATTGTTGATCTTCTCGACCCGAACCTCGAACCACCCTGATCGAATGAAATCGCCACTCCGCAGTTGGATGACAAGCTTGAGGAAGATGATCTAATTGGGAAGTGTCCTCCTCATTTGACCATCTCACTGCCACCACCTCGACCAAAGTCGCATAAGCCTCGAGACACTTCGTCTAACATAAAGAAATCATACCCCTGCCTTGGAACCCTGCCTCTGTAATCAGGCTTCCCCCAAAATCACTAGATAAAGAATCATCCGAACAACGATTCAGTTTTCCCCGACTCACCGACTTCAATTGCAACCGAGCCTTCTGAACTGAGTCATGAAAACCCGGAGTCCCTGATCTCACCGGAATTGTCAACTCGGGTGAATTCTTTTGGCTTTTTGAAACTCTATTCTGCTTATTATTCCTGTACTCAGCTTCCACTTCTGCCCAGCACCAATCCATCATCTTGGGCATCTCTGAAGAAGACGTTGCTGGAACTTCTCTCTGAATGCTCACCCTGCAACAAAGACCCCCCACTCTGATAATGGTACTGCCAGGAACTGCCTCAACATTCTCAACCTCAACCAGAACCCAAGCATAACACAACATCTGCATATCAAGTACCCTAGCATCCGCTTGTCTAAGAATGCCAAAAGGACACACAATAGACTGGAACGTAAAGGTTCCAGACAAGCAGTGGAATTCCTATAAGCCGAAGCCAAGAAATAATACCAACATGCTTAGGAACCTTAGCACATTCAAGAGTCCAAGGTGAGAACTTCACTACCGTACACCCCTGCTTCATTTCCATCAGCTTCAAAGCTACTCCTTTCCAAGACAGCATTGATGTATTCACCAAAAACAGAGTCTCCTTCAATTCTCTGATCCACCATTCATTCACCTACTTCAGGCCACTGCTCCTGAAGCTTCCTCTTCAAAAATTGCGATAGCTGAACTGCTGTTCTACATGAAGGATCATCCGAGTAAATCGAGACGACCAGGAATTCCTCCAATTTCTTGCGAGCCTCTCCCACTGCCAGCAACCACGGAATCTCCACCAAACCTGCGGGTTAAAAAGTAAGCTTCAGCTCCTTCTGATCCTCAGAACATCTGCTCGGATGCAATGAGAAAGGCACTTCAACATCCAACTTCTCACTCTCCTTAGATCTCCTAAGATTACAGGAATACCTTTTTGCGGTCACTTTTAAAAAAAGATTGCAGGAATACCTCCTATAACCAACTCCCCTACATAGAATACATCTAACCCCATTCCTGCAATCTCTCGCTCTGTGTCCACGGGCCAGGCATCTAATACAAACATCCCTATCAACTGGAAGAGCTACCCCAGCAGGTGAGACTTGCCTGGCCCTCCCAAACCTCTTCTTCCTCCTTGCCGACATCCATCCTCAGACTCCTTCCTCACACTGCTCTCCCTCCATCCCACCGACAGGTCTCTGTTCCTGCAATCTCCTTGTTCCGATTTTTTTCCCTAGGTTGAAGCAAGCTATGTTATCTAAGGTAAAGCAACAATCATTTTAAAGGGAAAACTTAGCTATGGAAAATGTATTGAGGATTTAGTGAGCTTTTAAAAGCTAGAATGAAATAAAATCAAACGTTTTAGGGACTTTTTCATGTGTGTGTTGATTTTGATAGCTGTCAAACTCATATTAGAACTTTTGAAATTTATTTGTGTCATGTCAGAAACATAAGTGATATTCTAATTGAGAAGAAAGTGATTGCCCCAACTCTCGACTTCTAGTTATTTTTTACAATTTAGAAATAAGAAGACATCATCATTCAAGGTCTTCTATGACATATGGTAGTTTGACATGTAATGAAACAAAAAGTGCTATGCATTAAGATCCAAGCAACTTATTTTGGTGAAAGTTCTGATGTTCACTGTGTAAGCTGACCCCTGTTTTGAGGACATGTGGGGACCAACATAAGGTAACATTTAGAATTACGTTGGGGAAGTACCAGTGACAATGAGGATCAGAAATCTGCTAGAAAAACTCAAAATTCACTTTCCCAGCTCCTCTTCACCATGCAGTGGCCCTGAAATCACAGCATTGCTGCAGTTGTTTTTGTTGCAGGTGGCAATGCAGGTAACATTAGTGTTCCCATCATCCCTTTTTGGTGTTAGCACTGCATGGAAATGGGCAAATGTGGACACCTTGCAAGGAGAGGAGGGCAAGGGTGTCTCTAGGCGAGGTTTCTGAAACTGGATCAGGAACATTGGCTTCCAAGAACGCCCGATTTTGATCCAGATCAGAGTTGAACCTGGCTTATCTGATCATGGGGAGAGGGAAACCTGTAGAAGTTCAGCCTAAAGCAATGCTACAGGCACATTGGTTCATTACTGGACCCATTAAAGTGGATCCAATAATCTTAACTTCAGAGTGGTTCATTACTGGACCCATTAAGAATGATCCGGTTATCTTAAGTTTAGTCTAAAGTGCTTTACAGAAATAACCCTGGTTAGTCAGTCTTGTAACAGGGTATTTCAATCTTTTTTGTGTAATTAGGTTAAACTAATAAAGAATGAGGAGTGGGCGGCTGCGTCTGAAAGCCGCACACCAGGTTTTGTGCAATCATTCTTCTTCCTTGCTCTCTTTGTTCTCTTTTCTGCTTCTGCTCTGCCATATGACCATGAAAATCTTCAGAGCCCAGTCACTCAGTCACTCCATGGAAAGTGTAAAAAAAAATAAAAAAAAATAAAAGAAGACCAGTTTGGCCCTGGATTGGCCTGAATCGGCCCAAAGTCAGTCATAGCTGCCCGGATTTAGCTGATCCAGGCCAATGTGGCCTATGTTGGATCAATCCAGGCTGATGTGGGTTTTGAGATAAGGTTTTTTTAATCAATGTTAACCCATTGAATTTGATTGTTAGTGTGTGATATTTAATTTTCTGATTATTTTCTTGATTTTCTTGCTTTTTGCATTTTTTTTCTTATTTTTATAATAAATTCAAGCTGATCTGGGGATCGGTCTTTTTCCTTTGGATCGGTCAATCTCATCTTGATCTTGGATTGGATTAAGCCCTGCTAGTCCAGGGTCCCTGGTCTAATTCTACTTTCCTCGTTTAGGAACCATAAGTAAGAGGGGCAAATCCCCTGAAGACTCATGTTGTCCACTCCCTCTCTATCTTTCCCTTTTCTTTTCTCTCTTGCATTTTCTTTCTTCCTTCACGTTTTCTCTTCATATCCCTTTACTAATAATGGGACAAGTGGTCACATAGAAGCTGGTCATTCTGAATGGAGATCTTTATTGTTAGATAGGTGGTAGCTGGCCGGACTCCTAATTCTCCTAAATGCAGTATCCCATAGTTGTACTTGCAGTCCAAGCTGTTTGTCATTTTGTATTCTACGTTAAATTTATTAGATGGGTACCTGAATTAGGCAAACTATTGTTGGAACAACTCGTCTTCATCTAACATGTAGTGTGCTATATGTTCACTTAAATTTTTGTGCAATGTTTGTTCTTACAGTCACCTTCCAATGTCTATTCTTGCATTTTCGAAGGTGTTCCCTAGCTTCAAAACTATGCACCTCTAATTTTTTTTGGGTCACTTCAAGTTTATCCACATTAATTAACTTATTTCTTGAGTATAGGAAGTTGTTGTTGAGAAATTCTTGGACCGGGATTTGTCAAGCGATGCATTGAAGCAATTTAGATCCGAAGTAAGCAAAAAGGGTTTTTCCACTCGTTTAGTTGAACTTGCTGGCACCTGGCAGTTGGTTCTTTCATTATTAGTTTTCTTTTGTTTCTGGTTCAATAACACTGCCAGTGATGTATTGCAGGTTAAGATTATGCTCTGGCTTCGCCATCCAAATGTTGTTCTCTTTATGGGTGCTATTACTTATCCCCCAAATCTTTCAATTTTGACAGAATTCCTCCGAAGGTTTGTTTAGTCTTTGTGGTACTTGTATGATTTTGTTTGAAAAAAAAGTTAGTTTTTGTTTGTCTGACGGTTAGGAAGATTTTACTATAGCGATTCATAGATTGATGTATGTTGTATCCTTTCTGAGGCTGAGTGACGCGTACACCCCACCCCCCACCCCTCTCTTCCCCTCTTTTCCTTTTTTTTCTTTTTTCCTTTTAGGGGAAGGGGTCTCAAGTTCCGGGAGGCTTGGGTGGCTAGTGTTGGTGTTAAACACCCAACTGGCTGAAAGAAGGGCAAGATCTTGTTTGTTGTTTCTAAGCAGATTGGCATTTTGCTCATTCCTTGAGGAAGTCTAGAACAGAAAGTTTCAAATGTTATTGGAGTTGTTTGTTTATGTAGGGTCACTAGGGGTGACTAGCATGCTAGTAACCATTATAATGCTTTATGCTGGAACTTGAATTGGCTTTAAAATTTGGGGTATCATGAATCATCTAGGTTGGCAAAGGGAAAGCGATAGGAAATGGTTATGTAGTCTTTGGAACCCATGATCTATGCTATGGGGTTTGAGTACAAGTAAAAACTTGTGTTTCTTAAGAGGCTAAACTTAAATTTTTAGAGGCCAATCTTAAATTTTCAGTACCTTGATGTCTAGCGAATATTCAGTCGCAAAAACTTAGGCATACATATGGATTGGCTGTGGCATTTGAATTGAGGAGAGTGTCCATGCAGGTGAGACAGTGGAGTAGATGGTGCTTCAGCCTCCCTCTCGGCTCTAACTTTGGTTAGGGTGACAACTTCTTTAGACAATTCTCTTGGGGATTTTGCTTCCTAGGGAAAGGCTTTGTCGGACTCCCAGTCAAAGATCAGAATCCCCCATCTTCATAAGGTATCGGCCAGTTCAACCAAAGGTGTGTCAACAGATTGTGATGTTGAGGCTACGAATTCTGTTTCTCGTTTAGTTGGAAAGATGGTTGGTGATGAGTTATCAGTATCATCGAGTTGAGCTCGAGACCTTACTTCTTTCACTTCTGCAGACAGGGAATCAATGGACTCTTTCTGATGTGGCTGTTGGAGCAGCTGAAGAATGACCCTGAACCATGAGATAACCTAATGTCCTTACCTCTCATTGACTGGGGCATTTAGCTCCTAGCTAAGGAACTTGGGCTCAGCTCGAGTTAAGCTTACTTTAGCTCCTCTCGTTCAACCAATCGAACCAAGCTTGAGATCTAATTTAGGCTTGTCTAATCAAACGAACTAAGCTCTAGCTTGACCCATATCAGCTCGGCCTACTCACGAGCTTGCTCGAGGTAGAAATATTTAATTAAATTACATATTCTATATTGAACTTCCCTAGCCAAAGGTAAACCAACCCTCATAAGACCACCATGCCAGCATCACTTCGCAAGTCCTAGCCTATTAAGTGTTTAAATAAGTTTTGAACATGATTATTATGAGCAATGATAAAACAATCGGGCTTTCTATCTCGAACTAAACTTTTGGAGCTTCATATTCCTAGTGCGTCTACGGGAGGAAGTCCTAGGTCCACCCACCACTAAGGTCCCATCACTGTCGCCAGTCTAAAGCTCTTTGCACTTGTGGCAAAGTGGTAGGCGAGGGGAGAGGGTAACAAGGTTTTCCAATGGCGATGAAGTAGATGTGAGCTGGGGTGATGAGGGCTTCCACAGGCCCTAGTACGAGGCCAAGGTTGTTTGCACCATGTCTAGGACCTATTACTACTTCGTCCCTCCTGATCGATCATGCCATTGGCAAAACTCTGGTGCCCCACTCGCTGTTGGAGATCGTGGCATTTAGGTACGTGCAACATTGCCCCTTTGTTATAGTAGGCCGTTTGCGCTGCACCAGCCTATAGAGGCCTAGTAGGCTGGTGCAACATTAGGTTGTAGATGAGGGCGATGGTGGTAGTTAAGCCCACCCGAGGAAGTGGAGGTTGCTACACGGTGTGCTTCTCTAGCCTGTAGGAGAAGATGAAGTTTGCGGCAAGGGTCCTCTAAGGCTCTTTTCCCTACACAGGCGAGGCCCTAGTCTGACTTCGGTTACTTTACAAAAACTTCACCCCACTTTCTCATTAAATCTCAAGCCTCCCGATTGCACCTTCCCGAGCTTAGCAATTCGACTGTTTCTATTTGGGTATACTTAGTTTATTGGCTAACTTGATGGTGCTCTACCGAGCTGACCTCCGGCTTAACTTAATAGTGCTCTAACGAGCTGAGGTCGGGCTGAATTCGAACTGAGTTCCTTTCTCGGCAAGCGAAGCTCGAGCCCACAAAATGAGCTTAGGTAGGCTCGGGCTCGAGCTCGAGCTCGAATAATCTTAGTCAAGTTTAGCTCGAGTGAGTTATAGGTCGGCTCGTGGCCACCCCTAGTTGGAGCCAACAAACTAGGGGCAGCTAAACAATATCTTATAGCAAATCATTCTTCGGTGAATCTCGTTTTAGGTAAGGTTATACATTTCTGCTCCTCCTTTAACATAAGATTTGTAATTCCTAGTAGTGAGTAGGAGGCATCAATTTAGGGGCAGCTCTACTATATCTCAATTGCAACTCATACTTTGAAGAATCTCCTTTCGGGTAAAGTGATACATTCTTACTCTTCTTTAGGTTTTTAACTTTAACAGAGGAAAAGATTTGTAGGTTTTAATAAGTAGTTGGAGGCATCAAATTTGGGACAGCTCGACAACATATCAACAACAACTTAAACTTTGGTGAATCTTCTTTTAAGTAAGGTGATACATTCTTACTCCTCATTAGGTTTCTACTTTGACATGGAAACGATTTTCAGGTTTTAGTAAGTAGTTGGAGCATCAAATTGGGGTCAGTTTGACAATATCTCAGCAGTAACCTAGATGAGACAGGGAAAGAAAGAGGTTAGTAAAGAAAGGAAGGATCAAGACAAATGAATTTTATTGAATGTTTAAGTTAGTTTATCATGTTTGAAAATGAAAAACAAAGTACATTTAAGGTAATGGATGATCATACAAGGTGCCTTTTGATGAGGTCTGAGTAACTCTTTGACTAAAATTATAATACGAGTAGAGGGATAGTTTAACAATGTAGGTAATTGATATTCTAAGTTTAACAACGTTGGCAATTGATATAAGTATAAAATACAATAGTCTCATTTTGTAACCAAGCCCTCTATAATCCTTGTTAGGGAGGAGAAGCATCAAATAACTTTAACCTAGGTAGGATTTGTAGCTCTTAATACATAGTTGGAGGCATCAAATCCAAGAAAACTCAATAATATCTTCGCAACAACTTGGACTTCGACAAAATCTTCAACCTGGAAAGATGATACATTCATACTCCTTTCAGTTTCTAACTTTACCATAAGGTTTGAAGTTCCAAGTATGAAGGCCTCAAATTGGGGGCAATTTGACACTATCTTAGCATCAACTTGAACTTCAATGAATCTTCTTTAAGGTAAGGTAATGTATGCCTTCTTCTCCTTTGGTGTCTATCTTTAACATAGATAATATGTGTAGTTTTTGAAAGGTAGCTGGAGGGACCAAAGTGGGAGTAGCTCGGCAATATCTTTGCAACAGCTCGTATTTCAATGGATCTCCTTGTAGGTAAGGTGATACATTCTTGCTTTTCCTTTGGTTTCTAACTTTAACATAAGATTGTAGTTCTTACTTCTTAGTACGTAGGAGGCATCAAATTGGAGGCAGGTCGACAATATCTCAGCAACAACTTGGACTTAGATGAATCTCCTATCAAGTAAGGTGATACAAACATGCTCTTCTTTTGATTTCCAACTTGAACATATGATTTGTAGTTCCTATTAAGTAAAAGGCCTCCAATTGGGACAATTCGACAATATCTCAGTAGCAACTTTGATTTTGATGAATATCCTTTCAGGTAAGGTAATACACTCATGCTCCTCATTCAGCTTCTAACTTTAAGATAATAAGATTCGTAGTTCCTAGTTAGTAGGAGGCATCAAATTGGAGGCAACTCGGCAATATTTCAACAACAACTCGGACTTCGATGAATCTCCTCTCAGGTAAGGTGATATTGCTCCTCCTTTGGTTTTTTTAACTTTATTGTAAGATTTGTAGTTCCTAGTAAGTGGATGACATCATATTTGGGGCAGCTCAATAATATCTCAACAACAACTCGAATTTTGATGAATCAGGCAAGGTCTTAGATTCCTACTTCTCTTTTACTTTCTAACTCAAATATATAATATTTATAGTCTTTAATATTTAGTTGGAGCCATCAAATTAAGGGGCAACTCAAGAATATCTTAGCAGCAAATTAGAGTTCGATGAATCTACTTTCAAATAAGGTGATACATTCTTGCTCCTCCTTTGGTTTCTAACTTTAACAAAAAAGATTTGCAATTTTTAGTAAATAGTTGGTCGCATCAAATCGATGTCTCCGCAGCAAGTTAGACTTTAATGAATCTCCTTTCAGGTTAAGTATGATACATTCTGTCTCCTCCTTATGTTTCGAAACATAAGTTTGTAGTTCGTAGTAAGTGGAAGGCTTCATTGAATCTCAGCAGCAACTCGGATTTGGATGAATCTCTTTTCAGGTAAGGTGAAACATTCATGCTCCTTTGATTTTGAGTTTCTGATTAGTTAATTTTTTATCTTCTTATCTATTTAGATGTTAATTTGTATATAATAAACTAGAACGGTAAGATTGTTTAATTAAGGTTTAAACGCAAAACTAGACTGATAATTGGGTTTTGCAAAGGATACCTAAATTTACAATATTAAACTTGTATTTCTCAAGACTAATATGTTATTATTATTGTGGCCTAGATTATAGAATGTTATAAGGTTGATTGTGTTTTACGAAGGATATAGTTCTCCGAGTTGTAGAAGTGTTCATACTAAGTTCATGTAACCCAAACTTTAAACGGGCTTCATCCATCATTTTCATCTTTATCAACTAATGGATAACATCATGTTGTTGTTTGTATTTAAACAAGCATAAAGTGTCCTTTGTAATTCTCCACGTGGGGAACATGTTTAGGTCGTGAATTATAAGAAAACTTCATGACAAACGTGTTCATTGCACGACTTTTCTACACATTCTCATTTGCAAAGAAACTCATTAAACCATGAAGGAAATCTGTTTTGAGATCTTAAAAACATCACTTATATCAATCCTAGACACGAGAACGTATGCATATGAAAGTTTAATTCTTTTTCTGTAAGGATCGAGACTTTCGGATCCGGTTTTCGGGTCAGACCATGTTGTTCTAATCCTTGTGGGAGGCGGAAGTTCTGAGTTGAATCGCGTCAGGACCTAGAGACGCGTTTTAAACGGCGTCCACCTTGGCAGACGCGTTTCAGGTGCTACCACGTGGGTGCCGCGGGGGTTGGCCTTGGGCCGCGTGGGTACGGCCCTGTCAGGTCGTCTGAACGGCGTCTGCGAAGGACGACGCCTTTCAGACTGCGACTCTGGGTGTGTCAGAGTATGGCCCTGACAAGTTGTCTGAATGGCGTCTGTGTAGGACGACGCGTTTCAGAATCTTGTCAGAGCGGCCGTCACATCACCTGATTGACGTCCGTGGATGTCGACACGTTTTAGCCAGTTTCTGGTTAACCCCGTGAGCCCTCCTTCTTTCCCTCATTTTCTCCTACTCTTCTTCTCTCCTCCTCCTCCGGCGGCCGGCGGCGACCACCTCCTCCTCCCTCTTTTCTTCCCACCATTTCGCCTCTCCCTCCACTCCATCCTCTACCTAACTCATACCACTACCACCTCCACTTCCACTGCGGCGTTCTACTCTCCGGACGGCGGCCGACGTCACGGTGGAGCAAGGACGACCACGGCGGTATCGGCGGCGGCGTGGGGCGAGAAGGGTGGACGGCGTGAAGTTTGGAGGAGTTCGAGTGTCCGGTAGGGTGACGTTCCCCGTGGCGTTGTGTTTAAATCATGTTTTCCTCGATATGCATGTGGTACATCTTCGGTTTTGGGGGTTAGAACGAGCATGTTTAGGTTCTCTATGGGGGTGTTTGCCTATGAATTGTCTTGCTCTTCGTTTCCCCTCCAGTTTGAATGATTTTTGGGGTTATTTGGGGTTGGAAAGGGAGCCCTCGGGTTTAGGGCGTTCCTGGTTACTGGGGTTGAAAGACGTCGTGCATGGACGACGCCTTTTTAAAGGGCATCGGGCCATCACGATGCCTTTTAGACAGAAATCGACTGACATGCAGACTGCCAGGTCGGGGATTCTGTGGCTAAATGGCGTCATGGGTAAACGACGCATTTTTGAATGGCGTCAGGCGTCCATGACGCGTTTTAACCACAGAAATCCCCTGAATAAAGCTCTTGGAATTTCCGGATTTTCGTGTTGAATGGCGTCTGTGGATGTCGACGCCTTTTAAAAGGCGACTACTGGTGTCGACGCCTTTTAAGGTCAGAATCTAAAGACTGATTTATATAAACCTATACTTGGAGCTTGAATGGCGTCGACCTTGGTCGACGCGATTCAAGACAGAATCTCACTAATGCATGCCAGTAAAACGTGTTCATACTGCTAGATAGGTGGTTAGCACATGTTTTAGTGTACCCGATAGAGATGGATTCCTCATGATCGGATGGTTCTATGTGTGTTATGCGATCGCGGGCTTTTCACGTGACCGGATCGCACTGTGTTGGGTTTTCAGTTACTGTGGACCTGGAGTGACATTGTAGCACTTTATCACCCTGTGCTGGTGGGGGCGTGAGCACAGCGCCGGTGGGGGCGTGGGCGGGGTGACGCCTAGTGAGAGAGGGTCACCTGGTGAACCCCGGGGTCAGCTAGTACCGGTGTCGGAGTGGTACATTCGGAGAGTCACTCATGCTGGGGGAAGGGGTAGTCACCTGAGCCAGTTGGGCCGGAGTAGCGAGCGTGCTATCCGAGGGGCTACACCTTGGTCTCAGCGGGTCGAGGTTTTCCCCACCGTTGTTTGCACGGTCGGCAAGTTCTATCGAGATAACGGTTGTAGATTTTCTAACGGCTGGTTTAGAATGTGCATGATTATTATAACTGCGATTGCATGTATTCTCACGTAGAGAATTAGGAATTGTACCTGCCACTACACTTGTTACTTCACCGTTAGCTGTACTTTACACTTGTGGGTGTGTGCGTGGGCAGTGGGGATCGAAGGATCCCTACTGAGTCTTGTTCTTGAGACTCACCCCTGCGGTTTTCAGGTGAGGACTCCCAGCAGACTTAGAGCGGCGTGTGCGGCCGTGTGTTGTGCGTCTTCGGCAGTTGTTCCGGGGTATGCCCCGATGTAGTTGTTATTTATTTCTGGCCTGTATGTTTAATTATTTCCTTTCAGCTGGAGTATGTAATTATTTGCTGTAATCGAGTCGCATTGTAATAATTCTAATTTCCTGCACTTTCATTTCAATTCAATGCGATGTGAATGTTTAGCTTAGTTTATTATTTATTTCCCAGACTTACTAGATCCTGGTTTGGTCCCAAATTAATGATTCGGTACCCATTTAGTAATCGGATCCCCGATTATAGGGTGGCGGGTCGTTACATTTTCTAATAAGAACATTCATGCAATATGTGAGTCTTCCATAGAAATCCCCTTAAAACACCTTATTTCAGATTTCATCTTGACACGGTTTCCCCTGTATAAATCACAATTTTATACCCTTAAACCATCCCAAAACTCATATAAAAGGGAAGAACAAGAGAGTGCATCACCCTACCTTAGAAGAAGACAAACACGAGTATAGAAGATCCCCCGGTCAGGATGGAGATGACCCAGCTGCAAGGGTCCTCTTGATGAAGACTACCTGGGTGTGGCTTCTTCTTTCTCCCTTGCTGCAGTAGTTTCTCTCACTCTCTCTCTCTCTCTCCCCATTTCAATAGCTTTCCCTCTCTTTCACTTCTCTCTCCTCTCCACTTTCTCCTTCTAGCTTCCTCCTAAAATCTCTATCTCTCTCCCAAGCTTTCTTTCTCCCTGCCTCACTTACTGGATAAGACCAGCAGCACCCACTGCCCCCCTCTTATATAGTGGGGTAAGAAGGTAGGAAGTTTCTAGAAAAAGGTAGTAAGAAGAGGAGATGAAGAGGCTGTGGCGCTTTAGGACTGTGGGCCTACCCGTGGGATAGTGATACGTAACACCACGGTGTGGAGCTACCACAGCGTGGAGCCACAACTATTTTTGGAGGCTGGGACATGGATGAACCAGATTTGTCCTACATCAAAAAATAAAAAAATTTGTTGGGTCATATATGTGGGATTGGGATTCATAACTTGTGAGGTGCCTTTTGGGGATAAAATCGTGCGGACTTGGCCCAAAGTGAACAATACAAGGGTTGGATCGGGTCGTTACAGAACAATATCATAATGGACCCTATGCAGTGCGATGTAAGTTGGTTTGAAGACGAAGCACCGAAAGTTGGTGGGCCTGTAGTGACCCGATCATGAGCCAAGTAGGAGGAACAGGGTACCCGTATGAAAGGGCTGTTTGTGGGACAACGATACGTAACACCACAGTGTAGAGCTACTATGGTGTGGAGCCACTATTATGTCTGGGGTTTGGGATAAGGATGAACCAGATTAGTCCTACATTGAAAAAAGGAAAAAAGTTGTTAGACCATATATGTGGGATTGTGATCCATAACTTGTGAGGCATCTTTTGAGGACAAAATTGTATGGGCTTGACTCAAAGCAAACAGTACCTCACAAGGGTTGGATCAGTTCATTACAAATACCTTCTTCTAGATTGATAAATGGGCAGGTAATTTCCGATTGAAGGATAAATTTCCTGCTATTTATGCTCTTTCATTCGATAAATGGTGGACAATCAAATAATGTTGTAGTTAGGGTAGAGAAATCATTCAGTGGTGCATTCTTATAGAAGAGGTTTGATGTAATGAAAAGAAACAAAATTCTTGGTGTTGTTAGCTATTTTACGAGAAGTCTCTTCGCATGGTAATCAACCTAATAGAGTTCTATGGCCAAGAAATGATGGCTCTTTTATAGTGAAATTTCTTTTTTTAGAAGGTGACAAAAGTCACAATTCCATTGATGTAGACAAAGAAAGGTACAAAAGAAGCCCATGAAGATACACCAGAAGGGGACACACCCCCTACCCAGCCCCCGGGTAGACAAAACAAAATTACAAATAGTCTGTTTTATCAAGAAAATAAAATAGAAATAAAAGAGGAAGAAAAAATGACATCAATTGAACATAGTTCTCAAAAGTCTAGCCCTCTCCATAAGAATGGAGCTACCATCGATAAGAATATATGCAGCTCTTCCCCATTCTTCTACCCATCAGTAAGCCATTATCACTGCTAAATTGCTCATTGAACTTTCTCTTATTTCTTTCGCACCAGATTGTCCACATCAGAGCCGACCAAATGAAAAACCATAATCGTTTATGAGCTGGAAAAGGACAAACATATGTCCACCATCTTACAATCCCAAAACAGAGGAATGTTACACCCAAGTGACTACAAACAATCTGCAAAGAGCCTTCCACTGAATGCTAACTATACCATAGCCAAAAAAGAGATGGTTCTAGTCCTCCTCAAAAAGTGCACATAATACACATGAAGTACTCTCAGAGAGTTGAAGCTTCTTGGCCCCCCGACCTGTAAGAAGTCTAAATCATGTTATCTTCCATTGAAACACCTTAATCTTATTTGGGAGAGTTAGACCACACTAAGTCCTCCCACCAAACCCTGTAACCGCCATCATTTAAGAATTCCACTATGGACTTAACAGAAAACTGCCCATTATAGTTACATCCCAAACTCTCCTATCTTGTTCCTCTCCACAAATCATGACTCTGCTGATCAAAGAGAAGAGAGCTAAGAGTTCTTCTGATTCCACTGCAGTAGGATCCCTTCTCAGCAAGATATTAATATGACCTGAACCATTGAGAAACAACACTTCTGCAACTGAAGCTTCCTGACTAACATTAATATTAAACAAATTATTAAAGTGAGAGAAGAGGACCCAATTGGAGCACCATTTATCTTCCCAAAAATGGATATCACATCCATTATGAACTTGGATGTCAAAAGAGAGCTAAAAAATCTGCATCCTTCACTATATTCTTCCAAATGGGAGGCAAGGTGTAGCTAGTTGAAGGATAGAGACTCCATTTATTACCATGACAAAAATATAAGTCCTTCACAATAATAGCCCAAAGAGCATCCAAACTCTCCCCCATCCTCCACAACCACTTAGCTAGCAAAGCTTTATTAGAAGTAGCAATTCCAATGAGACCTACCACCTTGTTCCTTATTCTTGCACACATTCCTTCAATTAATCAGATGAAGTCTTTTCTTCCCCCCCCCCCCCCCCCTGGACTGAAAAAAAAGAGCTTCTAGTTGCTTCAATGTTCTTTTCCACAGTCCTTCGGATCTTGAAAATGGAAACATAATAAGTGGCCAAGGAAGAAAGAACAGATTTGGACATGATCCATCTCTCACTTGCCAAAAGAAACTTGCCTTTCCACTTTTCCAGCCTGTTTTCAAACTTCTTAATTAGACCATCCCATTCCCTAACCTTGATGGCTCCATCTGTTAATAGTAGTCCAAGATATTTGATAGGGAATTCAATGACTCTCCACTTTAATAATCTTGCAACCTCTTGTAGTCTACCCTATGACACATTCAACCCTACAACTTCTGACTTCTCATAATTGATCCTCAGCCCAGTAATAACTTCCACCAAGACCAGCAACCTTTTGATGTTATGGATATCCTCATCACTTCTGTAGGTAAACAACAATGTATCATCTGCAAATTGTAAGTGAGATAAATGGATTTCACTTCTACCGATGCTGAACCCCTCAATCAGGCCATGTTGAGCTGCGCTGTCCTAAAGAGTACTCGGTATATGAGCAACTATCAAGAAAAGAAGTGGCGAGATAGGGTCTCCTTGCCACAATCCTTAAATCTGTTGAAGTATCCACATGGCTCTCCATTAATCATAGCTGAGGATCTTGGAGAGGATATACAACTCATTACCCACCTTATCCATCTAGCATTAAACCCCATGAGCTCCATTGTTTTTTCAAGACAACTCTAGCTAATTCTATTATAGGCCTTCTCAAAATCGAGTTTCAAAAGAACTCCTCGCTTGTTTCTACTCTTATAATAGTGAACTGCTTTATAAGCTGCCACAAAGTTATCCAAGATGAACCTCCCCTGCAAAAATGCTAATTGGTTATTACCCACCATTTTGTGAATAACCTTCTTGAGCCTAGATGCTAATACCTTGGTTATGATTTTATAACAACCATTGAGTAAATGAATAGGGCAAAAATATGCCATCCTTTTAGCTCCTTCTGATTTAGGAATGAGGACAATGTGGGTAGAGTTGAAGACTTTAATGGTTTCTGGTTGTCATAGAATTCCTGAACAAGCTTAACCAAATCTTCCTTGATAATGTCCCAAAAAAACTGGTAGAACCCTAGGGAAAACCCATTGGGCCCTGGTGCTTTGTTGGGAATCTTGGGATCCATACTGAATACTGCCATCTTTACTTCTTCCTCCAAAATGGGAACACTCAGCACTTTAGCTTTAGAAACTTCTAGCTTGGGGAGCATTCCATCTTGTAAGTGAAGTCTCAAATGATACTCTTCCATAAAGAGATGCTTATATCCTTGATCTCATTCGATTCATCAATCACAACCTCATTATCTCTAATATGATCAATTGTCAAAAATCTTTTCTTAGCATTAGCCACTGCATGGAAAAAGGAAGTGTTTTTATCACCTTCCTTTAACTAATGTTCCTTAGCTTTTTGCCTCCGTCGAATTTCCTCTTTCATCAGCTTTTCATTATAAAGTTTCTCAAATTTTTCAATGTTTGTTCTTCTTGCGCAGATAAATCAAGGGTCTCACTTTTTATCTCAAACTCTTCAATATTTTCCCTCAATTTCTATCTCTCTTCTGTGTCCCTCCCAAAAACTTACTTTGCCCACTATTTCAAGCACTTCCTGATCCATTTGAGCTTGCCTTGGAAATTGTACACTTTCTAAACAGCCACCGGAGCTTCTTGCCACCAATTGCTCACCATTGCCTCGAAGCCTTCTGTCCTCTGTGACATCGATTCATATATGAATAGTCTGTACTTCTTCCTCTTATCACCCAACATGAGATGCAAGGGAATATGATCCGAGACTCACCTGCAAAGCTTCTTGATATGTGACTTTGGATTTCTCTTAAACCATTCAATAGATTTTAGAATTTTGTCAATCCTTGACTATGTGCTAACCTGCTGAAGATTTGACCAAGTATATTTCTGTTAGAGATTTCCAGATCAATAAATTTAACATCCCTAATCCACTAATTTAGCTACTCCATTTCCTTATTGACCTCTACCAAGGTAGGCCAACTCGGGGGTCGGACTCGGATCGGTCCGGTCCTGACCGAGTGGATCGGCCGATCCGACCTGATCCCGAACCGGTCCGGACCGAGCCGGACCGGTTTGGCCGATCCAATTTATAAAAAGGGAAAAAAATATAAGAAAATAGGGAAAAAATAGAAAAATAAATCCAAAAAATAAGAAAAAAATTTAAAAAATCAGAAAAAATTATATTTACCCAAAACTTATCTAGGACCTTGGGTAAGCCCTTGAATTTTTTTTAACTTTGAAAAAAACTTGAATACAATACATGGGGGGGACATAAAACCTTACCCCTAAGTATTACATGATAATAAAAAAAAAACACTCACACAAAGTGACAGAACAAGTAGACATACATTTATTCTAGCCTTACATTGTAGGTACTATGCAAATGTTGCACATAATCGGCCCAAGACATATAAGCTTGGTAACATTGTTCATATTCCTGTACAAATCGGTTATACTCATCTGTGAATGGGTAGATTATTGTCACCGGTATCCATCCTTGTGTCTTTGGCTCATGATAAGATCCTTCTGAGGTTGAGGATTGATAAGAGGAAATATCTGAAGTTGGAGGATAAGTGGGATATCCTCCTAAGTAACTCGATGCATCATAGGGTGGTGGATGTTGATAATATGTACCTGGATATCCATAAGGACTATAACCCTCTAATGGAACTTGAGAGGATGCATCAGACGAATGCTCTTGAGAGGATGTTCTCTTTAGGAACTCTTGTTGTTGTTTCCCTTTGCCTTTATTTGTTGCTGATGTGCCCTTAGCCAACCTACTGGAGTGGTCATCATCCTGTGTAGCATGCGTAAATTCTTGCTCTCCTGTGAAAATCATTGGAGGAGCTTCACCATGTTGACTTGATCCACGTCCTCGAGATGACCGTTGTTGCAAGGATCCACCTTGACTTCCATGTGGATCATCATCGTCATCGTCAGGGGTAGTCGTTGCCGAAGTAGAGTCGTCTGAAGTTTGGTAAACGACCTTGTCGCTCGGCTCTGGTGTCTCGTCTAACTCATCTTCTTGTACAGTTTCTAAATCTGCAATATCAACATGAGTTAGTTTACCTTTACCCTTACCTGAACTTTGTGGGGTGGATTTATTTTGCCGTTTTGAAGGAGGTGGAAGTTGAAACTCAACGGACAAGGGGACACCATCTAATTGTCCTTTTGCCCATGACCGATCGTTTGGATCAAATTCTGATGGACTCAAAACATTCCTTGCATCCACCCATGCATTCAGTGGGTTCTGCTCCTCAAATATCTCGTCCAGATCGATTGGTTCCTCAACTTGTTCTTCTGCTTGCACCGGTCTTCCAGCAACTTCATCTCTCCATCGTTCTTCTTCTCTTTGGTTCTCTTGAATTTTTTGAAGATTCTTTAATTTCAAGCGCATGTTGTAGTGGCAAACGACCAATTGCTCTAATCTCGCTGAGCTTAATCGGTTCCTTTGCTTGGTGTGTATCAAGCTAAATGTAGACCAGTTCCTCTCACAACCAGAAGAGGAGGTGGTTTGGCTCAATACATGGATAGCAACATAAGCAAGATCTTCATAACCTGGAGCCTTCCCATGATCCATCCACCAATCAGCTTTCCATAATGATCCAACTAACAATTAGTATTGTAATTTGTAAAGCCTAGGCATGATAAGTTGATAACAATTTTTTGAAAGTATTAGTTATGTGTAAAATTCTAAATACCTGGTGAAAGCAACATGACTGCCCGTTGAGCACGATGAGTACCAAAATGTAATGTCCGGAGCCTATAGTGATGCATTTTGTTGCATGCTATGATAGCTCGATCCTCATCATGTAACAAACGCCGAATTACATTTTGAGTCCCACGGAGTACTTCTTCATCATTGGGCGCATGTTGAGTAGCAGAGCTATATTGGTATCTTGGGTTGAAGAAATGACCTAAAGAATTGAAAAATAAATTAAAAATGAAATAAAACTTATAGGAAATAAAATGGCGACCAATATGGATTGACTTATTTTGTTACCTGCCGCATGCAAGTCATGGTGGAGTGTCCTATCCCATCTTGCATCTATAATATCCCACCACTTTCTGTATGTATTTTTGTTGGCCCTAGCAATGTCTTCCTTTGCACGGTCCATAGCTTCATATAAATATCCCATTGTGGCCTTCTTATCTCCATCCACCATCCTCAGAACCCGCACAAGAGGGTCAACTACGCTCAAGATCATCTTTATATCCTTCCAATACTCTCGGCTCTCAATCAAGTCCTCAACATGCTTCCCCTTGTCTCTAGCATCATGCTTCGCGTGCCTTGTCATCCAATCCTCCCATCCTTTACTTGAAATCATCTGCTTCAAGGGGCGTTTTTGTGATTGTATACTCTCCAAGGAAATGTATGTGGAGGCGAAACGAGTTACCCCAGGACGTAGTAACTCCCTCTGTCCAGTGTGTTCACGCATCAACGTGAGCACATAGTTATGGTTGTAGATATAGGATGTGATGAATTGGGCTGACTTCACTGTTTCAGTAATTTTTACATCTTTCCCAATATCTTCTAGCATCAAATCTAGGGAATGAGCAGAGCAAGGAAGCCAATATAGATGTGACCTCTTCTCCATTAACATATGGCCAGCAGCTTTATATGAAGCTGCATTATCTGTTACAACTTGGACAACCCGATCTTCTCCCACCTGCTCCACAATGTCATCAATTAACTTGAAAAGATATTCAGCATTATTTACCTTTCCATTAGCATCTACGGACTTCCAAAATACAGTCCCAGCTTGACAGTATATAAAGAAGTTAATCATACTTCTTCTCATAATTCCTATTCAAATAATGTTATAGATGTTAGCGAATGTCTAAATTAACTAAAAATATAATCTGTTAATCTAAGATTTTAATTTCTAAATATGTTAAACTAATTCAATGTACTCACCTGTCCAGCCATCTGTCATTATTGTGCATCCTCTTTCATCCCAAATTCACTCAAACGACTTGATATACTCCTGGAGATCACTTACCTCTTGAGGAAGATAAGTGTTGTATATCTCCTTGGGGGTTGGTCCAGGAATACCCTTACCCACATCTCCAATAGTCTCAATCATGTCCTCCCAATAAGGATCCTTTGCAGCATTGGCAGGTACACTGTTATAAACAAACCATCTCGAAACAGCACGGCCAATCTTCTCCTTGCATACCTTCAGGTTCTTCATAGCAGCTGTGATTGATGGTTGTCTACCTCTCCGTCTTGTTAGGAAAGCATGTATAGGACCCACTCTAGGATCATTGTCCCTAGTCAAGTCATGAATTTCCTCCTCGTTGGATCCATGTCCGGATCCACTCCCTTGCCCAACGTGTTGACCGGTGCGTCTATACATATCCTCATCAACAAAAGATCGTCTACTTTCGTCCATGGCTCGACGTATATCATCTTTAAATTAAAATAGATGATTAGACTAATTTAATCGAGATGAAGTATAAAGAAGTAAATAATTAATTGAAAATTTTAAATCAAAGAATACCTCGAGAAAAGTCTTTAAATGCAGTGGATCTCCTTCTGGTAGGGTCTATGTCTCCCTCCCGAGATCTATCTCCCGGAGGGTGAATATGAATACCTTGACCTGAGGGCCGTGTCATTTCCTCCCTAATTTGGCCTCTCATCGTTGATGCTGCTCCTTTTTCCAACTCTCTTTGTCGTAGGTAATTTTTGAATTGATTTTTTACCTCTAGTGGTGCAGCAGTACAAGCCTTCACTTCTCCTTTGACACCCCCAATATGTTGCTTTAGACGAAAAACTCCACGCGAAATAATCCGACTGCAGTAGTTGCATTTGACTTTGCGTGAAGCCATGTCTACGACGGTGCAGTGGTTTCATCCCGGGTCACCACGAGAGGTGACAGATGTTGCCTCATTATGCTCAGAAGTCGACATCTTTAAAAATAAAAAATATATTAATAGGGAAAGAGATAATTAGTAATTAACTAATTACATAAAGAGAAATGGTGAGAAATAAGAAAAAACATAGAGAAAGAGAGTGAGATTTCATATCATACCTCGAGGGAGAGTGAGAGACAATGAGAAATAAAGCTACAAAGACAAAAAGAGGTTAGAGAGAAAAATTAAAATGCAATAAAAATAATATGATGAAATTTTTTTGATGTAGTCCGTCGATCCGTCCTTTAGAGTTTAGAACTCTAGAGAGCTTTGGAAGTTTGGAGAGAAAGAAGTTAAGAGAGCTTTGAGTCTTTGAGAGAGTATGAGAGCTTAGAGAGAGAGAGAGAGAGAAGTTTTAGAGAGAGAGAGAGATGAGAATTTGTGTGAATGAGGGAGAGAAGGGTAGGAGGGAGTTTTATAGGGACTTGGGGGGACTTGGAGGGGCTTAGAAGCCCCTCCTAACCGTTGGGAACCCATTTGAATGGGTTCCCAACGGCTACCCAACGGCCGTTGGGTGGCCGGGTCGGCCGGACCGGTCCGACCCGGACCGACCCGGGTTGGGGTCGGCCGACCCAACCCGATCCCAGCGATCCCGGGCTGGGGTCGCTGGGTCGGAGCTCGGGGTCGGTTTGGACCGCTCGGATTCCGAGCGGACCGGGCGATCCGATCCGACCCGGACCAACCCGGCCGACCATGACCTCTACATACCAAACCTTTCCCATAGGTACCTTACACAATTAAAATCCCCCACAATACACCAGGCTTCTAAAACTAGGTTGTGCAACCTATAAAGTTCTTAGAAGAAGAGCTCCCTTTTTCTGATCGGTGTGTGAACCATACACAGATGTAATAACCTAGCTGGCATTGGTGGAGCTTCTAGATTTGCAGGTGAAAGTAACTGAAATGCTGAATCTGCCAACATCACAGACATTGCCATCAAACGTATTCTCATTCCACAGTATCATTTGCCCTCCTTTGACTCCATCAACAGAAAGAACAGCAGCCTTGGTTAAGAGTGACCCACTTAATAGTGACCCACTCTTGTCAAGGTGAAATCATCTAAACTAATCATCTTAGTCTCCTGTAAGCAGAAACAATCTAGGTGAAGAGAGAGAACCAGATCTTTCACAGCTATGACCTTAAAACCACCATTGAGCCCTCTGATATTCCAGAAAATTAGATTCATGACGGAACTACATGGATCCCCACCTCCTTAACCTTCTTTGCTCTTCTACTATCAACAAGTTCATTGTTCTTCACAAAATTAGCTTTTCTTTTCCTGATCTTTATGCCTCCCCATATGCCCTTTCTCTTAGATGAATGTTGTAGAGCGTCATTCCTCCTAGTTTCTTTAGGAAACTGATCACCATACCCTCTCGGCCTAGAAAGGAGACCCCAATTTGCTGTCCAAACTGGACAATTTCCTCTATCCAAGCCTCTTCATCAACTAGATACTTCACTGCCAACGGCAAATCACCTACTGCATAAGGAACTAACTGAGCAGATGGACCCTGAAAAGTGCCATCAACCAGTACGTCATTCATACTAAAACCTGCCATACCCTCGTGAACACTAGAAGTACCTGCTAGCTAAACTACTTCCTGCAAAGCCCCGTCGATACTACCACAATCACAACCATCCTCGGCATACCTGTTGATGAGTCCCGACTGGTTAACACCACTCATCCCTGGCATTCCTTCCTCAGTCCAATCGACATATTTACCCTTCTGACCATTCTGTACTGAAGGAGGATAAGGGGGCTGTACAAAATCTGAAAATGACATCCCTCCACTGAGCGCAGAAGACTTAATTCCGATACTCTTTTTTGGAATGAGCAACAGTGCCTTCCCTACGAGGAAGAAGACAATGGCTCAGCGGAACATGCAACACCTGAACTGGTCCTGATATAACCTAGTTCACAGATAATTCAGGATCCAATACGTAAGGGTCACTAAGCATCGGGTCTCAGAACAATACCGGATCCTCACTAAGAGTGTCGCAGGCCTGCGACTGGTCATCTCCTGCATCCGACTTCCCCACGCCGTGACACCATTGTTCATCCTCCACCATGGCAGCCTCGGGACCAACAGGCAATTGCTTCTCCACCCCACTATCGAGTACAGTGCCCTCCTAATGAAGATATTCGGCTCAGCGTTGCAAAGCGAATCTTTTGGGAGAATCTCGAGTACATCCTTGCCACCATGAGGTCTTGGAACACCACGATCATGATTGCTCCTAAACCCACCAGGTTGGCTTTTCGCCTCTAGACGACTCAAGTTAGTTGAGTTTGGATGACTCGGGAGTTGCTTAGACTCAGTACAATGTACAGAAGCTCTCGGTAAGGAAGAAGACGATCCTTCAGGCACCCCTGTTTTGACTCTTCCGTCTCTGTTTAGCTCTTGTACTCAACCACCACTTCAGCCCACGGCCACTGCTGATCTTCGGACTGCACTATAACTTGCCTCCCACCAGGATTTTAACCTTCTTCGGAATGTCCCCCACCTGAAAACAACATCAGTCTTGACCCGAACAAAAGATAAGTTATCCCATTGAGTACATTCACATCCACTTATGAGAATTCCAAACTTGGAACAAATAGCTTGGAAGGTACATATATTCCATAGGTGAAGAGGCACAACATGCAATCTGCACCAAACATCAATTCCATCATCAATTGGAAGGGTTCCGACTTCAGCCTTCCAAGGAGAAAGGTGCACAGAAACACCCTCCTTCGTCACCAATAGTCCTCTAGAGCAAGCTTGACTCTTCCAACTTCTCGAGTCTGCTCTAACTAGAAACGAGCTATTGTCAAGCCTTCGAATACACCAGTTCCCCACTCTGGCCAGTGAGTCTGCAGGCTTGCCAACACCTCCTCTCTGCCAAGCTTTGAAACCTGAAGATTCTCTACAAAGGAGACTACTACACATTGCTCCAGGGAGCTTTTAGCTGCTCCAACTTCTGGCGACCAAGGAATTTCCACCACTCTGGGAAAACCTTAGGATAGGAAGTTGCACATGGAACAACAACCTGACAACCTAACCTCTAGTCTCCAATCTCCACTGGCTTCCTGTTAGAGAAACGTAGAAGTGGGCATGCCCGTCTTCTATATCCAACACTTTTGCAATGAAGGCATTGAGCGGCTTCTCTGCAGGCAGCAGCATGGTGACCCCTACACAGACAGCGTATACGCACATCCTTTCCCACAGGAAGTCCAACCGGAGCCGAGGCCTTCCTTAGGTTAAGTCTGCGAGCACCCTTCCCACGATCAATACCCCAATCATCTACCTCATTAGGAGAAAACCCTTCTGGATTCCCTCCCCCACCCTCCCCTCTCCACTCTCCCTTTCCACTCGCCGTGTTCCATGATTAGGTCATGGAGGGCAGCAACTTCTTTGTCCAAGAATCCGTGAAGTCTGGAAGGTCAAGATTCCTTTTAAAGTCTGTGTATTTATTTGGCTTCTCTTTGAACAAAAAGGGATTGTTATAGAGGTATATCATAAAAAGTGGAATTCTGGAGATTCTACAACTTGCGGTCTGTGTGGTGTATCTAATGGGGATGTAGATCATTTGTATCTGATGTGGTGTATCGGATGGGGATGGAGGATAGTTGGTGATCTCATTGGATTTATCTTTGCTTTTAATTCCATTGAGGAAATGCTGGCTGTCTACCAAAGAATTAGAATGCATATTGGGAAAGGCAACAAGCGGAAGCTTTTTATGATGATTCCACATGATGATGTTGGAGTATTTGGAAGGAGAGGAATGATAACATCTTCAGAGGGAGTAAATCATATATTGAGAATGTTTGCTTGCATGTAATACATTTTTTTATTTTCTTGGTGTTGTTTTGTCCTCAAAATTTCAGTGGCTGATTGGAGAAATTTTGTCAAACCTCTGATTTTTTCTTGATTTTGTTTTGTGAGGGTTTGAGGAACCTTTCTCCTCCCATTTGATTGTAGCCCCCTCTATTTATTCTTAATAAGACTGATGGTACAGTTCAACTTCTTTCAAAAAAAGAAAAAAACAAAAAAACTATGGATTATTAAAGACAACTAAAAATCTGAAGCAACTTCTACTGGTGGGTGTAAATTCGAGAAGCAGTGGTCACGGGTGGGTGGGGATGTGGGGAATCCTGGTGGCTCCTCCAGTGCATATCCCAAATGGAGCATGGTCCCCCTAAACGTGGTTGCTACCCCTCCATCTTCCTCAGACTGGCTAAGTAGAGCATGGTGTAGATCCTTCTGACTGCTAGGGCATCAGAATGCCTTTCCTGGGTTCTAGAGTCCTGGTGCTTCTGGTGCATTCATGTTGGCCATTTGCAGAGGTTCTGCAGGAACCAGGTGGTTTGCTGCATTCCCTTTTTTTTTGTGTTGGGCGAGGCGGGGGGGGGGGGGGGGGGGGGGGGGGGGCGGGGGGAGGGGATGTGTGGGCAAGGTGCCTAGGTATTCCTAGAGGGTCAGCTCTTTGAACCAGCAGAGATTTACTGGAGGAGCAGGAGTTTGGGCAGGCCCAGTTGTTCTGCTGGTGAAGTTCCTATCCAATTTTATAGTGGCTAGGAAGGTTTGGCTGGAGTGCGGCATATAGTTGGCAATGATGGATGGCGAGCTAGATGTTCTGGAGATTAGGTGTCTCCTACACAGAGAAGGTGGTGTTGTTGAGCAGTCGGAGGTGTGAACTTTAGGTGGAGAAGGCTTCCTGGTGATGGCAGACTTGGAGGAGGCAGCAGAGGGGCTCATTAGATATGGTTTCCTGCTGCGAGAGGGTTTGCTGCTTCATCTAGATTGCTTTTCTGATTTGTTGGTGCCGAACAATTTCTTCCAGGTAGTGGGCCATCCCTTTGTCCTACCCCTCTTCAACCCATCATGTTGCTTAAGCTTGGTGCTGGTAGGGCCGAGGAGTTGTTCTCAGGGTTGCCGGCTTTTCTTGAAATCATGTTTGGCCAGGGACGTTCAAGGCTGCATTCTCCCCCCGTTGGGAAACTTTTGGTCCACTCCAGTCCACTGGTCGTGGGTTCTATGGTTATTGAAGGACATCCAACACTTGTGGCACTCGATGGAGCACCTCCTATGTCTTATGTGTACAGGGATATGCCCAGGCGTATTGAGGCTGTAGGGGAGTCTTGTGGACATGTCGGCCTCTCCCTGTTGTGTCCTGGATTTCCTTCCTGTCCTACTATAGCTTGTCCATGGCTTGGAGGATGGTGCTGGTATGGATGGGATTTCAGTTGGTGCCCTTTTTGAGGGGGAACGGCTATAGTGGATGTAGCTTGTAACGACCCGCCACCCTATAATCGGGGATCCGATTACTAAATGGGTACCGAATCATTAATTTGGGACCAAACCAGGATCTAGTAAGTCTGGGAAATAAATAATAAACTAAGCTAAACATTCACATCTCATTGAATTGAAATGAAAGTGCAGGAAATTAAAATTATTACAATGCGACTCGATTACAGCAAATAATTACATACTCCAGCTGAAAGGAAATAATTAAACATACAGGCCAGAAATAAATGACAACTACATCGGGGCATACCCCGGAACAACTGCCGAAGAAGCACAACACACGGCCGCACACACCACTCTAAGTCTGCTGGGAGTCCTCACCTGAAAACCGCAGGGGTGAGTCTCAAGAACAAGACTCAGTAGGGATCCTTCGATCCCCACTGCCCACGCACACACCCACAAGTGTAAGGTACAGCTAACGGTGAAGTAACAAGTGTAGTGGCAAGTACAATTCCTAATTCTCTACGTGAGAATACATGCAATCGCAGTTATAATAATCATGCACATTCTAAACCAGCCGTTAGAAAATCTACAACCGTCATCTCGATAGAACTCGCCGACCGTGCAAACAACGGTGGGGAAAAACCTCGACCCGCTGAGACCAAGGAGTAGCCCCTCGGATAGCACGCTCGCTACTCCGGCCCAACTGGCTCAGGTGACTACCCCTTCCCCCAGCATGAGTGACTCTCCGAATGTACCACTCCGACACCGGTACTAGCTGACCCCGGGGTTCACCAGGTGACCCTCTCTCACTAGGCGTCACCCCGCCCACGCCCCCACCGGCGCTGTGCTCACGCCCCCACCAGCACAGGGTGATAAAGTGCTACAATGTCACTCCAGGTCCACAGTAACTGAAAACCCAACACAGTGCGATCCGGTTACGTGAGAAGCCCGCAATCGCATAACACACATAGAACCATCCGATCATGAGGAATCCATCTCTATCGGGTGCACTAAAACATGTGCTAACCATCTATCTATCGGTATGAACACGTTTTACTGGCATGCATTAGTGAGATTCTGTCTTGAATCGCGTCGACCAAGGTCGACGCCATTCAAGCTCCAAGTACAGGTTTATATAAATCGGTCTTCAGATTCTGGCCTTAAAAGGCGTCGACACCGGCAGTCGCCTTTTAAAAGGCGTCGACATCCCCAGACGCCATTTAACACGAAAATCCGGAATTTCCAAGAGCTTAATTCAGGGGATTTCTGTGGTTAAAACGCGTCATGGACGCCTGATGCCATTCAAAAATGCGTCGTTTACCCATGACGCCATTTAGCCACAGATTCCCCGACCTGGCAGTCTGCCTGTCAGTCGATTCCTGTCTAAAAGGCGTCGTGATGGCCCGACGCCCTTCAAAAAGGCGTCGTCCATGCACGACGTCTTTCAGCCCCAGGAACCAGGAACGCCCTAACCCGAGGGCTCCCTTTCCAACCCCAAATAATCCCAAAAATCATTCAAACTGGAGGGGAAACGAAGAGCAAGACAATTCATAGGCAAACACCCCCATAGAGAACCTAAGCATGCTCGTTCTAACCCCCAAAACCGAAGATCTACCACATGCAAATCGAGGAAAACATGATTTTAAACACAACGCTACGGGGAACGTCACCCTACCGAACACTCGAACTCCTCCAAGCTTCACGCCGTCCACCCTTCTCGCCCCACGCCGCCGCCGGTACCGCCGTGGTCGTCCTTGCTCCACCGTGACGTCGGCCGCCGTCCGGAGAGTAGAACGCCGCAGTGGAAGTGGAGGTGGTAGTGGTATGAGTTAGGTAGAGGATGGAGTGGAGGGAGAGGCGAAAAGGTAGGAGGAAAAGAGGGAGGAGGAGGGGGTCGCCGCCGGTCGCCGGAGGAAGAGAAGAGAAGGAGAGTAGGAGAAAAATGAGGGAAAGAAGGAGGGCTCACGGGGTTAACCAGAAACTGGCTAAAACGCGTCGACATCTACGGACGCCAATCAGGTGATGTGACGGCCGCTCTGACAAGATTCTGAAACGCGTCGTCCTACACAGACGCCATTCAGACAACTTGTCAGGGCCGTACTCTGACACACCCAGAGTCGCAGTCTGAAAGGCGTCGTCCTTCGCAGACGCCGTTCAGACGACCTGACAGGGCCGTACCCACGCGGCCCAAGGCCAACCCCCGCGGCACCCACGTGGCAGCACCTGAAACGCGTCTGCCAAGGTGGACGCCGTTTAAAACGCGTCGCCAGGTCCTGACGCGATTCAACTCAGAACTTCCGCCCCCCCACAAGGGTTAGAACAACAGGGTCTGACCCGAAAACCGGATCCGAAAGTCTCGATCCTTACATTCTCCCCCCCTTAAAGAAATTTCGTCCTCGAAATTGACTGTTAGAATTTAAGAAGGTCAAAACAAGGATACAAGTTTACAATAAAACTCACGAGAAGAGGTAAGGGAACTGCTCCCGCATCTCTTCCTCTCGCTCCCAGGTTGCCTCACCTCCAGAGCGGTACTGCTAAATCACCTTGACCAACGGTACGACCTTGTTCCGCAGGACCTGCTCTCTGCGATCCTAAATACGAACCGGGTATTCTGGAAATGACAGGTCCTCAGCGACCTCCAACTCTGAAAAGTCCAACACATGAGACGGATCCTGAACATACTTCCTCAACAAGGACACATGGAACACATCGTGCACTCCTGCCAGATTGGGCGGCAAGGCCAGCTGATACGCGGTTTCCCCGATTCGAGCAAGAATGGGAAAAGGTCCAATATATCGCGGACTCAGCTTGCCTCGCTTCCCGAATCTCATCACACCCTTGGAGGGTGAGACTCGGCGAAACACGTGGTCCCCAATCTCAAACTCAAGTGGTCTCCGTCGGAAGTCGGCATAACTCTTCTGTCTACTCTGAGCTGCGGTCAACCTCTGCTGAACTGTCCTGGCGACCTCAGCACACTGCTGTACCAACTCAGGTCCTGCAATCTGCCTCTCACCGATCTCAAACCAACACACCGGTGATTGACACGGCCGCCCACACAAAGCCTCATAAGGCGCCATGCCGATGCTAGAATGGTAGCTGTTGTTGTAGGCAAATTCCACAGTGGACAAATGCTGTTCCCACGAACCTCCCCAATCTAGGCAACACGCCCTTAGCATATCCTCCAAGGTCTGAATAGTCCTCTCCGACTGCCCGTCAGTCTCGGGATGATAGGCCGAGCTGAAAGCCAACTGAGTCCCTAACGCCTGTTGAAAGCTCTTCCAGAATCTAGAAGTAAACCTCGGATCTCGATCTGATACAATGGACAAAGGGACCCCGTGCAGAGAGACGATCCGGTCCACAAACAACTTAGCCAGCTTGCTGACCGACCAGTCCTTCCTAATGGCTAGGAAGTGTGCCGACTTGGTCAGCCGATCAACGATGACCCAGATAGCGTCTCTTCTGCTAGGGGATGCGGGCAATCCCATCACAAAGTCCATCGTCACATGTTCCCATTTCCACTCAGGGATCGGCAAGGGTTGCAGCAACCCTCCAGGTCTCTGATGCTCGGCTTTAACCTGCTGACATGTCATACATCTAGCCACATACTCAGCCACATCTCTCTTCATACCGGGCCACCAGAAGTGCCTCCTCAAACAGTGATACATCTTTGTTGTCCCGGGATGTACTGCATACCTCGATCGGTGCGCCTCATCAAGAACACATCTGCGCACATCTTCCTCAGTCGGGACATAGAGTCTGCCTCTGAATCTGACGGTACCATCATCCCACAACTCAACCTCAGACCTCTGGAGAATCTGGGGTAACTCCGCATATGCCCTCTAAGCCTCAATCACAGCATGGTACACAGCCGGTCTCACAGTCAAGCTGACAAGTACTGCTCTATCTTCTTCACGTGGAACCCTAAAGGAGGATTCCACCACCTGCTCAAATAATTTCCACTCCCGAACCATAAGGTATGACATGACCGTCTTCCGACTCAAGGCGTCTGCCACCACATTCGCCTTGCCCGGATGATAGGAAAGGTCAAAGTCATAATCTTTAATAAACTCCATCCACCTTCGCTGCCTCAGGTTCAGGTCTCTCTGAGTGAACACATATTTCAGGCTCTTGTGATCTGTAAAAACCTGAAATTTCTCCCCATACAAGTAATGCCTCCAGATCTTCAGTGCAAACACCACAGCTGCAAGCTCCAAATCATGAGTAGGATAGTTTTCTTCATGCTTCTTCAGCTGCCGAGAAGCATAAGCAACTACCCTGCCATGCTGCATAAGGACTGCTCCCAATCCTCGACGGGACGCATCCGAGTAAACCACAAATCCACCTGACCCAGATGGAAGCACCAGCACTGGGGCTGACGTGAGACGAGTTTTTAGCTCAGTAAAACTCTGCTCACAATCCTCAGTCCACACGAAACGAACTCCCTTTCGAGTCAGCCTCGACAAGGGGGCCGCTATCGAAGAAAATCCCTGAACAAACCGTCTGTAATATCCGGCAAGCCCCAGAAAGCTCCTGATCTCGGTCACTGAAGTCGGCCTGTTCCAGTCCATCACTGCCTCTATCTTCGCTGGGTCTACTGTGATACCTTCACCAGAAATAACGTGCCCAAGAAAGTGCACCTCGTTCAGCCAAAATTCACATTTGCTGAACTTGGCATAAAGTTGGTGCTCCCTCAGGACCTGCAACACTGCCCGAAGATGAGCAGCGTGCTCTTCCTCAGAAGAAGAATAGATCAGAATGTCATCAACAAACACAACCACAAACTGGTCCAGGTAGGTCCTGAAGACTCGGTTCATCAGATCCATAAAAGCCGCCGGATCATTGGTTAAGCCAAAGGGCATAACCAGAAACTCATAGTGCCCATACCGAGTCCTGAACGCCGTCTTACTAACATCCACATCTCTGATTCTCATCTGATAGTATCCAGATCTCAGATCGATCTTGGAAAACACCCTTGCGGTCTGCAGCTGATCCATCAAGTCATCGATTCTAGGAAGCGGGTACTTATTCTTTATTGTCACCTGGTTTAGCTGCCTATAATCGATGCACAACCTTAAAGAACCATCCTTCTTCCTGAAAAACATAACTGGAGCACCCCATGGAGATGTACTGGGACGAATAAAACCCTTGTCCAGCAACTCCTGCAGCTGCGCCTTCAACTTAGCGAGTTCAGCTGGCGCCATCCGATACGGGGCCTTAGACAAGGGCGCCGTACCTGGTGCAAGTTCGATGGTGAACTCAACCTCTCGCTGAGGAGGAAGGCCAGGCAGCTCCTCAGGAAACACATCAACGAAATCACAGACAACAGGCACCTCCCAAGGACTGGGACTAGCACGGACATCAGAAACAACAACAGAGGCAAGAAAAGCCTCACAGCCACCAGCAAGCAACCTCCGTGCCTTAAAGGCAGAGATAAGGATGCCCCGAGAAGAAAGCCTAATACCTTGGAAGAAGAAGGTCGGGATGTCCGGAATAGAGAAGCGCACCCTCTTCCTGTGGCAGTCTACCTCCGCATAATAGGCTTCCAACCAATCCATACCCAGGATGATATCAAAGTCACGAATAGCAAGTACGACCAACTGGGCAGGTAGCACATGACCCTCAATGGTCAAGGGAACACTCCTCAGACAATTATAGGATATCATGAAGTCTCCAGAAGGAACTTCCACCATCAGACCATCAGATAACTCGTCAACGGGTGCAGAAAGGATATCTAAGAACTGCTCAGAAATAAAAGAATGCGAAGCACCCGAATCAATAAATACGTGCGCAGAGTTCCCAAGGACAGAGAGTGTACCTTCTACCAAGTTGGACGCGCGAGCCTCCCTCCTGGTGATAGCTAGAACTCTCCCCTGGGTCCTCGGCTTCTTCTGCTCGCCTGAACCATGACCCTAACCATCCCCCTGCGGGCACTGCCTCGCCAAGTGGCCCTGCTGGCCGCACGCGAAACATCTCCTGGGAAGAGTGGGACACTGAGTCCCACCATGGGCACCACCACACTGCTGGCAAACTGCCGGAAGCCTCTGAGCTAGCTCCTGCTGTGCACTGGACACTGTCTGACTTTGCTGCCCCTGTCTGGACCGGCTGCTGCCACTGCTACCGCTACTGCTGCCACCACCCCTGAAGAATCTCCTGAATCGGGAGCCGAGAGAAGACGATCCCGATCCGACTGAAGGAGCCGGTGCTGCTGCTTTACCCCTGCCCCGAGATGGCCCCTGGACAGTCTGCCCTCTCTCCCGGGCCGACTGGATCTGCTGAGCCTCTACAGCTGCTGCACGCCTAACTGCTGACGCCAAGTCTGTACAACAATGGGACGCCACGAAGTTCCTCAAACTGAGCCTAAGCCCATCCACAAACCTCTCCGCGCGACGTTCCTCGTCCTGAGATATGAAAGGCACGAACCGCCCCAGCGAAACAAACTTCGCCTCGTATTCAAGCACCGTCATACTCTCCTGTGTCAGATCCATGAACTCCCTCTCCTTGGCCCTCTGAACGTGTCTAGGGAAATACTGAGCGTTGAACTCCTTGACAAAGGTCTCCCAAGATATCTCCCTAAGACTCCTGTCCCCATAAGACAAACTCTTCAGTGTGGTCCACTAGTCATAGGCGCTATCCTTCAGCATGAAGGTAGCCAGCGGGGTCCTCTCTACTGCCGCACAGTCCATGGTATCAAAGGTCTTCTCAATCTCTCTAAGCCAATGAATGGCCTCGTCAGGGTCGGGACGACCGGTGAAGTGAGGTGGCCTCAGCTTCAAGAACCTCTCCAGTGTAGCAGTGGTCCCTCCCCGAGCACTAGAACCCTCGCTAGGATCTCGAGCCTGATATCTAGCCATGGTATCCATCATGGCTTCCATAAACTGCTCAACACTCGGCCTCCCTGCCTCGGACCCACTAGGGGCATCTCCCCTCTCTCGAATAACTGGCATCCTCTTCCTGGGAGCCATCTACTCGCCTACAATTACAAAATCAAAAAGTTCTAATTAGAATCCTAAAACCTATACTACCAACGTGCCTGTACGGGATAATGTATTTATTTGCCGAATTTACAACATTTAACCTAGTTACTTATTTATTTGCCAGACCGTATGCTCTGATACCAACTGTAACGACCCGCCACCCTATAATCGGGGATCCGATTACTAAATGGGTACCGAATCATTAATTTGGGACCAAACCAGGATCTAGTAAGTCTGGGAAATAAATAATAAACTAAGCTAAACATTCACATCTCATTGAATTGAAATGAAAGTGCAGGAAATTAAAATTATTACAATGCGACTCGATTACAGCAAATAATTACATACTCCAGCTGAAAGGAAATAATTAAACATACAGGCCAGAAATAAATGACAACTACATCGGGGCATACCCCGGAACAACTGCCGAAGAAGCACAACACACGGCCGCACACACCACTCTAAGTCTGCTGGGAGTCCTCACCTGAAAACCGCAGGGGTGAGTCTCAAGAACAAGACTCAGTAGGGATCCTTCGATCCCCACTGCCCACGCACACACCCACAAGTGTAAGGTACAGCTAACGGTGAAGTAACAAGTGTAGTGGCAAGTACAATTCCTAATTCTCTACGTGAGAATACATGCAATCGCAGTTATAATAATCATGCACATTCTAAACCAGCCGTTAGAAAATCTACAACCGTCATCTCGATAGAACTCGCCGACCGTGCAAACAACGGTGGGGAAAAACCTCGACCCGCTGAGACCAAGGAGTAGCCCCTCGGATAGCACGCTCGCTACTCCGGCCCAACTGGCTCAGGTGACTACCCCTTCCCCCAGCATGAGTGACTCTCCGAATGTACCACTCCGACACCGGTACTAGCTGACCCCGGGGTTCACCAGGTGACCCTCTCTCACTAGGCGTCACCCCGCCCACGCCCCCACCGACGCTGTGCTCACGCCCCCACCAGCACAGGGTGATAAAGTGCTACAATGTCACTCCAGGTCCACAGTAACTGAAAACCCAACACAGTGCGATCCGGTTACGTGAGAAGCCCGCAATCGCATAACACACATAGAACCATCCGATCATGAGAAATCCATCTCTATCGGGTGCACTAAAACATGTGCTAACCATCTATCTATCGGTATGAACACGTTTTACTAGCATGCATTAGTGAGATTCTGTCTTGAATCGCGTCGACCAAGGTCGACGCCATTCAAGCTCCAAGTACAGGTTTATATAAATCGGTCTTCAGATTCTGGCCTTAAAAGGCGTCGACACCGGCAGTCGCCTTTTAAAAGGCGTCGACATCCCCAGACGCCATTTAACACGAAAATCCGGAATTTCCAAGAGCTTAATTCAGGGGATTTCTGTGGTTAAAACGCGTCATGGACGCCTGACGCCATTCAAAAATGCGTCGTTTACCCATGACGCCATTTAGCCACAGATTCCCCGACCTGGCAGTCTGCCTGTCAGTCGATTCCTGTCTAAAAGGCGTCGTGATGGCCCGACGCCCTTCAAAAAGGCGTCGTCCATGCACGACGTCTTTCAGCCCCAGGAACCAGGAACGCCCTAACCCGAGGGCTCCCTTTCCAACCCCAAATAATCCCAAAAATCATTCAAACTGGAGGGGAAACGAAGAGCAAGACAATTCATAGGCAAACACCCCCATAGAGAACCTAAGCATGCTCGTTCTAACCCCCAAAACCGAAGATCTACCACATGCAAATCGAGGAAAACATGATTTTAAACACAACGCTACGGGGAACGTCACCCTACCGAACACTCGAACTCCTCCAAGCTTCACGCCGTCCACCCTTCTCGCCCCACGCCGCCGCCGGTACCGCCGTGGTCGTCCTTGCTCCACCGTGACGTCGGCCGCCGTCCGGAGAGTAGAACGCCGCAGTGGAAGTGGAGGTGGTAGTGGTATGAGTTAGGTAGAGGATGGAGTGGAGGGAGAGGCGAAAAGGTAGGAGGAAAAGAGGGAGGAGGAGGGGGTCGCCGCCGGTCGCCGGAGGAAGAGAAGAGAAGGAGAGTAGGAGAAAAATGAGGGAAAGAAGGAGGGCTCACGGGGTTAACCAGAAACTGGCTAAAACGCGTCGACATCCACGGACGCCAATCAGGTGATGTGACGGCCGCTCTGACAAGATTCTGAAACGCGTCGTCCTACACAGACGCCATTCAGACAACTTGTCAGGGCCGTACTCTGACACACCCAGAGTCGCAGTCTGAAAGGCGTCGTCCTTCGCAGACGCCGTTCAGACGACCTGACAGGGCCGTACCCACGCGGCCCAAGGCCAACCCCCGCGGCACCCACGTGGCAGCACCTGAAACGCGTCTGCCAAGGTGGACGCCGTTTAAAACGCGTCGCCAGGTCCTGACGCGATTCAACTCAGAACTTCCGCCCCCCCACAAGGGTTAGAACAACAGGGTCTGACCCGAAAACCGGATCCGAAAGTCTCGATCCTTACATAGCTGATGTAGTGTAAGAGGTGTAAGGGGGAGATATAAAGGAGGAAGGTAGGAGGGATGGTGGGAGTCTAGATCGTAGATAAAAAACCAGCAGTGGCCGATTTAAACCGAAATTGAGTAAATAAGATAGGAATTGGCTTGATCCGGTCAACTTCTACGGTTCTAATGTTGAACCAGCCAGTTCAATAATTAAATTATAAAACATGACTTATTACTTTAAGTAATCTTAAACTAGCATAAAAGCAGCTTGAACCCTCCTAAACCAAGCTTAAAACAGCCCTTAACAAATTTAAAAATAGTTTCTTGGATTTTTTTTTATTTCTAATATTTTAAATATTTATTACTATCTTCTGTTTCAATCCAATGTAAGTAATGTAGTTACTTGATTTTTGGGGGGTTGTTCACGATCTTCTTTTTAAAACACTTAACGTAATTTTAGGAGGGAATAGCCCACCTTAGGCCCTTAGGGGGATTAACAAGACCTTTTTGGTCCTCATTCCTCAGAGAGTTTGGGCAGACTTCTTGGTAAACTTCGGACCTATTAGCCTCCTCAATGGTGCATACAAGATTATTGCCAAAATGCTAGCTTCCAAGTTGGAGAGAGTTATCGACAGGGTGATTAATGCCAACTAGAGTGACTTTATTAGAGGTAGGTAGATTCTAGAGGGTTTTCTCCTAGCAAATGAGTGTCTTCATGGTAAGAAGTAGTAAAGGAGGAGCGGAGTTGTCTTTAAACTTGATTTTGAGAAGGCTTATAACATAGTCAATTGGGTGTGCTTATTCTACATTATGAGCATGATAGGTTTTAAGGAGAAGTGGATACAATGGATTAGTGAGTGCTTATCTTGTGCTTCTTATGCCATACTAACTAATGGACAACCTACTCATTTCTTTCACAGTGGTAGAGGTCTGAGGCAAGGAGATCCTATGTCTCCTCTCTTGTTTGTTTCGGTGGCTCATATCCTTAGCAACGTGTAGAAAATGACAGAGGTTGAAGGATTGATATTTGGTTTTCAAGCTTGTCACTTGGGTAGGCAGATCACACACCTATAGTATGCAGATGATGCCATCCTCTTCTTATCTAGGGAGGTTGACCAACTCCTAGTGGTCAGATTCATGTTAAAAGTTTTAGATGAGGTTAACAGCCTAAGGGTGAACTTTCAAAAGAATCAAGTTATTATGGTAAATATGTATCATGGATGTGATCAAGCCGGCTTTCATATTGGGTGCCGGATTGGGTCCTTCCCCATCACCTATCTTGAACTTCCTCTGTCTTTGAGTTCCATAAGAGGCACTTATTGGCAGCTAGCGATAGACAAGTTTCATGCCTGATTGGTGGGATGGAAGCGCAAGATTCTTTCATATGGAGGGAGGCTGGTCCTTTGCAAGCCAGTTTTGGATGGTATTGCCATATATTTTCTCTCCATCTTTAGGTTTCTGAAGATTGTTGTCAAGTAGTTGGAAGCTATTCACAACAGATTTTTCTGGAAGGGCAACGGCAAGGCCCTCACGAGAGGCTGCCATGAGGTTTGTTCGGGCAGAGTACGTAGGAACAAGGAGAATGGTGGGTTAGAGATCAAGGATATCTGGGCATTCAATGTAGCTATTTTATCTAATTGCTTGTGGAAGCTTGGCATGGCAAACTCGGATTTGTGGTTGTAGGTGATTAGAGAGAAGTATTATTCCAGAGTAAGGGTCTGGGAGTTACACTCATGGATTGCAGAATCGGCCGATTCCGATTCGAATCGGAATCGGTGGGTTCCGAGCCGATTTGGGGGGGAATTTACTGTTCCCCCCACTGATTTTTTTTAAAAAAAAAGGGGAAGAAATCGGCCCGAACCGGACCAAATCGGGGCCGGACCGGCCAGACGGCCAGATCGGCCGGTCCGGACCCGATCTGGTCCGGTTCGGGCCGGTCCCGATCTCCCCATTAAGGGGGGATCGGGAACCAGGCGCCAATAGCAGAAACGCTGCTGGCGCCCGGCCCTTCCCCACTCCCCAGCCCCTCCCCGGCTCGCCGCCGCCAAAGAATTCTGGGTCGGGTCGGGACAGGGAATCGGGACCCGGGGATCCCGACCCGACCCGATCTGAGTCGGCCGATCCAGACTCAGTCCGGCCGGTCCGACTCGCCCGGATTTTTTTTAAAAAAAAAATAAAAAAAATAGAACAAATTAGAAAAAATATGGAAAAAATCAGAAAAAAACATACATATTATTCAATTGATGTATAATAAGAATGAATGCAATTCATGTACATCCATAAAAAATAAACATTAAAGAGTCACATTAATAATTTTTGTTGTGCATTAATTAAAAAAGACATTGTTGTTGAAAAATACCTTAGAAAGATCACATTTGTGATCCTTCATCATCCGGTTCATAAGTTTGAGCAGGTGGGCCATAATCTGCCGACATGTATGGTGCATATCTATAGCCAAACAAGGAACTAGCGAGGTCTTCAAATCCTCTTTGAATACCTCTAGGTGTGTAAGCTTGTTGGCTTGAACTTTCTCCTGATTGTATTGGAGGGACAAAAATGCCGTACTGTATAGGTGGAGGTCCAGAGTACCCTTCAGTACTGCTGCTGATGTCTGAATATGGCAGTGTAGGGATATGAAAAATGGGCAGATAAGAAGGTGCATCTTCCCATGGTGGCCAATCACATCCTGTCTGTCTCTGTTGGCCTTCAAATCCCCTTTGTTGTCCTTGTCTCTGACCTTGAGTTCCTTCATAATGACTTGGAGGTGCGGAGTAATCATCGTATCCTGTGTAACTGCTCCCAAGTGCAGAACCTCCTGATAGTCCAGCAACAGTAGCGCCATCACCATCATCATCTCCATCATCATCATCATCAGTGGAGTCATCACTCCGCACTTGGCTTGTTTTCCTCAATCGCCTTCTTCTACGCCTGTAGGTTTGTCTTTCTGCCTCGTGCATGCTGGCCAAGAGAGGTGGTAAAGCTGGGGTGTCCTCGGGTGTCTCTCCAGTCTGCTGAACTGTCCCTTCTCCTTTTGATGGGTCCACTCGTTGTTTAGACTTTCCTTTTGATTGTTTTCTCTTTTTGCTACTCGATAACTGCAATGAAGGTCCCGCTGGCTCTTTCTCCTTTCTTCTTTGTGGATCCACCTGAGTAGCTGATCTCCTGAGTGCTGGCTGAGAAGCAGAAGTTCTAGCAATCTCTTCTAGTGTGGCTGACTTTCGGCGCCTCTGAAGAACTAGTACTCCTCCTTCTTGTGTTGTCTGAAATTCAGGATCTCGAGCAACTACTGCATCTAATTCACCTTCTGCCCAACTCCGATCCTGAGGATTAAACTCAGGCTGTGCATCTCTGGCTGCTCTGCTCTCCACCCAAGAATGCAGTGGGTGTTATTCATCTAATAGTTCATCAATATCAATATGATGTACAGGCTCATCAACTGGTCTGCCAGCAAACTCCATGAATCTCTGTCTTTCAAGCCTCTGTCTTTCCTGAATCTGTTTGATTTTTAGACGCATGTTGTAGTGACAGTACACTAACTTCTCCAGCCTAGAAACCCCCAATCTCTTACGAACCTTCGTGTGAATGAGACTGAATGTACTCCAGTTTCTTTCACATTGACTGGAAGAAGTGGTTTGACTGAGTACTCGCACTGCAACATACGCCAAAGGATTTGGGGCAGCTTGTCTGTAATTAATCTGGATCCACCATTCAGCTGTTCAAAAAAAAAAAAGAAGACGACGATGTCAATAATCATATGTAGAGTCTACATTGTAGACGGGTAGCATCATTAAATTTAATATTTGACTATTTATTATGTAATTCACCTAGAATTGTCCTCGTTACTGCAGCCCTGACGTCATCATCTCCATAAATGCCAATTTTCAATTTAAATCTCTCCATCTACAAAATAAATATAAATAACATAAGTTAATGATAGACGCATGCATTTTCATAAACTCCTACTTTGTACGTTACCTCTGCTAAGGCATCTATCCTTTCATTCGTATTCCTTGATATTCTAGTAATTACGTTAGTTGTGCCTCGAAGGACCTCTCCGTCATTACGCACGCTCTCACTATACTGATACCTTAGTTGGCACATTCAATTGAACCTTAACCACGCTAATCATATAAAAGCCTGAATTTTTAACCCCTAATTAGGGTTAATATTAACTAATTAACGCTAATAACAGGTAATTAATATAAAAAAATACACATTTATGTCCTAACAAGTTTAATTGAGTGGTTGGCACACTCAATTGAACCTTAATTACGTTAATCATACAAAAGCCCTAATTTTTAACCCCTAATTAGGGCTAATTTTAACTAATTGACGTTAATAACAGGCAATTAATGCAGAAAAATGCACATTTATGTCCTAACAAGTTTAATCGAGTGGTTGGCACACTCAATTGAACCTTAATTACACTAATCATACAAAAGCCTTAATTTTTAACCCCTAATTAGGGCTAATTTTAACTAATTAACGTTAATAACAGGCAATTAATGCAAAAAAATGCACATTTATGTCCTAACAAGTTCAATTGAGTGGTTGGCACACTCAATTGAACCTTAATTACACTAATCAAACAAAAGCCCTAATTTTTAACCCCTAATTAGGGCTAATTTTAACTAATTAAAGCTAATAACATGTAATTAGCAAAAAAATGTACATTTATGTCCTAACAAGTTCAATTGAATGGTTGGCACACTCAATTGAACCTTAATTATACTAATCATACAAAAGTCCCAATTTTTAACCCCTAATTAGAGCTAATTTTGAGAATTTTGTCTAATCAACATACGAAATTTTTTTTCAACCTAAATATTAAGAGATCTACACAATAAACACAATCATACATCATTTCTAATTTTTTTAGAATTTTAAAAAATTAATTCGAAATATACCTAACCTCGGATCGGAATGCAAACAAAAAATCCGACGTCGAGGGCGGCGGTGACGGCGACCACAGCGGTGGCGGCTGCTCCCGGATGGCCGGCCAACGATGACGGGATGAAAATCCCCTCCTTTTGCTCGATATCTCAAAAAAAAATAGAAAAGAGAGAGAAAAAGAGAGAGAGAGAGAGAGAGAGAGAGGGCCGGCGGCGGCGGGCATGGATTGCGGAATCGGTGGGTTCCGAGCCGATTTGGGGGGGAATTTAATGTTCCCCCCATCGATTTAAAAAAAAAAAAAATGGGAAGAAATCGGCCCGAACCGGACCAAATCGGGGCCGGACCGGCCAGATCGGCCTGATCGGCCGGTCCAGACCCGACCTGGTCTGGTTCGGGCCGGTCCCGATCTCCCCCTTAAGGGGGGATTGGGAACCAGGCGCCAGCAGCAGAAACGCTGCTGGCGCCCATCCCTTACCCACTCCCCAGCCCCTCCCCGGCCCCCCGCCGCCGCCGGCCATCCGCCGTCGGCCCGCCGCCGCCGGCCCTCTCTCTCTTTTCTATTTTTTTTTGAGATATCGAGCAAAAGGAGGGGATTTTCATCCCGTCATCGTCGGCCGGCCGTCCGGGAGCCGCCGCCGCCGCCGCTGTGGTCGCCGTCACCGCCGCCCTCGACGTCGGATTTTTTGTTCGCATTCCGATCCGAGTTTAGGTATATTTCGAATTAATTTTTTAAAATTCTAAAAAAATTAGAAATGATGTATGATTGTGTTTATTGTGTAGATCTCTTAATATTTAGGTTGAAAAAAAATTTAGCATGTTGATTAGACAAAATTCTCAAAATTAGCCCTAATTAAAGGTTAAAAATTGGGGCTTTTGTATGATTAGTGTAATTAAGGTTCAATTGAGTGTGCCAACCATTCAATTGAACTTATTAGGACATAAATGTGCATTTTTTTACATTAATTGCATGTTATTAGTGTTAATTAGTTAAAATTAGCCCTAATTAGGAGTTAAAAATTAGGGCTTTTGTATGATTAGTGTAATTAAGGTTCAATTGAGTGTGCCAACTATTCAATTGAACTTGTTAGGACATAAATGTGCATTTTTTTGCATTAATTGCATGTTATTAACGTTAATTAGTTAAAATTAATCCTAATTAGGAGTTAAAAATTAGGGCTTTTATATGATTAGTGTAATTAAGGTTCAATTGAGTGTGTCAACCACTCAATTGAACTTGTTAGGACATAAATGTGCATTTTTTTACATTAATTGCTTGTTATTAGCGTTAATTAGTTAAAATTAACCCTAATTAGGGGTTAAAAATTGGGGCTTTTATATGATTAGCGTGATTAAGGTTCAATTGAGTGTGTCAACCACTCAATTGAACTTGTTAGGACATAAATGTGCATTTATTTGCATTAATTGCCTGTTATTAGCGTTAATTAGTTAAAATTAACCCTAATTAATTGTTAAAAATTGGGGCTTTTGTATGATTAGTGTGATTAAGGTTCAATTGAGTCTGCCAACCACTCAATTGAACTTGTTAGAACCAGATTGCATTTTTGTGTTTTTATGTTATGCAGGAATATGGCAGAACAGGATGTGGAGCAACATGGTGCTGATCCTGGTTGGCAGCATTGCACACTAGTGGACAGTGTTAGGAGGAGGGTCAAATGCAACTGGTGTGGAAAGGAGATGGGTGGTGGCATCTATCGCCTAAAAAATCATCTTGCTGGCATATCAGGAGACGTCAGTAGATGTGAGTCAGTCCCGCTGGACTTGAAGAAGGAAATGAGGACTTATATGATGGGTAAAAAGGCACACAAATATTTATCATCTCAACAACACATGGATTTGCAAGATGAGATATCAGGGCGCCAGAGATGAAGGGATTACAGTCTACCTGTTCAGCGCCCGATCAATCTAGATGATGATGAGGAGAAGGAGGATGAGGAGGATCCAGATGACCCTGATGCAGAGTACACCAGAGCTATTCGTGCCAGTTTTCGGACAAATAGAGAAGATGAGGACCGACGAAGAGGCATAGGATCATCAGGTGGATCTTGCCTGCTGCTTCTCAGCTTGGGAGATTCCTTCCTAGGGGTTCTTCTGGTCGCAGGACTGCTAGTTCTATATTGAGTTGTGGACGGACATCAGATGTGGCACGCGGTCCTATGAACCAATTTTTGTACAGATCAAGGTATGTCAGACAGTCTGGAATCAAGCAAGCATTAAAAGGAGTTAAGGCATCAGCAAAAAATGCCTAGAAAGGAATTGTGAAATGGTTTTTATATGCAGGTGTGCCAGCACATGGAACATCTAGTCCATATTTTCAGACGTTGGTGGATGGAATTGCAGATGCTGGACCTGGTGTAAAGGCCCCCACAGCTCGCTACATTTATGATGTTGGGCTTGAAGAAGAGTATAATGACTTGAAGGTATGGGTCGACAACTTCAAAAATGTGTGGAGGGAGCGTGGTTGTACCATCATGTGTGAGAATTTTGTCAACCATTCAATTGTATTTGTATGATTAGTATAATTAAGGTTCAATTGAGTGTGCCAACCATTCAATTGAACTTGTTAGGACATAAATGTGCATTTTTTTGCTAATTGCATGTTATTAGCGTTAATTAGTTAAAATTAGCCCTAATTAGGGGTTAAAAATTAGGGCTTTTGTATGATTAGTATAAATAAGGTTCAATTGAGTGTGCCAACCACTCAATTGAACTTGTTAGGACATAAATGTGCATTTTTTTGAATTAATTGCTTGTTATTAGCGTTAATTAGTTAAAATTAGCCCTAATTAGGGGTTAAAAATTAGGGTTTTTGTATGATTAGTGTAATTAAGGTTCAATTGAGTGTGCCAACCACTCAATTGAACTTGTTATGACATAAATGTGCATTTTTTTACATTAATTGTCTGTTATTAGCGTTAATTAGTTAAAATTAACCATAATTAGGGGTTAAAAATTGGGACTTTTATATGATTAGCGTGATTAAGGTTCAATTGAGTATGCCAACCAAGGTATCAGTATAGTGAGAGCGTGCGTAATGACGGAGAGGTCCTTCGAGGCACAACTAACGTGATTACTAGAATATCAAGGAATACGAATGAAAGGATAGATGCCTTAGCAGAGGTAACGTACAAAGTAGGAGTTTATGAAAATGCACGCGTCTATCATTAACTTATGTTATTTATATTTATTTTGTAGATGGAGAGATTTAAATTGAAGATTGGCATTTATGGAGATGATGACGTCAGGGCTGCAGTAACGAGGACAACTCCCGGTGAATTACATAATAAATAGTCAAATATTAAATTTAATGATGCTACCAGTCTACAATGTAGACTCTACATATGATTATTGATATCGTCGTCTTCTTTTTTTTTTTGAACAGTTGAATGGTGGATCCAGATTAATTACAGACAAGCTGCCACAAATCCTTTGGCGTATGTTGCAGTGCGAGTACTCAGTCAAACCACTTCTTCTAGTCAATGTGAAAGAAACTGGAGTACATTCAGTCTCATTCACACGAAGGTTCATAACAGATTGGGGGTTTCTATGCTGGAGAAGTTGGTGTACTGTCACTACAACATGCGTCTAAAAATCAAGAAGATTCAGGAAAGACAGAGGCTTGAAAGACAGATATTCATGGAGTTTGCTGGCAGACCAGTTGATTAGCCTGTACATCATATTGATATTAATGAACTGTTAGATGAAGAACACTCACTGCATTCTTGGGTGGAGAGCAGAGCAGCTAGAGATGCACAGCCTGAGTTTGATCCTCAGGATCGGAGTTGGGCAGAAGGTGAATTAGATGCAGTAGTTGCTCGAGATCCTGAATTTCAGACAACACAAGAAGGAGGTGCACTAGTTCTTCAGAGGCGCCGAAAGTCAGCCACATTAGAAGACATTGCTAGAACTTCTACCTTCATTGCAGTCATCGAGCAGCAAAAAGAGAAAACAATCAAAAGAAAAGTCTAAACAACGAGTGGACTCATCAAAAGGAGAAGAAGGGACAGTTCAGCAGACTGGAGAGACACCCGAGGACACCCCAGCTTTACTACCTCTCTTGGCCAGCATGTACGAGGCAGAAAGACAAACCTACAGGCGTAGAAGAAGGCGATTGAGGAAGACAAGCCAAGTGCGGAGTGATGACTCCACTGATGATGATGATGATGGAGATGGTGATGGTGATGGCGCTACTGTTGCTGGACTATCAGGAGGTTCTGCACTTGGGAGCAGTTACACAGGATACGATGATTACTCCGCACCTCCGAGTCATTCTGAAGGAACTCAAGGTCAGAGACAAGGACAACAAAGGGGATTTGAAGGCCAACAGAGATAGACAGGATGTGATTGGCCACCATGGGAAGATACACCTTCTTATCCGCCCATTTTTCATCCCCCTACACTGCCATATTCAGACATCAGCAGCACTACTGAAGGGTACTCAAAGAGGATTCGAAGAGGATTCAAGTCAACAAGCTTACACACCTAGAGGTATTCAAAGAGGATTCGAAGACCTCGCTAGTTCCTTGTTTGGCTATGGGTATGCACCATACATGTCGGCAGATTATGGCCCGCCTGCTCAAACTTATGAACCGGATGATGAAGGATCACAAATGTGATCTTTCTAAGGTATTTTTCAACAACAATGTCTTTTTTAATTAATGCACAACAAAAATTATTAATGTTTATTTTTTATGGATGTACATGAATTGCATTCATTCTTATTGAACATCAATTGAATAATATGTATGTAATTTTTTCTGATTTGTTTTAATTTTTTCTGATTTTTTCCTTATTTTTTATGATTTTTTTTAAAAAAAAAATCCGGCCGAGTCGGACCGGCCGGACTGAGTCTGGATCGGCCGGACTGAGTCTGGATCGGCCGACTCGGCCGATCCAGATCAAGTCGGGTCGGGATCGCCAGGTCCCGATTCCCGGTCCCGACCCGACCCGGAATTCCTTGCTCTCAGGCGCTAGTGGCATAGGTGAGAGTGCATCATCTTTATGGCACAAGAGGGTGGGGTTTTCGTTTTAGGTGGGATTTGTAGGATGACAAGATTTGAGCCATTGCAGATCTTATGTTGGTGTTGTATGATTTCGAGACAACTGAGACTGCTCGGGATTTTTAGAAGTTGGGGTGGAGTTCCTCAGAGATCTTTTTCATCATATTAGTGTATTACATTATTGTGGATGGTGGCACTAGGACTCCCTTTTTTTATCAGATTTGGGATCCTATGTCTCCTCTTCCATAGTTCCTCTTGAGGAGGACCATATTGTCTGGTGGATGATCCTCCATACCACCTTGTGGGCTGTTTGGGGTGAAAGGAACAATAGGATATTCAAGAGGGAGGACTAAGTACCCAAAAGAATAATCGGGTTTATTTATAATAGTCAGAGAGTGGGCTAAGGTTTTGCGCAATGATGTGTCCTTTTTCAGAGGGTTTGTGACACCATCTTGGTGTTTTTTGTATCAAGGGCTTTGGTGTGCTTCAGTCTTGATACATGTACATTCCTTTTAATATTTAGTACATCTTTGGTACCGTCTACCTTAAAAAAAACCTAAAAATATAATTACTTGATATATATAATAATTGATCGATTCGGGGCTGAGCTGGCTTGAACAAAACCAGATGCTGGATTGGCTCAATTTTGTTGTTTTAAACCTTGGTCTTGGTAAGGAAGGGATGAAGGAGATCTTAGCGAAAGTCATCAATTCTATGTTGACCAACAGGAGGGAGATTGTTGAACTACTAGGGGTATCCTTCATAAGGGTTGAGAAGGATCTCTGGCTAGCAGCTAGCTTTTACTTTAAGATACATAAAGATGGTGGCTTGGTGAGGGATGCTAAGGGGGATAAATTGATAAGTAAAAAGAAAAGCAAGGAGCCAATATCAGCAAGGGTATGGGAAAGGTGCGGCCAGGGGGTAATGGAGAAAGCAAGTTTTATCTTTATGAGGATTGTTTTCATGGAATTTGAGGTGTTTTTAGGAGGGAGAAGAATGCGGTGGTGATGGAGTTTGTGAGAAGGTGTAAAATTGACATTCTTTGTATTCTAATGCCTAATTGTAAGGGGTATAGGGAAGAGGTAATGAGAGAGATGTGGAGGGGGGGGAGGGGGAGGCTTATAGGCGATAAGTAGGTCGGGGGGCTCAAAATGTTGTAGAATGAGTTTTTTGGGGAAGAGGTGAGCCAAAGTAGAATTTGTAAGGAGATATGCTATCACCTTGTGTTTCCATAAATATAGGGAGATATGTATCACCTTGTCTTGCCATAATATCTTGGATGATCTTGTTTGGGACTTAATGGGAATATATGGCTCTGAGAGCAAGGAGGACACCAAGGCTTTGTAAGAGGAGTTCCTGACCTTTCATCTTTCTAGTAAGCCTTGGTGTATTGGTGGTGATTTCAATCCCATTTGATTCCCCGAGGAAAGGACCGACATCTCTTCCTCTCTATAGGATATTGAGGACATCTAGGACTTTATCAGGGAAGAAGCGCTTATTAACATTTTTACTCCCAGCTCTCTATGCATGTGGTTAAACTTTGGGCATAACCCATTAGGTTGGATAGATTTCTTGTCTTCATGGATTAGGAGGACCAATTTTCTCATCTTCAAGCCACTAGCTTGGAGAGGCCTTCTGTGGACGAAACACCAATTTTAATTAGGCCTTTTCGGAAGCCTAAAGGTTGACCATTATTCCCACTCGAGAAGCACTGCCGAAAGGGGGGAAGACTTCTTCGACAATGTCAGAAGAGTGTAGGATGAAGGCCCTGAGGTCGATGTGCGATTTCGAGCCTGCATTTTAATCGAACTATCTAACAATGTAAATACATGTTAATAGCATGAATTAATGAGATTCTGTCTTGAATCGTATCGCCCGTGACCGACGTCATTCAAGCCTCCTAAATTGGTTCATATAAAAAGAGGCCTCGAAATATGGCCTAAAACGCGTTGTGCAAAGTGGTCACCTTTTAAAAGGCGTCGTGCAAAGTGGTCATTCTACCCAAATCTCCACACACATCGCATGCTTCAAGCGGGGAAAACATGGATAAAACAATAAAATCACGTATAAGGATCGTTCCCCTATCGATCACTTAAACTCCTAGCTTCGTGCCGCCGAATCGCCGCACCGCAAACCGCCGCCGGTATCGCCGTGGACGCTGTCACTCCGCCGGGACGTCGGCCGCCGCCCGGAGAATGGAGTGCCGTGGAGGAAGTGGTGATGGTAGTGGTGAGAGGTAGAGAGGTATTGGAGTGGTGGAAGAAGAAGAAAGGGGAGGGGAAAGGAAAGGGGGAAACGGAGGGGATCAGAGAGAGGGAAGAGATAGAGTGAGAAGGAGAGAATGATAGAAAGGAGGGAAGGCTCAGGACGTCAAACCGAATCAGCTTTAATCGCGTCCTCCTAGATAGACACCTTTCAGCTAACACGACAGGGTCATACTCTGACAGAATCTCTGAATCGTGTCGTGGATCTAAGACGTCTTTCAGGTGACATGATCGGGGCCGTACTCTCGCGGCCTAAAACCAGTCCACGTGGCACAACAGCAAGCTACCTAAATGACGTCCACACAGCCCGACGCTATTCAAAAGGCGTCATGTATCCTAGACGTCGTTTAAAAGGCACGCCCCTGACCCACCGGGTTCAAGGGGTCCGGTTCCGAAACCGACCCGATAACTGTACCCGAAACCTCAATCCTTACATATTTTATGGCGGGCCACTCCCTTAAAGCCTTCCCTTTGTTAAAAAAAATAGTGGGGTTGTCGGCAAAGAACATTTCAATCTCTGTGACAATATTAGCCAATCAAAGTTTATGATATTTGCCCTGATCAGCTTCTCATTGATTTTGGGCTTCAAACCCCTTTTACATAGCTTCACCGCATCTTCTAGAACTGGCGGATTATCACATTTCATACTGAAATTCTGCCATTTCTTGATGTACTCAACGGCATACTCATTCTTCCCTTCTTTTAGAGTGGCCAATTCAGTGGTGCAATTCCCTGCTCTCACCCTCGAAGATGCGGAAGTTCCTCTCCCTAGTGTCCAAAGAGTGGCACGGAGAACCATCCACTAGACCTTTTAGTCACTAGGATGAGCCCAAGTTTTCGCTAGCCAAGCTCTCAAACTGACCGGACAGGGATCCACTACTGCTTAGCTTGAAAGGGAGGAACATCCAAACTAAGATAGAGAGAGGGAAAACCACAAACATATGATCCAGGCTTTCATCAGAGGAGCCACATAAGGGATAGATCGTCTAGAAGGTCAAGCAAGAAGATCCTCAGCCAGCCCCTGGTTGGCCACTCTCCACATAAGGAGCTTCACCTTGAATGGGGTTAAAGCTTTCCGAGTAGGGCTGAAATGGGTTGCCTTGTACCCCCATCCGCTATCAAATGATAAGTGGATTTCACAGAGAAGTTCCCATCTCTGCTCCAAAGCCTAAACACATTCATTTATAAAGGTGGGTCGTAGAGATTGAGCCTAGAATAAAAAGAAGTAAATCTGAGAGCTGAAGGATCCCATGATCTCTAACTGCCTTCTGAAAGGTAGGGGACCAAAGTGGCGAGTCATCAAGAACAGAGTCAATAAAACATCAGGAGAGAAAGCTAGAGCAAAAAGTCCTGGGAACATATCAGCCAAAGGAACAGAGCCACACCTTGCCAAAGAAGACACATTAGGCACTGTGAATGTCCAGGAGATGTTTAATTCTGACACTCGTTGGGAGTCTTCTTGTCATGATTCCACATAAAAAGCTGAATCTTTGTAGGGAGGAGCTTTGCATTAAGTAATTCTTCCACCAAACTCTAAGACCACTATCATTAAACACACTGTTGAACCCGAATTTTTTTTTTATGCAAACCTATGACGTTTGAGTATGCATGCATATGCATATGGCATATACTCACATCGATGTGAGCTCACCATAGGAAAGTATATATACATATGCATAACGACATGTTCACAAAGAACTATGTTATGCAAAATAAGATATGTACCTATGATATGAGTGTATATGGAAAAAATATAAAGCCATAGGCTCACATTATGAGGGTGACGGAATAGGAGGCATACCTAGGCCAAAAAGGCCTTGATCGGATTTTTTAAGGAGGTCTAAGACAGCCCCAAATCACCCTCGTAGACTTCCGAAATCAACTCCTAAGCCTCCTTCGCAACCCTTGATGATGAGGCCCAAAGGAGGACCCTAAATGCAGCAACAAAGGGGAGCCAAATGCTGCAAAATAAGGGCCAAGATCAGTCCCAGAATGGACAGAAACCAGTCCCGAAATGGGTTGAAATCAGTCCCAAAACTTACCCAAAATGGCCCCGAATGAAAACCCAAAGGCAAGGGTGAAAGGCCCAATAGGTGGCCCAATGAGGGACCCAATAGAAGGCCCAATAAGGACCCCAAATTAGCCCAAAAATCAGTCTCACAGGGTACCAAAATCTGCAACCCAGGGGGAGAAAAAATCTCAAAAATTCCCAAAGTGGAAAGAGGCCCAAAAATGGAAAAACAGCAAGTGGACCCCCTTTCTCTTTCCCCCTTTATTTAAATAGGAAAGGAGGAGGGAGGAGAGAGAGAGGTGGAACCGGTGGGGGGGGGGGGGGGGGAGGATTCCCTCCTTCCTTTCTCTTTTTAAATTCAAATTGGGGGAGGGGGAGATTAATTAAAGGGGGTGAGATTGATGGGTTCTTAAACCCCTTTTCACACTTGTTTAAGAATCCCACAAGGACTCTCATTTAATTCTAAACCCTTTTCACATTGGAGCCAAAACTGAACTTAATGGGTTCTTAAACCCTTTTCACATTGGCCAACCCCCCCCCCCCAAATATGAAACCAAAAGCTCATTTAATGGGCCCAAAAAACAGAAAAAAGGAAAGGAAGTGGGGGAGGGGAACACCCCTCACCGGTTTCCCAAAACCGGTGGGGAGACCCCCCACCGGTTCCCAACCGGTGGGGGGTCCATAGCCGGTGGCACCCCCCCCCACCGGTTGGAACCGGTGGGGGTGCCCACCGGGTTCCCCCCCCCCCCTCTCTCTTTTCAATACTCTCTCTCTCTCCCTTTCTTTCACCCATTGGCTATTGGGATTTAAAAAAAAAACAGAGGGAGAGGAAGAGAAGGCAACCGGTGGCACCCCCCACCTTGGCCCATTCCGGTGGCACCCCCCACCGGGCCTAAATTCGGGCCTATAAATAGGGCCCCTTGGCCCCCAAATCCAAGGGACCAAGGCATTCACACATAGCCACATACACACATTCAAAGGAGTGTGAAATTGAGTGGAGAGGTTCTGCTTGAAGACCAAATTTGAGTTTCTTAACCCGGGTTTGCTGCGCTTTTCAGAGTTCCTTTTTCGTTCCGGGGAGTTCTTCTTAAGGTTCAATCCTAAAGGGGAAGCTCTGCCGAATATCTCTTGTAAAAATGGCTTATTATAAGGCGAACTTCTGTCGAAATAAAGACTCATATTTCTATATCTGAAATTGTGTGCTTGTGTGTCATTAAATTATATAATTATTACCATGTTTTGAAATTAATATATATATATATACTTAATTTCACAACTTAAAAAAGTCTGTGTACACCTTCAACTTAACCTTGACCTCCCCCCATAAATAAATTAAATATAAGTTCAGAAATCTTAATAAAATCATACTTAAGTCAAAATAACCTATAATTAATTAATTAATAAAAATTCGTGAAATTATTTAAAAATCAGGGAAAATCAGTAAAAATCAGAAATGCAACTTAAAAATCACATTAAACTAAATGACTCAAATACCCTCATATATTTAATTAATTAATTAATTAATCATAAAAAATCAGTATATTAATGAAATAAAATCATTAAAAATCAGTAAAAACAGAGACTTAAATCTGAAAGAACATAAATCTCTTAAATAGTTAATGATATACATAAAACCAAATAAAATTACAAAAAAATACCCTCATACATAATAAAAATCTATAAAAAAAAATCAGATATAACCCTAAAAATACCAAAACCCATTATATAAACAAAATACCTTCCAGATAATCAAAGTGTCATAGAAAAAAAATAAACTCTAAATATAATAAATCCGGTCTAGGGTAAAATTACTAAAATACCCTTATACACTTAAAAATTAATTTCACAAATCTCATAAGGCTTTAAAACCTTTAAAACCTACCCTTATATGCTTATAAGCTATAATAATTCATAAAAATTGTATAATTGCAAAAACACCCCTATGGGTTTAAAACACTTGGAATTAATCCAAATAACTTGGAATCAATCCTAAAACATATAAAACCTATCTCAAGCCGGGGTGAGGCTAAGGGCTCAACCTAAAATACACCTTCATACTCATATGCATGCGTTGCTTGTAGTAGTAGTGTTGCATGTCATAAGGGCATCATACGGACGGTTAATCAAGGGTTGCCGAGCAGTTGCTCGACGTAATTAACACTGACCGAGGTCAGTGGAGAGAGGTCATATACTCGAATCTTCGCCTGATTTGAAATCCCGGATTCCCTGAGGGCTAATCCCAAGCTCTCATAATCCGATAAAATATAAAACCGACCTATATTTCTCTAGATAAAAAAAAAAACAAAAAAAATGGATTTTCTAAATAATCCGAATAGGAGAGACGTCTAGGTCAGGTCCCGACGGAGGTTAGGAAATAATCCTCTCAAACAGAGATGGTACGCCCGGTGGGACCTCTCTTCCCCTTCATCTCTCCGTCCGGTGATGCCCTCACCATAACTCTACTATTAACTTTGCCATGTCTTATGCAGGTGGTCGAGTCTTCCGCCTGACAAGATAGTAATGGCAGCAAGGTTCATATATGGCCCCCTCGCGGTGGCAGCCCACGTTCAGTGTGGGTATCCCACCATGCCAACCTGCTTCGGCGATTTTCCCGCGGTCGTGGGGTCCCTATATTTTTTCGGAGTGATCCCGGCGCCGGAGTCAATTCCAGCACAAGAAAAGAAGCGCGCCTCCCGCGCAAAGGAGGCCAACAAGGGTGGGAAACGACAAATCGTGTACACCACCAATACCATCAGTGCATCCCCCACTTCCTCATCCAGCAGGAGGCAGAAGCGGAAGAATATTCCCCCGAGTCCCTCCCGGACCGGAAAAACGATACTGGTTGGGGACATGCGCATCTGCCTGGATGGCGGGGAACCAATCATTCCCAAAACTCGGCATGTTCCGACGGTTCCAGTCCGCAACCGTTTTGGAATCCTACCAAAGGTTTGCCAAGATGTGGCAACCTTTAAGAAGAAAAGGATGATGCAAAAAGCCGCTGTTCATCGGCATACGTCTGCTACACCCCAACATGCTGGGGGCAATATTGCACCCCGAGCACAGGATGATACTATTCCCCAAAATGGGGGCAAACACAGGGAGGGGCATGCACTCCGCCTCAAGAAAATGTGGGTGACCAAGATGGAAGCCCGCGAAATACGCGAGGCTAGGGCCACCCTAGCAGAGCAACAACCTCCCAAGAATGCCTACGAGGCGCAAGAGCCTGCCCAAAAGCGGGTTTCTGTCTTCGAAAGACTCGGCGCTCTGGTACGACCAGTGCAGAGGAAGAAAAGAACCACCCGGATGACGGATGATGGCATCCGAATATATACTTGCTATACTTCTAGCACAAATCGGCAGCCTTCTCAATCAGAAGAGCCGAGTAATGTTGCTGGGATGACGTAAAGAGGCGGGCCAATTACCCGCCAAATGGAGCAAGCCATGCGCCTGTTGGGCCAAGTAGGCCAGGGGGCAGAGCCACCTCAAAACAATGAAGGTGCAGCTAATGCCCAAGAGCCTGGAGTTGCACAGCTGCTGCAAGAACAACCACAACCTCAGACTATTGAGAAAATTAGGCAGGAAAACCAACAATTAAAGGCTTTGCTGTATGGCCTGATACAGAAAATGGAGGAACAGCAAAGGGTGGCCCCCGCTCCTCCAATAAATCTACCTCCACCCAGGGTTATTCCAGCACCAGCGGGACCCCCAGTTGTTGAGGTCAACTTCAGTCCTGAGGAGATCCAGGAAGACAGGGCTGAAGAGCCCAATTATAATGCTCAACAATCACGTGCATTGGCAGAAGATGCGACAGCATCGCAAAAGCACTTGATCGAGCAAATTGTTGAGGCCAAGATGGCCGAACAAGATGAAGGGATAAGCACGTGTGATTTATATAAAGTGCCATTTCCGGTTCGTCACATGTTCAAAAAGCTTCCAGCGGATCATAATAAACGCCCCAAAGTCACAAGATATGATGGGGAGGGCTCAGCCCAAGAGCATATAGCCCATTATATGAGTGACTTGGGAGAACTGGCAACCGAGGAGGCATACCTTTTAAGGTTCTTCTCGACTTCCCTCACCAGCACGGCATTCCAGTGGTATGCTAAGCTGAAGCCCAACTCTATAAGTAGCTGGGAAGAAATGCAGAAAAAATTCCTTGATCGCTTCAAACTATCGGAGCGGAAGGTCACTATTACTGAATTAGTGACACTTAAACAAGGAAAGAATGAGTCCGCCGTGGATTATATTAAGAAATGGCGGAACCTCAGCATGAGGTGCGACAATCCACCCGCCTATGAGGACGCAGTGAGATTGTGAAACCCGAGATAAATGAGAAACTGATCAGAGCCAATGTCAGAAACTTCGATCAACTCAATAATATCGTGACGGAGATTGAAATGTTCTTCGCCGATTATCCTGCTAAACTGCCAAATAAAGGAAAGGCAGCAAGGGAGCAAGCCGCTCCGGTTAAAGAAGTAAATACGGTGGACTTTCTCCAGCTCCAGAAAGGAATGATGCCAGGGGAGGCACTAGCACCCCAGCAGCTAGTAAAAAAGGGGAAGGGAAGGCGCTAGTTTCTTCTCTCGCCGAAAGAATGAAAAAGCCATACTCTTTCACCCGCGAGCATACAAGAAAATTGTTCGAAACATGTCTGCGGGCAAAACTTCTGTCGCTCCCTGAGCCCAAAAAGCCGGCTGAGGCAGGTAGGGTTAATAAGCCGAATTATTGCCCATACCACCGCATGCTGGGGCATGTCATAGAAGACTGTTATATCTGCAAAGACGAAATAGAAAAACTTATCCGGGAAGGCGCGGTGGAGATGGGTAAGCATTTGGTAAGCCCTCCTCAGCCTCACCAAAGAAATAAACAGGCATTTGCTGTTAATGTCATTTATATGAGCGAGAGCTTATCTGGGTATTACCCCGAAGAAGAAGCAGTGAAGTCCTCTCTAGAGCGTGAGGCAACACCAATATATACTCCAGCAACTCCTCCCGCTGGGGAAGCAATCATGGCGGCATTGGAAGGAATTCAGACAAGCCTGACACGACTTTCATACCAACAGGAGGAGCTCACTCAGATGATGGAGGGACTCTCCAGACAGCTTTCAGAAACTCTGTCGTTCAACAAGGTTGACATATTCTTCTCTTCTGAGGGGCTGGAATCAGATCCTGATCGTCTTTCGAGAAAAGAGGCAAGCAAACTATGTTTCCTAGAGAGGACATAGAAACATATCGCCAAGAAGAAACGACCTCTTATAGAAGGAGTCACGAAAGCGTAAGAATAGCCGAAAGAGGGCGTCAAGCCAGGCGAATAGTCGATAAAGAGGCTGGAATACGTTTCAGAAATTCCTTGAATTTGAGGGAAAGGCGTGCAAAGTCCTATTCATTCCCCAAAGACAAAGTTCGGGAACTCTTCCGACTTTGTATGAAAAAGAAAGTCATCATTCTTCCGAAGCCAAGAAGGGAGGAGGAGATGTATATGACAGATGATCCTAATTTCTGTCACTACCATCATGCCCTTGGGCACCGAACGGAGCATTGCTTCGTCCTCAAGGATGAAATAGAAAAATTAATCCAAGAAGGACAAATAAATATGGGGAAGTATCTGGTTGATCCCCTAAAACCTCATGTGACTAATTGAATATGGTCCATAAGTTCTCCTCCAACATGAAGGACGCCACAGAAACTATGTATAAGGGAATGGCACCTGATAGGCCGCCCACTTCTCGCGCCATTGATACTGTGGCAGCAATAGGCAGAAAGATGCAAATGTTGGGCATAAAATGTCAACAAGAAGATCCGGAGACGGGTTCCTCCAAAAAGTCCGCGAAGGAAATATTCGGCGAATATCAAATGTTGCCAGATTCGATGGTCGAGCAAGCTGTCAAAGCCACTCTTGACCACGATCAGCCAGAAAGTCCGTAGACTAAGGCGAAGAAGAAAGAGAAGCCTAAAATGGCCAAATCTTTGCAAACACATACGGCAAAAGGAAAAGTTGTGGTCCATTTTGACCCACTTCCAGAAATGCCGGCCTAGCCCAGCTTCATTCAAGAAGCAGCAAGGAGGAAGAAACAAGAAAAGAATAGGAAGAGAAGTGAGAAGAGAAGGCTAAAGAAGCAAGAAATGCTCGCTAATGCCATAAATATGTCTGAGGACAAAAACTCACCACTTCAAAGGCTGCAGAAAATCATTGATGAATTAGAAGAATATCAGCCAAATCGGCCAACGGAGGATGTCCCTCTGGGTCAATATATTCCATGGGAAGAGCTCAATCGGCGAGCTCGCCTCAGAGCGTGGCTGTTAGACCTTCATGGTCGCATGCGGAAAGCTAGTGAGGATGAGCTCTCCATCCCGGACGATGTCAGCTTATTCTGGGATGATGGGTTAACAATGGAAAAAGTAAAACAACAATATCGAGCCTGTCATGTAGTGTTGGCTCAACTTCAAGATATCTCAGATGGCTAAGCGAGACATGCTTCACCAGAAACCGGGACTCCTTTGGCTACCTACCAAAGAAAGGGGAACCGGAGGAATCAAAATAGAGGCCGAGGTCGAGACCGCAATAATGGTCCAAATAAAAGTCAGCTGAATCAAGAGAAAAAAATCTACTTTAGGGGAGAAACCCCAGGGCCAATTTCGGAGCAAGAAATCCGGGGTAATATTCGCTTCTGCCCTTCTTCCGACGAAGAAGAATGTTCTCCGCAAGCAGAAAATGCTCAATCCACCAAAGAACAAGAAGAAACAAACCCTTCGGCTCAGCCTAATCCCGCAGAAGGAGTCGAGGCCTTGGCGGAATTATTCGCCGAAGAAGCACAAATTGATCCTACAAAAGGGGAAATGCAGACAGAAGAATCCCCGACTTCTGTGGAGCAGTCAAAAGCCTTGAAGGAGACCCTTCATAGCATGGCAGAAATAATGCCTCCTATCGAACAAGCCCGAGCCAGGGTGGATCGAAAGGTGTTACAAAATATGAAAAGAATGCCAGCGTCCCTCAGCATATGGGAAGCAATAGCCTTGAGTAAGGAACTGAGGGAGGCCTTGATTACTGCCCTACAAAATCCCGAAACATATGAGGTCCATATGGCAGAAATAAGGGCTCAGGCATATGAAACATATGAGGCTACGGTAGCTTTTACCGATGATGATATGCTGTTATCGTCGCCATGCCACAATAGACCGCTATATATGCGAGGCAAAATCAATGGCCGAGAGGTCGATCGAGTATTGGTAGACTCAGGCTCTGCAGTAAACATACTGCCCCTCAAAACATTTCAAGCGTTATACCTCACCCCATATATGAAGAAGGTGCAAGGCATAACGATATCGAGATTCAACCAAGAGGCGAAAGAAGCCCTTGGTCGAGTTGATGTGGAGTTATGTTTGCACGACTTGGTGACCCAAGTGTCTTTTCTCATAGTCGACTCCAATACCTCCTTCAAGGCATTACTCGGTAGGCCTTGGTTACATAGAAATTGGGTGGTGCCTTCGACTCTCCACCAATGCCTCAAATATACAAAAGACGGTGAGCAACACCGGATATTTGCCGATTTGGAGCCATTCAAGGCATATGACTGCCATCTGGCGGATGCACAATTATACTTTGATAAGGCCTCAGACCCAACGACCGGCGAAAGCCGTCGTAAGGGGAAGAAGATAGCCGGTAAGTCTTCCGATGAGGAAGGCAGAATTACAATTAATGAGGCCAAAGCTGCTAGATTCCGGCAAGGAATGAAGCCCGGCCAGTCTCATCGAAAGTCGGCTAAATTTGGCAGGCTAGCCATCAATTTAGAGGCTAATACTATTAGCAAGGAAATAGAGGCTAGCGTACGCCTACCTCCCGGCCTTACAAAGCCTATATTCCCAAGGGAAGTCCACACAGTGGAAGAATTGAAAACCCTCACAGTCCGTCACAAAGATGGGCGGCGCATAATATTTTATAAGGGAGATCTCGTGCCAGAGAGTCCTCCTGAAGACGGTTTTGGACATGAAAATGTCCAGCCAGAAGTTGAAGAGGCAGTCCAAGAAATGGACGATATGCCCCAATACATAAAACAGATGTGCAAACATCAAAACATTCCAGAAAGGCAAAGTGCAGCCAGGAATAAATTCTTTCGAGAATTATGGCATCCTGCAGAAGCCAGTGGGCAATCATCCAATCAAGATAGAAGAGGCCTCGGATATGGGCGAGGCCATGGGTCTCCTACCCTATATGCAGTTCATATGGTAAGTCTACCATCAGGAGTAGAGGAACCAATTGGTCATATCAGATTTGACAGTTCAGGAGATGGAAATGAAGAAATCCCTCCATCTGTCGGGGTAGCCTCAACTGAAGCAAATGCTACTTGCGAATGGGAACAATGTCTGGCAAGGTCTTCCCAAAACACAAATGAAGGTCATGATATTAATATGGAAAAGCAAAAAGGACCTTCGGGAGTTGCTGATGCAGCCTCTCAAGACCTGCATGAAAATGCAGACGAATGGCATGAAGCCTATTCGGCCGATATAGATGAAGATGAGGATTTCATCGATTTTCAGCCAGCTCCTCGCGAGATAGAGGATGGAGGACAAGCCACGGTCGACGAACTGGTAGAGATTAATCTCGGCAAACCAGAAGACCCTCGTCCGGTTTTCCTCAGCGCCCTCCTGAGCAATAAGGAAAGACAGGCGTACACTGAACTCTTGATAGAGTTCAAAGATTGTTTCGCCTGGAATTATAAAGAAATGCCTGGCCTGGACCCTTTAGTGGCGGAGCATGAACTATCAATTCTCCCTGAAGTCAAGCCAATAAAACAAACTCAGTGGCGAATGCGCCCTGAATTAGAAATCATGGTGAATGCCGAAGTTGACAAGATGCGAGAAGTTGACTTCATCGAAGAATGTATATACCCAATATGGCTGGCGAATATTGTGCCGGTGAAAAAAAAGAACAGTCAAGTCCGAGTCTGCATTGACTTTCGTGACTTAAATAAGGCATGTCCGAAGGATGACTTTCCATTGCCGATAACCGAGACTATGGTGGACGTCACCACATGATATGAAGCCTTGTCTTTCATGGACGGGTCATCGGGCTATAATCAGATTAGAATGGCCCTCAAAGATAAAAATCATACAGCCTTTCGCACTCCGAAAGGAATATTCAACTACAAAAGGATGCCCTTCGGTCTGAAAAATACCGGTGCTACTTACCAAAGGGCTATGACTAAAATATTTGATGAAATGCTGCATAATTTGGTCGAATGCTATGTTGATGACCTCATCGTAAAATCTGCAAAGAAAGATGACCACCTCGAGGATTTACGCAAAGTCTTCGAAAGGCTTCGTCAATATCAGCTCAAAATGAATCCCATGAAGTGCGCTTTTGGCGTCCCTAGCGGGAAATTTTTGGGCTTTATAGTTAGATATAGGGGAATCGAGATCGACCCCGACAAAATCAAAGCGATCAGGGAGCTGCCCCCTCCCAAGACTCTAACTGAGCTTAGATCCTTGCAAGGCAGGCTGGCTTATATCAGGAGATTTATCTCCAACCTAACCGGAAGGTGCAGGCCCTTCTCAAAATTAACGAAGAAAGGAGCCCCATTTATTTGGGACGAAGAATGCCAAAAAGCACTAGATGATATAAAAGAATATCTCCTCAAGCCGCCAGTGCTGGGGGCACCCATAAAGGGTAAACCACTCATACTCTATATTTCAGCTTTAGATGCTTCTTTGGGAGCTTTATTGGCGCAGGAAAATGAGGATGGAAAGGAGCAACCGCTCTATTACCTTAGCAGGATGTTGGTGGGTCCTGAGCACCGGTATACTCCAACAGAGAAGATGTGCTTAGCACTTATATTCGCCACAAAGAAACTGAGGCATTATTTCCTGGCACATGAAATCAAACTCATATCGCGGTTTGATCCGCTGAAATTCCTACTTCGCCAACCTGTGTTGTCTGGGAGGCTAGGAAAATGGGCATTACTCCTCATGGAGTTTGATATTACTTTTGTCCCTCAGAGGGCGATAAAAGGACATGGTATGGCCGAGTTCCTGGCGGCACACCCGATTCCTGAAACTTCCCCTCTGAATAATGAATTGTCTGACGAAGAAGTCTTGCCTGCACAGAAGATATTAGGTGTGCAGCAGGCAGAAGTAAAAATATAGCAGCTATATTTTGATGGGGCCTCGAAAACCATTATAAAGCCGGATGGCACATCGACCACAAAAGCGGGAGCTGGTTTGATCCTAGTCACCCCAGAAGGAGGGATATTGCACCACTCATGTGCCCTGATGGAATCCCTAACCAATAATGAAGCGGAATATGAAGCTTTGATTGTAGGGCTGGAAATTGCCTTGGAAATAGGTGTCAGATGTATCCAGGTATACGGGGATTCCCTGTTGGTCATCCGACAAATTCTCAGCATATTCGAAGTCAGAAAGACTGAATTAATAGCTTATCATGCGGCGGCTGTCCGGCTTAGCGAGAAGTTTTATATCTTCACAATAGAACATATCAGAAGAGGCCAGAATGCCCAGGCCGATGCGTTAGCTAAATTAGCTGCAACGCTGAAATTGCCTCCCGAAGGAGAAACTGAAATAGTTGTAAGGGATAGGAGACTCTTCCCCGCCTCATTAAATGAAGGAGATGGTCTGACAGTGTTTGAGATCAATACACCGGAAGACCATAATATCCAAGAGGAAGATGATTGGCGTGTTCCTATCATCAAAATAAAGAATGGCTGGCTCCCTGATAGCAAAGCCGAAAGAATCCAGCTACTGCGAAGAGCAACTTCATACCAGCTGACAGACGGCGTACTATATCACCTTGTCCCTCAAGACAAAAAAGCGGTTATGCTCCAGTGTCTTTCCCCGAGAGAGTCCCGCAAAATAATCAAAGAAGTTCATGCCGGGATGTGCAGAGCTCATCAGTCAGGCGCAAACATGAAGATCAACATCAAAACTAAAGGCTTCTATTGGCCAACCATGTTCGCAGATTGCGAGAAAATGGTGAAAAGCTGCCCCCAATGCCAAGCCTATGGACCCATTCCTAGGTGACCTCCCAATCACCTGCACCCAACAACCCCGACATGGCCTTTCGCCCATTGGGGAATGGATGTTGTCGGTCCATTAACACCGTCATCCCGAGGGTGTAAATATATTCTTGCCGCAACAGAATATTTTACTCGTTGGGCATAAGCCATTCCTTTGAAAGAAGTGACCGGCGAGACGATATCACGCTTCGTCAGGCATAATATCATATACCGATTCGGAACTCCCAGCTGGATCACATCAGATAATGGCACGCCATTCAAAAATCAGACAATATACAAGATGGCGGCTAAATTTCGTATAGACTGGAATGCGTCTTCAGTATATTATCCCCAAGCCAATAGGATGGCAGAAGCTTTCAATAAAACCCTGTGCAAGCTTCTGGTGAAGATCAGTGGAGGGTGAAAGCGGGATTGGTACGAGAAGATGCATGAAGCATTATGGGCCTACCGTACCGTCTATAAAACCCCAACGGGATGCTCCCCATACTCTTTTAGTTTATAGAGCAGAAGTCGTAATCCCAATAGAGATAGAACTCGCATCTTATAAGGTCGCCCTGCATTATGGAGTGCAGGAAGGCGACATGAGCGAGACTCAAAGGCGCTATGAGGAACTATCATACCTCGAAGGCGAGAGATTGCAAGCATATCAGCGTCTGCAAATATACCAACCCCGAATGTCTCGTGCATTCGACAAATTGGTGAAAGAAAGAACCTTCAAAAAAGGGGACCTTGTAATAGTTAAGCATAAGGATGTCATGGCCTCTCGGCCTAAAAATAAGTTCAAGCCATACTGGGTTGGACCATTCATAGTAAGCAGAGTCTACGAGGGCGGTGCTTATAGGCTGGTGGATGAAAAAGGGAATCTGGCCTTCCCACCACTGAACGGCCGACATATGAAGTTGTATTACGCTCCGGCACACGATCAGCCCGAGCGACAACAACAACACAAACCGGTGCCGTGAAGCCCAATATATAACTTGAAGACAAAAATGATCCGGCAACCCGTCGGGGGATAACGCGTAAAAGCCATTTGCGCCAAAAAAAGCCAATAATGCTCGTGCGCGAGCGCATAGGCTCATAAAGCCACATATTTGTTCCCCGGCGGGGGGAGGACTCTCTCGGCCTGCTAAAGGCAGAGATCGAGTTTTCCCACATCCTTACCTAAGGAGGATATCATAGTCGCCAATGACGAATAAACCCTTGGTACCACACTAGTGGTACAATAATGTCCCATCAAGGGCTACTACCGAGGCGATGATGACGATGTCCTCCCGACTCGGTAAGGAAGTGGAAAAAAACTTGCTCTTCTGCTCGACGCAGTATGAGAAGACAATCTCTATTTCTGCCATACCAAATGTAAATACATGAACATACTCCCGAAAGATGTCATATGAATTGTGAGTGATTCACCTCAAAAGAAAAAAATTTCTATCAGGAATATCATGGGATGAAAATTTTCATATTCGCCTACGGAAGGCGTTAAACTCCCAAATCCGCCCCGAGGAGGCGTTGTATCCTAAGTCTTCCCATGGAAGACACCAGTCCCACTGGCATGCCACGAAGGGTTGGAGATTGCCCTATCGCCTCGAGGAAGCATTACATCTTAAAAGCTTTCCCATCCCCCCTGGGAGGCGATACGAAAAGATTAATGGCGCCCTTGGGAACAATATATCCCCCTCATATATCATAGTCCCATCGGCGTGCCCATATATCATAGTCTCATTGGCGTGCTATAGTGAAATTCATATTCGCCTACGAAAGGGTTTATATCCTGGAAATTTATATTCGCCTACGGGAGGCTTTATATCCTGGAAATTCATATTCGCCTACGGGAGGCTTTATATCCTGGAAATTCATATTCGCCTACGAGAGGCTTTATATCCTGGAAATTCATATTCGCCTACGGGAGGCTTTATATCCTGGCAATTCATACTCGTCTACAGGAGGCTTTATATCCTGTAAATTCATATTCGCCTACGGGAGGCTTTATATCCTGGCAATTCATATTCGCCTACGGGAGGCTTTATATCCTGGAAATTCATATTCGCCTATGGGAGGCTTTATATCCTGGCAATTCAAATTCACCTACGGGAGGCTTTATATCCTGGCAATTCATATTCGCCTACGGGAGGTTTTATATCCTGGCAATTCATATTCGCCTATGGGAGGGTTTATATCCTGGCAATTCATATTCGCCTACAGGAGGATTTATATTCTGGAAATTCATATTCGCCTACGGGAGGCTTTGTATCCTGGAAGTTCATATTCGCCTACAGGAGGCTTTATATCCTGGAAGTTCATATTCGCCTACAGGAAGCTTTATATTCTGGAAATTCATAATCGCCTACGGGAGGCTTTATATCTTGGAAATTCATATTCGCCTACGGGTGGCTTTGTATCCTGGCAATTCATATTCGCGTACGGGAGGCTATATATCCTCGAAATACATATTCGCCTACGGGAGGCTTTATATCCTGGAAATTCAAATTCGCCTACGGGAGGCTTTATATCCTGGAAATTCATATTCGCCTACGGGAGGCTTTATATCCTGGAAATTCATATTCGCCTACGGGAGGCTTTATATCCTGGCAATTCTTATTCGCCTACAGGAGGATTTATATTCTGGAAATTCATATTCGCCTACGGGAGGCTTTGTATCCTGGAAGTTCATATTCGCCTACAGGAGGCTTTATATCCTGGAAGTTCATATTCGCCTACAGGAGCCTTTATATTCTGGAAATTCATATTCGCCTACGGGAGGCTTTATATCTTGGAAATTCATATTCGCCTACGGGTGGCTTTGTATCCTGGCAATTCACATTCGCGTACGGGAGGCTTTATATCCTCGAAATTCATATTCGCCTACGGGAGGCTTTATATCCTGGAAATTCAAATTCGCCTACGGGAGGCTTTATATCCTGGAAATTCATATTCGCCTACAGGAGGCTTTATATCCTGGAAATTCATATTTGCCTACAGGAGGCTTTATATCCTGACAATTCATATTCGCCTACGAGAGGCTTTATATCCTGGAAATTCATATTCGCCTACGGGAGGCTTTGTATCCTGGAAGTTCATATTCGCCGACAGGAGGCTTTATATCCTGGAAGTTCATATTCGCCTACAGGAGGCTTTATATCCTGGAAATTCATATTCGCCTACGGGAGGCTTTATATCCTGGAAATTCATATTCGCCTACGGGTGGCTTTGTATCCTGGCAATTCATATTTCCGTACGGGAGGCTTTATATCTTGGAAATTCATATTCGCCTACGGGAGGCTTTATATCCCGGAAATTCATATTCGCCTACGGGAGGCATTATATCCTGGCAATTCATATTCGCCTACGGGAGGCTTTATATCCTGGAAATTCATATTCGCCTACGGGAGGCTTTATATCCTGGAAATTCATATTCGCCTACGGGAGGCTTTATATCCTGACAATTCATATTCGCCTACGGGAGGCTTTATATCCTGGAAATTCATATTTGCCTACGGGAGGCTTTATATCCTGACAATTCATATTCGCCTACAGGAGGCTTTATATCCTGGAAATTCATATTCGCCTACGGGAGGCTTTGTATCGTGGAAGTTCATATTCGCCTACAGGAGGCTTTATATCCTGGAAGTTCATATTCGCCTACATGAGGCTTTACATCCTGGAAATTCATATTCGCCTACGGGAGGCTTTATATCCTGGAAATTCATATTCGCCTACGGGAGGCTTTATATCCTGACAATTCATATTCGCCTACGGGAGGCTTTATATCCTGGAAATTCATATTCGCCTACGGGAGGCTTTGTATCCTGGAAGTTCATATTCGCCTACAGGAGGCTTTATATCCTGGAAGTTCATATTCGCCTACATGAGGCTTTATATCGTGGAAATTCATATTCGCCTACGGGAGGCTTTATATCCTGGCAATTCATATTCGCCTACGGGAGGCTTTATATCCTGGCAATTCATATTCGCCTACGGGAGGCTTTATATCGTGGAAATTCATATTCGCCTATGGGAGGCTTTATATCCTGGAAATTCATATTCGCCTACGGGAGGCTTTATATCCTGACAATTCATGTTCGCCTACGGGAGGCTTTATATCCTGGAAATTCATATTCGCCTACGGGAGGCTTTGTATCCTGGAAGTTTATATTCGCCTACAGGAGGCTTTATATCCTGGAAGTTCATATTCGCCTATAGGAGGCTTTATATCCTGGAAAAATTCATATTCGCTTACAGGAGGCTTTATATCTTGGAAATTCATATTCGCCTACGGGTGGCTTTGTATCCTGGCAATTCACATTCGCGTACGGGAGGCTTTATATCCTCGAAATTCATATTCGCCTACGGGAGGCTTTATATCCTGGAAATTCAAATTCGCCTACGGGAGGCTTTATATCCTGGAATTTCATATTCGCCTACAGGAGGCTTTATATCCTGGAAATTCATATTTGCCTACAGGAGGCTTTATATCCTGACAATTCATATTCGCCTACGGGAGGCTTTATATCGTGGAAATTCATATTCGCCTACGGGAGGCTTTGTATCCTGGAAGTTCATATTCGCCTACAGGAGGCTTTATATCCTGGAAGTTCATATTCGCCTACAGGAGGCTTTATATCCTGGAAATTCATATTCGCCTACGGGAGGCTTTATATCCTGGAAATTCATATTCGCCTACGGGTGGCTTTGTATCCTGGGAATTCATATTTCCGTACGGGAGGCTTTATATCTTGGAAATTCATATTTGCCTACGGGAGGCTTTATATCCCGGAAATTCATATTCGCCTACGGGAGGCTTTATATCCTGGCAATTCATATTCGCCTACGGGAGGCTTTATATCCTGGAAATTCATATTCGCCTACGGGAGAATTTATATCCTGGAAATTCATATTCGCCTACGGGAGGCTTTATATCCTGACAATTCATATTCGCCTACGGGAGGCTTTATATCCTGGAAATTCATATTAGCCTACGGGAGGCTTTATATCCTGACAATTCATATTCGCCTACGGGAGGCTTTATATCCTGGAAATTCATATTCGCCTACGGGAGGCTTTATATCCTGGAAATTCAAATTCGCCTACGGGAGGCTTTATATCCTGGAAATTCATATTCGCCTACAGGAGGCTTTATATCCTGGAAATTCATATTTGCCTACAGGAGGCTTTATATCCTGACAATTCATATTCGCCTACGAGAGGCTTTATATCCTGGAAATTCATATTCGCCTACGGGAGGCTTTGTATCCTGGAAGTTCATATTCGCCGACAGGAGGCTTTATATCCTGGAAGTTCATATTCGCCTACAGGAGGCTTTATATCCTGGAAATTCATATTCGCCTACGGGAGGCTTTATATCCTGGAAATTCATATTCGCCTACGGGTGGCTTTGTATCCTGGCAATTCATATTTCCGTACGGGAGGCTTTATATCTTGGAAATTCATATTCGCCTACGGGAGGCTTTATATCCCGGAAATTCATATTCGCCTACGGGAGGCATTATATCCTGGCAATTCATATTCGCCTACGGGAGGCTTTATATCCTGGAAATTCATATTCGCCTACGGGAGGCTTTATATCCTGGAAATTCATATTCGCCTACGGGAGGCTTTATATCCTGACAATTCATATTCGCCTACGGGAGGCTTTATATCCTGGAAATTCATATTTGCCTACGGGAGGCTTTATATCCTGACAATTCATATTCGCCTACAGGAGGCTTTATATCCTGGAAATTCATATTCGCCTACGGGAGGCTTTGTATCGTGGAAGTTCATATTCGCCTACAGGAGGCTTTATATCCTGGAAGTTCATATTCGCCTACATGAGGCTTTACATCCTGGAAATTCATATTCGCCTACGGGAGGCTTTATATCCTGGAAATTCATATTCGCCTACGGGAGGCTTTATATCCTGACAATTCATATTCGCCTACGGGAGGCTTTATATCCTGGAAATTCATATTCGCCTACGGGAGGCTTTGTATCCTGGAAGTTCATATTCGCCTACAGGAGGCTTTATATCCTGGAAGTTCATATTCGCCTACATGAGGCTTTATATCGTGGAAATTCATATTCGCCTACGGGAGGCTTTATATCCTGGCAATTCATATTCGCCTACGGGAGGCTTTATATCCTGGCAATTCATATTCGCCTACGGGAGGCTTTATATCGTGGAAATTCATATTCGCCTATGGGAGGCTTTATATCCTGGAAATTCATATTCGCCTACGGGAGGCTTTATATCCTGACAATTCATGTTCGCCTACGGGAGGCTTTATATCCTGGAAATTCATATTCGCCTACGGGAGGCTTTGTATCCTGGAAGTTTATATTCGCCTACAGGAGGCTTTATATCCTGGAAGTTCATATTCGCCTATAGGAGGCTTTATATCCTGGAAAAATTCATATTCGCTTACAGGAGGCTTTATATCTTGGAAATTCATATTCGCCTACGGGTGGCTTTGTATCCTGGCAATTCACATTCGCGTACGGGAGGCTTTATATCCTCGAAATTCATATTCGCCTACGGGAGGCTTTATATCCTGGAAATTCAAATTCGCCTACGGGAGGCTTTATATCCTGGAATTTCATATTCGCCTACAGGAGGCTTTATATCCTGGAAATTCATATTTGCCTACAGGAGGCTTTATATCCTGACAATTCATATTCGCCTACGGGAGGCTTTATATCGTGGAAATTCATATTCGCCTACGGGAGGCTTTGTATCCTGGAAGTTCATATTCGCCTACAGGAGGCTTTATATCCTGGAAGTTCATATTCGCCTACAGGAGGCTTTATATCCTGGAAATTCATATTCGCCTACGGGAGGCTTTATATCCTGGAAATTCATATTCGCCTACGGGTGGCTTTGTATCCTGGGAATTCATATTTCCGTACGGGAGGCTTTATATCTTGGAAATTCATATTTGCCTACGGGAGGCTTTATATCCCGGAAATTCATATTCGCCTACGGGAGGCTTTATATCCTGGCAATTCATATTCGCCTACGGGAGGCTTTATATCCTGGAAATTCATATTCGCCTACGGGAGAATTTATATCCTGGAAATTCATATTCGCCTACGGGAGGCTTTATATCCTGACAATTCATATTCGCCTACGGGAGGCTTTATATCCTGGAAATTCATATTAGCCTACGGGAGGCTTTATATCCTGACAATTCATATTCGCCTACGGGAGGCTTTATATCCTGGAAATTCATATTCGCCTACGGGAGGCTTTGTATCGTGGAAGTTCATATTCGCCTACAGGAGGCTTTATATCCTGGATGTTCATATTCGCCTACATTAGGCTTTATATCCTGGAAATTCATATTCGCCTACGGGAGGCTTTGTATCCTGGAAATTCATATTCGCCTACGGGAGGCTTTATATCCTGACAATTCATATTCGCCTACGGGAGGCTTTATATCCTGGAAATTCATATTCGCCTACGGGAGGCTTTGTATCCTGTAAGTTCATATTCGCCTACAGGAGGCTTTATATCGTGGAAGTTCATATTCGCCTACATGAGGCTTTATATCCTGGAAATTCATATTCGCCTACGGGAGGCTTTATATCCTGGCAATTCATATTCGCCTACGGGAGGCTTTATATCCTGGAAATTCATATTCGCCTACGGGAGGCTTTATATCCTGGAAGTTCATATTCGCCTACATGAGGCTTTACATCCTGGAAATTCATATTCGCCTACGGGAGGCTTTATATCCTGGAAATTCATATTCGCCTACGGGAGAATTTATATCCTGGAAATTCATATTCGCCTACGGGAGGCTTTATATCCTGACAATTCATATTCGCCTACGGGAGGCTTTATATCCTGGAAATTCATATTTGTCTACGAGAGGCTTTATATCCTGACAATTCATATTCGCCTACGGGAGGCTTTATATTCTGGAAATTCATATTCGCCTACGGGAGGCTTTGTATCCTGGAAGTTCATATTCGCCTACAGGAAGCTTTATATTCTGGAAATTCATATTCGCCTACGGGAGGCTTTATATCTTGGAAATTCATATTCGCCTACGGGTGGCTTTGTATCCTGGCAATTCATATTCGCGTACGGGAGGCTTTATATCCTCGAAATTCATATTCGCCTACGGGAGGCTTTATATCCTGGAAATTCAAATTCGCCTACGGGAGGCTTTATATCCTGGAAATTCAGATTCGCCTACGGGAGGCTTTATATCCTGGAAATTCATATTCGCCTACGGGAGGCTTTATATCTTGAAAATTCATATTCGCCTACGGGTGGCTTTGTATCCTGGTAATTCACATTCGCGTACGGGAGGCTTTATATCCTCGAAATTCATATTCGCCTACGGGAGGCTTTATATCCTGTAAATTCAAATTCGCCTACGGGAGGCTTTATATCCTTGAAATTCATATTCGCCTACAGGAGGCTTTATATCCTGGAAATTCATATTTGCCTACAGGAGGCTTTATATCCTGACAATTCATATTCGCCTACGAGAGGCTTTATATCCTGGAAATTCATATTCGCCTACGGGAGGCTTTGTATCCTGGAAGTTCATATTCGCCGACAGGAGGCTTTATATCCTGGAAGTTCATATTCGCCTACAGGAGGCTTTATATCCTGGAAATTCATATTCGCCTACGGGAGGCTTTATATCCTGGAAATTCATATTCGCCTACGGGTGGCTTTGTATCCTGGCAATTCATATTTCCGTACGGGAGGCTTTATATCTTGGAAATTCATATTCGCCTACGGGAGGCTTTATATCCCGGAAATTCATATTCGCCTACGGGAGGCATTATATCCTGGCAATTCATATTCGCCTACGGGAGGCTTTATATCCTGGAAATTCATATTCGCCTACGGGAGGCTTTATATCCTGGAAATTCATATTCGCCTACGGGAGGCTTTATATCCTGACAATTCATATTCGCCTACGGGAGGCTTTATATCCTGGAAATTCATATTTGCCTACGGGAGGCTTTATATCCTGACAATTCATATTCGCCTACAGGAGGCTTTATATCCTGGAAATTCATATTCGCCTACGGGAGGCTTTGTATCGTGGAAGTTCATATTCGCCTACAGGAGGCTTTATATCCTGGAAGTTCATATTCGCCTACATGAGGCTTTACATCCTGGAAATTCATATTCGCCTACGGGAGGCTTTATATCCTGGAAATTCATATTCGCCTACGGGAGGCTTTATATCCTGACAATTCATATTCGCCTACGGGAGGCTTTATATCCTGGAAATTCATATTCGCCTACGGGAGGCTTTGTATCCTGGAAGTTCATATTCGCCTACAGGAGGCTTTATATCCTGGAAGTTCATATTCGCCTACATGAGGCTTTATATCGTGGAAATTCATATTCGCCTACGGGAGGCTTTATATCCTGGCAATTCATATTCGCCTACGGGAGGCTTTATATCCTGGCAATTCATATTCGCCTACGGGAGGCTTTATATCGTGGAAATTCATATTCGCCTATGGGAGGCTTTATATCCTGGAAATTCATATTCGCCTACGGGAGGCTTTATATCCTGACAATTCATGTTCGCCTACGGGAGGCTTTATATCCTGGAAATTCATATTCGCCTACGGGAGGCTTTGTATCCTGGAAGTTTATATTCGCCTACAGGAGGCTTTATATCCTGGAAGTTCATATTCGCCTATAGGAGGCTTTATATCCTGGAAAAATTCATATTCGCTTACAGGAGGCTTTATATCTTGGAAATTCATATTCGCCTACGGGTGGCTTTGTATCCTGGCAATTCACATTCGCGTACGGGAGGCTTTATATCCTCGAAATTCATATTCGCCTACGGGAGGCTTTATATCCTGGAAATTCAAATTCGCCTACGGGAGGCTTTATATCCTGGAATTTCATATTCGCCTACAGGAGGCTTTATATCCTGGAAATTCATATTTGCCTACAGGAGGCTTTATATCCTGACAATTCATATTCGCCTACGGGAGGCTTTATATCGTGGAAATTCATATTCGCCTACGGGAGGCTTTGTATCCTGGAAGTTCATATTCGCCTACAGGAGGCTTTATATCCTGGAAGTTCATATTCGCCTACAGGAGGCTTTATATCCTGGAAATTCATATTCGCCTACGGGAGGCTTTATATCCTGGAAATTCATATTCGCCTACGGGTGGCTTTGTATCCTGGGAATTCATATTTCCGTACGGGAGGCTTTATATCTTGGAAATTCATATTTGCCTACGGGAGGCTTTATATCCCGGAAATTCATATTCGCCTACGGGAGGCTTTATATCCTGGCAATTCATATTCGCCTACGGGAGGCTTTATATCCTGGAAATTCATATTCGCCTACGGGAGAATTTATATCCTGGAAATTCATATTCGCCTACGGGAGGCTTTATATCCTGACAATTCATATTCGCCTACGGGAGGCTTTATATCCTGGAAATTCATATTAGCCTACGGGAGGCTTTATATCCTGACAATTCATATTCGCCTACGGGAGGCTTTATATCCTGGAAATTCATATTCGCCTACGGGAGGCTTTATATCCTGGAAATTCAAATTCGCCTACGGGAGGCTTTATATCCTGGAAATTCATATTCGCCTACAGGAGGCTTTATATCCTGGAAATTCATATTTGCCTACAGGAGGCTTTATATCCTGACAATTCATATTCGCCTACGAGAGGCTTTATATCCTGGAAATTCATATTCGCCTACGGGAGGCTTTGTATCCTGGAAGTTCATATTCGCCGACAGGAGGCTTTATATCCTGGAAGTTCATATTCGCCTACAGGAGGCTTTATATCCTGGAAATTCATATTCGCCTACGGGAGGCTTTATATCCTGGAAATTCATATTCGCCTACGGGTGGCTTTGTATCCTGGCAATTCATATTTCCGTACGGGAGGCTTTATATCTTGGAAATTCATATTCGCCTACGGGAGGCTTTATATCCCGGAAATTCATATTCGCCTACGGGAGGCATTATATCCTGGAAATTCATATTCGCCTACGGGAGGCTTTATATCCTGGAAATTCATATTCGCCTACGGGAGGCTTTATATCCTGACAATTCATATTCGCCTACGGGAGGCTTTATATCCTGGAAATTCATATTTGCCTACGGGAGGCTTTATATCCTGACAATTCATATTCGCCTACAGGAGGCTTTATATCCTGGAAATTCATATTCGCCTACGGGAGGCTTTGTATCGTGGAAGTTCATATTCGCCTACAGGAGGCTTTATATCCTGGAAGTTCATATTCGCCTACATGAGGCTTTACATCCTGGAAATTCATATTCGCCTACGGGAGGCTTTATATCCTGGAAATTCATATTCGCCTACGGGAGGCTTTATATCCTGACAATTCATATTCGCCTACGGGAGGCTTTATATCCTGGAAATTCATATTCGCCTACGGGAGGCTTTGTATCCTGGAAGTTCATATTCGCCTACAGGAGGCTTTATATCCTGGAAGTTCATATTCGCCTACATGAGGCTTTATATCGTGGAAATTCATATTCGCCTACGGGAGGCTTTATATCCTGGCAATTCATATTCGCCTACGGGAGGCTTTATATCCTGGCAATTCATATTCGCCTACGGGAGGCTTTATATCGTGGAAATTCATATTCGCCTATGGGAGGCTTTATATCCTGGAAATTCATATTCGCCTACGGGAGGCTTTATATCCTGACAATTCATGTTCGCCTACGGGAGGCTTTATATCCTGGAAATTCATATTCGCCTACGGGAGGCTTTGTATCCTGGAAGTTTATATTCGCCTACAGGAGGCTTTATATCCTGGAAGTTCATATTCGCCTATAGGAGGCTTTATATCCTGGAAAAATTCATATTCGCTTACAGGAGGCTTTATATCTTGGAAATTCATATTCGCCTACGGGTGGCTTTGTATCCTGGCAATTCACATTCACGTACGGGAGGCTTTATATCCTCGAAATTCATATTCGCCTACGGGAGGCTTTATATCCTGGAAATTCAAATTCGCCTACGGGAGGCTTTATATCCTGGAATTTCATATTCGCCTACAGGAGGCTTTATATCCTGGAAATTCATATTTGCCTACAGGAGGCTTTATATCCTGACAATTCATATTCGCCTACGGGAGGCTTTATATCGTGGAAATTCATATTCGCCTACGGGAGGCTTTGTATCCTGGAAGTTCATATTCGCCTACAGGAGGCTTTATATCCTGGAAGTTCATATTCGCCTACAGGAGGCTTTATATCCTGGAAATTCATATTCGCCTACGGGAGGCTTTATATCCTGGAAATTCATATTCGCCTACGGGTGGCTTTGTATCCTGGGAATTCATATTTCCGTACGGGAGGCTTTATATCTTGGAAATTCATATTTGCCTACGGGAGGCTTTATATCCCGGAAATTCATATTCGCCTACGGGAGGCTTTATATCCTGGCAATTCATATTCGCCTACGGGAGGCTTTATATCCTGGAAATTCATATTCGCCTACGGGAGAATTTATATCCTGGAAATTCATATTCGCCTACGGGAGGCTTTATATCCTGACAATTCATATTCGCCTACGGGAGGCTTTATATCCTGGAAATTCATATTCGCCTACGGGAGGCTTTGTATCGTGGAAGTTCATATTCGCCTACAGGAGGCTTTATATCCTGGATGTTCATATTCGCCTACATTAGGCTTTATATCCTGGAAATTCATATTCGCCTACGGGAGGCTTTGTATCCTGGAAATTCATATTCGCCTACGGGAGGCTTTATATCCTGACAATTCATATTCGCCTACGGGAGGCTTTATATCCTGGAAATTCATATTCGCCTACGGGAGGCTTTGTATCCTGTAAGTTCATATTCGCCTACAGGAGGCTTTATATCGTGGAAGTTCATATTCGCCTACATGAGGCTTTATATCCTGGAAATTCATATTCGCCTACGGGAGGCTTTATATCCTGGCAATTCATATTCGCCTACGGGAGGCTTTATATCCTGGAAATTCATATTCGCCTACGGGAGGCTTTATATCCTGGAAGTTCATATTCGCCTACATGAGGCTTTACATCCTGGAAATTCATATTCGCCTACGGGAGGCTTTATATCCTGGAAATTCATATTCGCCTACGGGAGAATTTATATCCTGGAAATTCATATTCGCCTACGGGAGGCTTTATATCCTGACAATTCATATTCGCCTACGGAAGGCTTTATATCCTGGAAATTCATATTTGTCTACGGGAGGCTTTATATCCTGACAATTCATATTCGCCTACGGGAGGCTTTATATTCTGGAAATTCATATTCGCCTACGGGAGGCTTTGTATCCTGGAAGTTCATATTCGCCTACAGGAAGCTTTATATTCTGGAAATTCATATTCGCCTACGGGAGGCTTTATATCTTGGAAATTCATATTCGCCTACGGGTGGCTTTGTATCCTGGCAATTCATATTCGCGTACGGGAGGCTTTATATCCTCGAAATTCATATTCGCCTACGGGAGGCTTTATATCCTGGAAATTCAAATTCGCCTACGGGAGGCTTTATATCCTGGAAATTCAGATTCGCCTACGGGAGGCTTTATATCCTGGAAATTCATATTCGCCTACGGGAGGCTTTATATCTTGAAAATTCATATTCGCCTACGGGTGGCTTTGTATCCTGGTAATTCACATTCGCGTACGGGAGGCTTTATATCCTCGAAATTCATATTCGCCTACGGGAGGCTTTATATCCTGTAAATTCAAATTCGCCTACGGGAGGCTTTATATCCTGGAAATTCATATTCGCCTACAGGAGGCTTTATATCCTGGAAATTCATATTTGCCTACAGGAGGCTTTATATCCTGACAATTCATATTCGCCTACGAGAGGCTTTATATCCTGGAAATTCATATTCGCCTACGGGAGGCTTTGTATCCTGGAAGTTCATATTCGCCTACAGGAGGCTTTATATCCTGGAAGTTCATATTCGCCTACAGGAGGCTTTATATCCTGGAAATTCATATTCGCCTACGGGAGGCTTTATATCCTGGAAATTCATATTCGCCTACGGGTGGCTTTGTATCCTGGCAATTCATATTTCCGTACGGGAGGCTTTATATCATGGAAATTCATATTCGCCTACGGGAGGCTTTATATCCCGGAAATTCATATTCGCCTACGGGAGGCATTATATCCTGGCAATTCATATTCGCCTACGGGAGGCTTTATATCCTGAAAATTCATATTCGCCTACGGGAGGCTTTATATCATGGCAATTCATATTCGCCTACGGGAGGCTTTATATCCTGGAAATTCATATTCGCCTACGGGAGGCTTTATATCCTGGAAATTCATATTCGCCTACGGGAGGCTTTATATCCTGACAATTCATATTCGCCTACGGGAGGCTTTATATCCTGGAAATTCATATTTGCCTACGGGAGGCTTTATATTCTGACAATTCATATTCGCCTACGGGAGGCTTTATATCCTGGAAATTCATATTCGCCTACGGGAGGCTTTGTATCGTGGAAGTTCATATTCGCCTACAGGAGGCTTTATATCCTGGAAGTTCATATTCGCCTACATGAGGCTTTACATCCTGGAAATTCATATTCGCCTACGGGAGGCTTTATATCCTGGAAATTCATATTCGCCTACGGGAGGCTTTATATCCTGACAATTCATATTCGCCTACGGGAGGCTTTATATCCTGGAAATTCATATTCGCCTACGGGAGGCTTTGTATCCTGGAAGTTCATATTCGCCTACAGGAGGCTTTATATCCTGGAAGTTCATATTCGCCTACATGAGGCTTTATATCGTGGAAATTCATATTCGCCTACGGGAGGCTTTATATCCTGGCAATTCATATTCGCCTACGGGAGGCTTTATATCCTGGCAATTCATATTCGCCTACGGGAGGCTTTATATCGTGGAAATTCATATTCGCCTATGGGAGGCTTTATATCCTGGAAATTCATATTCGCCTACGGGAGGCTTTATATCCTGCCAATTCATGTTCGCCTACGGGAGGCTTTATATCCTGGAAATTCATATTCGCCTACGGGAGGCTTTGTATCCTGGAAGTTTATATTCGCCTACAGGAGGCTTTATATCCAGGAAGTTCATATTCGCCTATAGGAGGCTTTATATCCTGGAAAAATTCATATTCGCTTACGGGAGGCTTTATATCTTGGAAATTCATATTCGCCTACGGGTGGCTTTGTATCCTGGCAATTCACATTCGCGTACGGGAGGCTTTATATCCTCGAAATTCATATTCGCCTACGGGAGGCTTTATATCCTGGAAATTCAAATTCGCCTACGGGAGGCTTTATATCCTGGAAATTCATATTCGCCTACGGGAGGCTTTATATCCTGGAAATTCATATTCGCCTACGGGAGGCTTTATATCCTGGCAATTCTTATTCGCCTACAGGAGGATTTATATTCTGGAAATTCATATTCGCCTACGGGAGGCTTTGTATCCTGGAAGTTCATATTCGCCTACAGGAGGCTTTATATCCTGGAAGTTCATATTCGCCTACAGTAGCCTTTATATTCTGGAAATTCATATTCGCCTACGGGAGGCTTTATATCTTGGAAATTCATATTCGCCTACGGGTGGCTTTGTATCCTGGCAATTCACATTCGCGTACGGGAGGCTTTATATCCTCGAAATTCATATTCGCCTATGGGAGGCTTTATATCCTGGAAATTCAAATTCGCCTACGGGAGGCTTTATATCCTGGAAATTCATATTCGCCTACAGGAGGCTTTATATCCTGGAAATTCATATTTGCCTACAGGAGGCTTTATATCCTGACAATTCATATTCGCCTACGAGAGGCTTTATATCCTGGAAATTCATATTCGCCTACGGGAGGCTTTGTATCCTGGAAGTTCATATTCGCCTACAGGAGGCTTTATATCCTGGAAATTCATATTCGCCTACAGGAGGCTTTATATCCTGGAAATTCATATTCGCCTACGGGAGGCTTTATATCCTGGAAATTCATATTCGCCTACGGGTGGCTTTGTATCCTGGCAATTCATATTTCCGTACGGGAGGCTTTATATCTTGGAAATTCATATTCGCCTACGGGAGGCTTTATATCCCGGAAATTCATATTCGCCTACGGGAGGCATTATATCATGGCAATTCATATTCGCCTACGGGAGGCTTTATATCCTGGAAATTCATATTCGCCTACGGGAGGCTTTATATCATGGCAATTCATATTCGCCTACGGGAGGCTTTATATCCTGGAAATTCATATTCGCCTACGGGAGGCTTTATATCCTGGAAATTCATATTCGCCTACGGGAGGCTTTATATCCTGACAATTCATATTCGCCTACGGGAGGCTTTATATCCTGGAAATTCATATTTGCCTACGGGAGGCTTTATATCCTGACAATTCATATTCGCCTACGGGAGGCTTTATATCCTGGAAATTCATATTCGCCTACGGGAGGCTTTGTATCGTGGAAGTTCATATTCGCCTACAGGAGGCTTTATATCCTGGAAGTTCATATTCGCCTACATGAGGCTTTACATCCTGGAAATTCATATTCGCCTACGGGAGGCTTTATATCATGGAAATTCATATTCGCCTACGGGAGGCTTTATATCCTGACAATTCATATTCGCCTACAGGAGGCTTTATATCCTGGAAATTCATATTCGCCTACGGGAGGCTTTGTATCCTGGAAGTTCATACTCGCCTACAGGAGGCTTTATATCCTGGAAGTTCATATTCGCCTACATGAGGCTTTATATCCTGGCAATTCATATTCGCCTACGGGAGGCTTTATATCGTGGAAATTCATATTCGCCTATGGGAGGCTTTATATCCTGGAAATTCATATTCGCCTACGGGAGGCTTTATATCCTGACAATTCATGTTCGCCTACGGGAGGCTTTATATCCTGGAAATTCATATTCGCCTACGGGAGGCTTTGTATCCTGGAAGTTTATATTCGCCTACAGGAGGCTTTATATCCTAGAAGTTCATATTCGCCTATAGGAGGCTTTATATCCTGGAAAAATTCATATTCGCTTACGGGAGGCTTTATATCTTGGAAATTCATATTCGCCTACGGGTGGCTTTGTATCCTGGCAATTCACATTCGCGTACGGGAGGCTTTATATCCTCGAAATTCATATTCGCCTACGGGAGGCTTTATATCCTGGAAATTCAAATTCGCCTACGGGAGGCTTTATATCCTGGAAATTCATATTCGCCTACAGGAGGCTTTATATCCTGGAAATTCATATTTGCCTACAGGAGGCTTTATATCCTGACAATTCATATTCGCCTACGGGAGGCTTTATATCGTGGAAATTCATATTCGCCTACGGGAGGCTTTGTATCCTGGAAGTTCATATTCGCCTACAGGAGGCTTTATATCCTGGAAGTTCATATTCGCCTACAGGAGGCTTTATATCCTGGAAATTCATATTCGCCTACGGGAGGCTTTATATCCTGGAAATTCATATTCGCCTACGGGTGGCTTTGTATCCTGGCAATTCATATTTCCGTACGGGAGGCTTTATATCTTGGAAATTCATATTCGCCTACGGGAGGCTTTATATCCCGGAAATTCATATTCGCCTACGGGAGGCATTATATCCTGGCAATTCATATTCGCCTACGGGAGGCTTTATATCCTGGAAATTCATATTCGCCTACGGGAGGCTTTATATCATGGCAATTCATATTCGCCTACGGGAGGCTTTATATCCTGGAAATTCATATTCGCCTACGGGAGGCTTTATATCCTGGAAATTCATATTCGCCTACGGGAGGCTTTATATCCTGACAATTCATATTCGCCTACGGGAGGCTTTATATCCTGGAAATTCATATTTGCCTACGGGAGGCTTTATATCCTGACAATTCATATTCGCCTACGGGAGGCTTTATATCCTGGAAATTCATATTCGCCTACGGGAGGCTTTGTATCGTGGAAGTTCATATTCGCCTACAGGAGGCTTTATATCCTGGAAGTTCATATTCGCCTACATGAGGCTTTACATCCTGGAAATTCATATTCGCCTACGGGAGGCTTTATATCATGGAAATTCATATTCGCCTACGGGAGGCTTTATATCCTGACAATTCATATTCGCCTACAGGAGGCTTTATATCCTGGAAATTCATATTCGCCTACGGGAGGCTTTGTATCCTGGAAGTTCATACTCGCCTACAGGAGGCTTTATATCCTGGAAGTTCATATTCGCCTACATGAGGCTTTATATCCTGGCAATTCATATTCGCCTACGGGAGGCTTTATATCGTGGAAATTCATATTCGCCTATGGGAGGCTTTATATCCTGGAAATTCATATTCGCCTACGGGAGGCTTTATATCCTGACAATTCATGTTCGCCTACGGGAGGCTTTATATCCTGGAAATTCATATTCGCCTACGGGAGGCTTTGTATCCTGGAAGTTTATATTCGCCTACAGGAGGCTTTATATCCTAGAAGTTCATATTCGCCTATAGGAGGCTTTATATCCTGGAAAAATTCATATTCGCTTACGGGAGGCTTTATATCTTGGAAATTCATATTCGCCTACGGGTGGCTTTGTATCCTGGCAATTCACATTCGCGTACGGGAGGCTTTATATCCTCGAAATTCATATTCGCCTACGGGAGGCTTTATATCCTGGAAATTCAAATTCGCCTACGGGAGGCTTTATATCCTGGAAATTCATATTCGCCTACAGGAGGCTTTATATCCTGGAAATTCATATTTGCCTACAGGAGGCTTTATATCCTGACAATTCATATTCGCCTACGGGAGGCTTTATATCGTGGAAATTCATATTCGCCTACGGGAGGCTTTGTATCCTGGAAGTTCATATTCGCCTACAGGAGGCTTTATATCCTGGAAGTTCATATTCGCCTACAGGAGGCTTTATATCCTGGAAATTCATATTCGCCTACGGGAGGCTTTATATCCTGGAAATTCATATTCGCCTACGGGTGGCTTTGTATCCTGGGAATTCATATTTCCGTACGGGAGGCTTTATATCTTGGAAATTCATATTTGCCTACGGGAGGCTTTATATCCCGGAAATTCATATTCGCCTACGGGAGGCATTATATCCTGGCAATTCATATTCGCCTACGGGAGGCTTTATATCCTGGAAATTCATATTCGCCTACGGGAGGCTTTATATCCTGGCAATTCATATTCGCCTACGGGAGGCTTTATATCCTGGAAATTCATATTCGCCTACGGGAGGCTTTATATCCTGGAAATTCATATTCGCCTACGGGAGTCTTTATATCCTGACAATTCATATTCGCCTACGGGAGGCTTTATATCCTGGAAATTCATATTAGCCTACGGGAGGCTTTATATCCTGACAATTCATATTCGCCTACGGGAGGCTTTATATCCTGGAAATTCATATTCGCCTACGGGAGGCTTTGTATCGTGGAAGTTCATATTCGCCTACAGGAGGCTTTATATCCTGGATGTTCATATTCGCCTACATTAGGCTTTATATCCTGGAAATTCATATTCGCCTACGGGAGGCTTTTTATCCTTGAAATTCATATTCGCCTACGGGAGGCTTTATATCCTGACAATTCATATTCGCCTACGGGAGGCTTTATATCCTGGAAATTCATATTCGCCTACGGGAGGCTTTGTATCCTAGAAGTTCATATTCGCCTACAGGAGGCTTTATATCGTGGAAGTTCATATTCGCCTACATGAGGCTTTATATCCTGGAAATTCATATTCGCCTACGCGAGGCTTTATATCCTGGCAATTCATATTCGCCTACGGGAGGCTTTATATCCTGGAAATTCATATTCGCCTACGGGAGGCTTTATATCCTGGAAGTTCATATTCGCCTACATGAGGCTTTACATCCTGGAAATTCATATTCGCCTACGGGAGGCTTTATATCCTGGAAATTCATATTCGCCTACGGGAGGCTTTATATCCTGACAATTCATATTCGCCTACGGGAGGCTTTAGATCCTGGAAATTCATATTTGCCTACGGGAGGCTTTATATCCTGACAATTCATATTCGCCTACGGGAGGCTTTGTATCCTGGAAGTTCATATTCGCCTACAGGAGGCTTTATATCCTGGAAGTTCATATTCGCCTACAGGAAGCTTTATATTCTGGAAATTCATATTCGCCTACGGGAGGCTTTATATCTTGGAAATTCATATTCGCCTACGGGTGGCTTTGTATCCTGGCAATTCATATTCGCGTACGGGAGGCTTTATATCCTCGAAATTCATATTCGCCTACGGGAGGCTTTATATCCTGGAAATTCAAATTCGCCTACGGGAGGCTTTATATCCTGGAAATTCATATTCGCCTACGGGAGGCTTTATATCCTGGAAATTCATATTCGCCTACGGGAGGCTTTATATCCTGGCAATTCTTATTCGCCTACAGGAGGATTTATATTCTGGAAATTCATATTCGCCTACGGGAGGCTTTGTATCCTGGAAGTTCATATTCGCCTACAGGAGGCTTTATATCCTGGAAGTTCATATTCGCCTACAGGAGCCTTTATATTCTGGAAATTCATATTCGCCTACGGGAGGCTTTATATCTTGGAAATTCATATTCGCCTACGGGTGGCTTTGTATCCTGGCAATTCACATTCGCGTACGGGAGGCTTTATATCCTCGAAATTCATATTCGCCTACAGGAGGCTTTATATCCTGGAAATTCAAATTCGCCTACGGGAGGCTTTATATCCTGGAAATTCATATTCGCCTACAGGAGGCTTTATATCCTGGAAATTCATATTTGCCTACAGGAGGCTTTATATCCTGACAATTCATATTCGCCTACGAGAGGCTTTATATCCTGGAAATTCATATTCGCCTACGGGAGGCTTTGTATCCTGGAAGTTCATATTCGCCTACAGGAGGCTTTATATCCTGGAAGTTCATATTCGCCTACAGGAGGCTTTATATCCTGGAAATTCATATTCGCCTACGGGTGGCTTTATATCCAGGAAATTCATATTCGCCTACGGGTGGCTTTGTATCCTGGCAATTCATATTTCCGTACGGGAGGCTTTATATCTTGGAAATTCATATTCGCCTACGGGAGGCTTTATATCCCGGAAATTCATATTCGCCTACGGGAGGCATTATATCCTGGCAATTCATATTCGTCTACGGGAGGCTTTATATCCTGGAAATTCATATTCGCCTACGGGAGGCTTTATATCATGGCAATTCATATTCGCCTACGGGAGGCTATATATCCTGGAAATTCATATTCGCCTACGGGAGGCTTTATATCCTGGAAATTCATATTCGCCTACGGGAGGCTTTATATCCTGACAATTCATATTCGCCTACGGGAGGCTTTATATCCTGGAAATTCATATTTGCCTACGGGAGGCTTTATATCCTGACAATTCATATGCGCCTACGGGAGGCTTTATATCCTGGAAATTCTTATTCGCCTACGGGAGGCTTTGTATCGTGGAAGTTCATATTCGCCTACAGGAGGCTTTATATCCTGGAAGTTCATATTCGCCTACATGAGGCTTTACATCCTGGAAATTCATATTCGCCTACGGGAGGCTTTATATCCTGGAAATTCATATTCGCCTACGGGAGGCTTTATATCCTGACAATTCATATTCGCCTACGGGAGGCTTTATATCCTGGAAATTCTTATTCGCCTACGGGAGGCTTTGTATCCTGGAAGTTCATATTCGCCTACAGGAGGCTTTATATCCGGGAAGTTCATATTCGCCTACATGAGGCTTTATATCGTGGAAATTCATATTCGCCTACGGGAGGCTTTATATCCTGGCAATTCATATTCGCCTACGGGAGGCTTTATATCCTGGCAATTCATATTCGCCTACGGGAGGCTTTATATCGTGGAAATTCATATTCGCCTATAGGAGGCTTTATATCCTGGAAATTCATATTCGCCTACGGGAGGCTTTATATCCTGACAATTCATGTTCGCCTACGGGAGGCTTTATATCCTGGAAATTCATATTCGCCTACGGGAGGCTTTGTATCCTGGAAGTTTATATTCGCCTACAGGAGGCTTTATATCCTGGAAGTTCATATTCGCCTATAGGAGGCTTTATATCCTGGAAATTCATATTCGCTTACGGGAGGTTTTATATCTTGGAAATTCATATTCGCCTACGGGTGGCTTTGTATCCTGGCAATTCACATTCGCGTACGGGAGGCTTTATATCCTCGAAATTCATATTCGCCTACGGGAGGCTTTATATCCTCGAAATTCATATTCGCCTACGGGAGGCTTTATATCCTGGAAATTCATATTCGCCTACAGGAGGCTTTATATCCTGGAAATTCATATTTGCCTACAGGAGGCTTTATATCCTGACAATTCATATTCGCCTACGAGAGGCTTTATATCCTGGAAATTCATATTCGCCTACGGGAGGCTTTGTATCCTGGAAGTTCATATTCGCCTACAGGAGGCTTTATATCCTGGAAGTTCATATTCGCCTACAGGAGGCTTTATATCCTGGAAATTCATATTCGCCTACGGGAGGCTTTATATCCTGGAAATTCATATTCGCCTACGGGTGGCTTTGTATCCTGTCAATTCATATTTCCGTACGGGAGGCTTTATATCTTGGAAATTCATATTCGCCTACGGGAGGCTTTATATCCCGGAAATTCATATTCGCCTACGGGAGGCATTATATCCTGGCAATTCATATTCGCCTACGGGAGGCTTTATATCCTGGAAATTCATATTCGCCTACGGGAGGCTTTATATCATGGCAATTCATATTCGCCTACGGGAGGCTTTATATCCTGGAAATTCATATTCGCCTACGGGAGGCTTTATATCCTGGAAATTCATATTCGCCTACGGGACGCTTTATATCCTGACAATTCATATTCGCCTACGGGAGGCTTTATATCCTGGAATTTCATATTTGCCTACGGGAGGCTTTATATCCTGACAATTCTTATTCGCCTACAGGAGGATTTATATTCTGGAAATTCATATTCGCCTACGGGAGGCTTTGTATCCTGGAAGTTCATATTCGCCTACAGGAGGCTTTATATCCTGGAAGTTCATATTCGCCTACAGGAGCCTTTATATTCTGGAAATTCATATTCGCCTACGGGAGGCTTTATATCTTGGAAATTCATATTCGCCTACGGGTGGCTTTGTATCCTGGCAATTCACATTCGCGTACGGGAGGCTTTATATCCTCGAAATTCATATTCGCCTACAGGAGGCTTTATATCCTGGAAATTCAAATTCGCCTACGGGAGGCTTTATATCCTGGAAATTCATATTCGCCTACGGGAGGCTTTGTATCCTGGAAGTTCATATTCGCCTACAGGAGGCTTTATATCCTGGAAGTTCATATTCGCCTACAGGAGGCTTTATATCCTGGAAATTCATATTCGCCTACGGGTGGCTTTATATCCTGGAAATTCATATTCGCCTACGGGTGGCTTTGTATCCTGGCAATTCATATTTCCGTACGGGAGGCTTTATATCTTGGAAATTCATATTCGCCTACGGGAGGCTTTATATCCCGGAAATTCATATTCGCCTACGGGAGGCATTATATCCTGGCAATTCATATTCGCCTACGGGAGGCTTTATATCCTGGAAATTCATATTCGCCTACGGGAGGCTTTATATCATGGCAATTCATATTCGCCTACGGGAGGCTTTATATCCTGGAAATTCATATTCGCCTACGGGAGGCTTTATATCCTGGAAATTCATATTCGCCTACGGGAGGCTTTATATCCTGACAATTCATATTCGCCTACGGGAGACTTTATATCCTGGAAATTCATATTTGCCTACGGGTGGCTTTATATCCTGACAATTCATATTCGCCTACGGGAGGCTTTATATCCTGGAAATTCATATTCGCCTACGGGAGGCTTTGTATCGTGGAAGTTCATATTCGCCTACAGGAGGCTTTATATCCTGGAAGTTCATATTCGCCTACATGAGGCTTTACATCCTGGAAATTCATATTCGCCTACGGGAGGCTTTATATCCTGGAAATTCATATTCGCCTACGGGAGGCTTTATATCCTGACAATTCATATTCGCCTACGGGAGGCTTTATATCCTGGAAATTCATATTCGCCTACGGGAGGCTTTGTATCCTGTAAGTTCATATTCGCCTACAGGAGGCTTTATATCCTGGAAGTTCATATTCGCCTACATGAGGCTTTATATCGTGGAAATTCATATTCGCCTACGGGAGGCTTTATATCCTGGCAATTCATATTCGCCTACGGGAGGCTTTATATCCTGGCAATTCATATTCGCCTACGGGAGGCTTTATATCGTGGAAATTCATATTCGCCTATGGGAGGCTTTATATCCTGGAAATTCATATTCGCCTACGGGAGGCTTTATATCCTGACAATTCATGTTCGCCTACGGGAGGCTTTATATCCTGTAAATTCATATTCGCCTACGGGAGGCTTTGTATCCTGGAAGTTTATATTCGCCTACAGGAGGCTTTATATCCTGGAAGTTCATATTCGCCTATAGGAGCCTTTATATCCTGTAAATTCAAATTCGCTTACGGGAGGCTTTATATCTTGGAAATTCATATTCGCCTACGGGTGGCTTTGTATCCTGGCAATTCACATTCGCGTACGGGAGGCTTTATATCCTCGAAATTCATATTCGCCTACGGGAGGCTTTATATCCTGGAAATTCAAATTCGCCTACGGGAGGCTTTATATCCTGGAAATTCATATTCGCCTACAGGAGGCTTTATATCCTGGAAATTCATATTTGCCTACAGGAGGCTTTATATCCTGACAATTCATATTCGCCTACGAGAGGCTTTATATCCTGGAAATTCATATTCGCCTACGGGTGGCTTTGTATCCTGGCAATTCATATTTCCGTACGGGAGGCTTTATATCTTGGAAATTCATATTCGCCTACGGGAGGCTTTATATCCCGGAAATTCATATTCGCCTTCGGGAGGCATTATATCCTGGCAATTCATATTCGCCTACGGGAGGCTTTATATCCTGGAAATTCATATTCGCCTACGGGAGGCTTTATATCCTGGCAATTCTTATTCGCCTACAGGAGGATTTATATTCTGGAAATTCATATTCGCCTACGGGAGGCTTTGTATCCTGGAAGTTCATATTCGCCTACAGGAGGCTTTATATCCTGTAAGTTCATATTCGCCTACAGGAGCCTTTATATTCTGGAAATTCATATTCGCCTACGGGAGGCTTTATATCTTGGAAATTCATATTCGCCTACGGGTGGCTTTGTATCCTGGCAATTCACATTCGCGTACGGGAGGCTTTATATCCTCGAAATTCATATTCGCCTACGGGAGGCTTTATATCCTGGAAATTCAAATTCGCCTACGGGAGGCTTTATATCCTGGAAATTCATATTCGCCTACAGGAGGCTTTATATCCGGGAAATTCATATTTGCCTACAGGAGGCTTTATATCCTGACAATTCATATTCGCCTACGAGAGGCTTTATATCCTGGAAATTCATATTCGCCTACGGGAGGCTTTGTATCCTGGAAGTTCATATTCGCCTACAGGAGGCTTTATATCCTGGAAGTTCATATTCGCCTACAGGAGGCTTTATATCCTGGAAATTCATATTCGCCTACGGGAGGCTTTATATCCTGGAAATTCATATTCGCCTACGGGTGGCTTTGTATCCTGGCAATTCATATTTCCGTACGGGAGGCTTTATATCTTGGAAATTCATATTCGCCTACGGGAGGCTTTATATCCCGGAAATTCATATTCGCCTACGGGAGGCATTATATCCTGGCAATTCATATTCGCCTACGGGAGGCTTTATATCCTGGAAATTCATATTCGCCTACGGGAGGCTTTATATCATGGCAATTCATATTCGCCTACGGGAGGCTTTATATCCTGGAAATTCATATTCGCCTACGGGAGGCTTTATATCCTGGAAATTCATATTCGCCTACGGGAGGCTTTATATCCTGACAATTCATATTCGCCTACGGGAGGCTTTATATCCTGGAAATTCATATTTGCCTACGGGAGGCTTTATATCCTGACAATTCATATTCGCCTACGGGAGGCTTTATATCCTGGAAATTCATATTCGCCTACGGGAGGCTTTGTATCGTGGAAGTTCATATTCGCCTACAGGAGGCTTTATATCCTGGAAGTTCATATTCGCCTACATGAGGCTTTACATCCTGGAAATTCATATTCGCCTACGGGAGGCTTTATATCCTGGAAATTCATATTCGCCTACGGGAGGCTTTATATCCTGACAATTCATATTCGCCTACGGGAGGCATTATATCCTGGAAATTCATATTCGCCTACGGGAGGCTTTGTATCCTGGAAGTTCATATTCGCCTACAGGAGGCTTTATATCCTGGAAGTTCATATTCGCCTACATGAGGCTTTATATCCTGGCAATTCATATTCGCCTACGGGAGGCTTTATATCCTGACAATTCATGTTCGCCTACGGGAGGCTTTATATCCTGGAAATTCATATTCGCCTACGGGAGGCTTTGTATCCTGGAAGTTTATATTCGCCTACAGGAGGATTTATATCCTGGAAGTTCATATTCGCGTATAGGAGGCTTTATATCCTGGAAAAATTCATATTCGCTTACGGGAGGCTTTATATCTTGGAAATTCATATTCGCCTACGGGTGGCTTTGTATCCTGGCAATTCACATTCGCGTACGGGAGGCTTTATATCCTCGAAATTCATATTCGCCTACGGGAGGCTTTATATCCTGGAAATTCAAATTCGCCTACGGGAGGCTTTATATCCTGGAAATTCATATTCGCCTACAGGAGGCTTTATATCCTGGAAATTCATATTTGCCTACAGGAGGCTTTATATCCTGACAATTCATATTCGCCTACGGGAGGCTTTATATCGTGGAAATTCATATTCGCCTACGGGAGGCTTTGTATCCTGGAAGTTCAGATTCGCCTACAGGAGGCTTTATATCCTGGAAGTTCATATTCGCCTACAGGAGGCTTTATATACTGGAAATTCATATTCGCCTACGGGAGGCTTTATATCCTGGAAATTCATATTCGCCTACGGGTGGCTTTGTATCCTGGGAATTCATATTTCCGTACGGGAGGCTTTATATCTTGGAAATTCATATTTGCCTACGGGAGGCTTTATATCCCGGAAATTCATATTCGCCTACGGGAGGCATTATATCCTGGCAATTCATATTCGCCTACGGGAGGCTTTATATCTTGGAAATTCATATTCGCCTACGGGAGGCTTTATATCCTGGCAATTCATATTCGCCTACGGGAGGCTTTATATCCTGGCAATTCATATTCGCCTACGGGAGGCTTTATATCCTGAAAATTCATATTCGCCTACGGGAGGCTTTATATCCTGACAATTCATATTCGCCTACGGGAGGCTTTATATCCTGGAAATTCATATTAGCCTACGGGAGGCTTTATATCCTGACAATTCATATTCGCCTACGGGAGGCTTTATATCCTGGAAATTCATATTCGCCTACGGGAGGCTTTGTATCGTGGAAGTTCATATTCGCCTACAGGAGGCTTTATATCCTGGATGTTCATATTCGCCTACATTAGGCTTTATATCCTGGAAATTCATATTCGCCTACGGGAGGCTTTATATCCTGGAAATTCATATTCGCCTACGGGAGGCTTTATATCCTGACAATTCATATTCGCCTACGGGAGGCTTTATATCCTGGAAATTCATATTCGCCTACAGGAGGCTTTATATCCTGGAAATTCATATTTGCCTACAGGAGGCTTTATATCCTGACAATTCATATTCGCCTACGGGAGGCTTTATATCGTGGAAATTCATATTCGCCTACGGGAGGCTTTGTATCCTGGAAGTTCAGATTCGCCTACAGGAGGCTTTATATCCTGGAAGTTCATATTCGCCTACAGGAGGCTTTATATACTGGAAATTCATATTCGCCTACGGGAGGCTTTATATCCTGGAAATTCATATTCGCCTACGGGTGGCTTTGTATCCTGGGAATTCATATTTCCGTACGGGAGGCTTTATATCTTGGAAATTCATATTTGCCTACGGGAGGCTTTATATCCCGGAAATTCATATTCGCCTACGGGAGGCATTATATCCTGGCAATTCATATTCGCCTACGGGAGGCTTTATATCTTGGAAATTCATATTCGCCTACGGGAGGCTTTATATCCTGGCAATTCATATTCGCCTACGGGAGGCTTTATATCTTGGAAATTCATATTCGCCTACGGGAGGCTTTATATCCTGAAAATTCATATTCGCCTACGGGAGGCTTTATATCCTGACAATTCATATTCGCCTACGGGAGGCTTTATATCCTGGAAATTCATATTAGCCTACGGGAGGCTTTATATCCTGACAATTCATATTCGCCTACGGGAGGCTTTATATCCTGGAAATTCATATTCGCCTACGGGAGGCTTTGTATCGTGGAAGTTCATATTCGCCTACAGGAGGCTTTATATCCTGGATGTTCATATTCGCCTACATTAGGCTTTATATCCTGGAAATTCATATTCGCCTACGGGAGGCTTTATATCCTGGAAATTCATATTCGCCTACGGGAGGCTTTATATCCTGACAATTCATATTCGCCTACGGGAGGCTTTATATCCTGGAAATTCATATTCGCCTACGGGAGGCTTTGTATCCTGGAAGTTCATATTCGCCTACAGGAGGCTTTATATCGTGGAAGTTCATATTCGACTACATGAGGCTTTATATCCTGGAAATTCATATTCGCCTACGGGAGGCTTTATATCCTGGCAATTCATATTCGCCTACGGGAGGCTTTATATCCTGGAAATTCATATTCGCCTACGGGAGGCATTATATCCTGGAAGTTCATATTCGCCTACATGAGGCTTTACATCCTGGAAATTCATATTCGCCTACGGGAGGCTTTATATCCTGGAAATTCATATTCGCCTACGGGAGGCTTTATATCCTGGAAATTCATATTCGCCTACGGGAGGCTTTATATCCTGACAATTCATATTCGCCTACGGGAGGCTTTATATCCTGGAAATTTATATTTGCCTACGGGAGGCTTTATATCCTGACAATTCATATTCGCCTACGGGAGGCTTTATATTCTGGAAATTCATATTCGCCTACGGGAGGCTTTGTATCCTGGAAGTTCATATTCGCCTACGGGAGGCTTTATATCCTGGAAGTTCATATTCGCCTACAGGAAGCTTTATATTCTGGAAATTCATATTCGCCTACGGGAGGCTTTATATCTTGGAAATTCATATTCGCCTATGGGTGGCTTTGTATCCTGGCAATTCATATTCGCGTACGGGAGGCTTTATATCCTCGAAATTCATATTCGCCTACGGGAGGCTTTATATCCTGGAAATTCAAATTCGCCTACGGGAGGCTTTAAATCCTGGAAATTCATATTCGCCTACGGGAGGCTTTATATCCTGGAAATTCATATTCGCCTACGGGAGGCTTTATATCCTGGCAATTCTTATTCGCCTACAGGAGGATTTATATTCTGGAAATTCATATTCGCCTACGGGAGGCTTTGTATCCTGGAAGTTCATATTCGCCTACAGGAGGCTTTATATCCTGGAAGTTCATATTCGCCTACAGGAGCCTTTATATTCTGGAAATTCATATTCGCCTACGGGAGGCTTTATATCTTGGAAATTCATATTCGCCTAAGGGTGGCTTTGTATCCTGGCAATTCACATTCGCGTACGGGAGGCTTTATATCCTCGAAATTCATATTCGCCTACGGGAGGCTTTGTATCGTGGAAGTTCATATTCGCCTACAGGAGGCTTTATATCCTGGATGTTCATATTCGCCTACACTAGGCTTTATATCCTGGAAATTCATATTCGCCTACGGGAGGCTTTATATCCTGGAAATTCATATTCGCCTACGGGAGGCTTTATATCCTGACAATTCATATTCGCCTACGGGAGGCTTTATATCCTGGAAATTCATATTCGCCTACGGGAGGCTTTGTATCCTGGAAGTTCATATTCGCCTAAAGGAGGCTTTATATCGTGGAAGTTCATATTCGACTACATGAGGCTTTATATCCTGGAAATTCATATTCGCCTACGGGAGGCTTTATATCCTGGCAATTCATATTCGCCTACGGGAGGCTTTATATCCTGGAAATTCATATTCGCCTACGGGAGGCTTTATATCCTGGAAGTTCATATTCGCCTACATGAGGCTTTACATCCTGGAAATTCATATTCGCCTACGGGAGTCTTTATATCCTGGAAATTCATATTCGCCTACGGGAGGCTTTATATCCTGGAAATTCATATTCGCCTACGGGAGGCTTTATATCCTGACAATTCATATTCGCCTATGGGAGGCTTTATATCCTGGAAATTTATATTTGCCTACGGGAGGCTTTATATCCTGACAATTCATATTCGCCTACGGGAGGCTTTATATTCTGGAAATTCATATTCGCCTACGGGAGGCTTTGTATCCTGGAAGTTCATATTCGCCTACGGGAGGCTTTATATCCTGGAAGTTCATATTCGCCTACAGGAAGCTTTATATTCTGGAAATTCATATTCGCCTACGGGAGGCTTTATATCTTGGAAATTCATATTCGCCTACGGGTGGCTTTGTATCCTGGCAATTCATATTCGCGTACGGGAGGCTTTATATCCTCGAAATTCATATTCGCCTACGGGAGGCTTTATATCCTGGAAATTCAAATTCGCCTACGGGAGGCTTTATATCCTGGAAATTCATATTCGCCTACGGGAGGCTTTATATCCTGGAAATTCATATTCGCCTACGGGAGGCTTTATATCCTGGCAATTCTTATTCGCCTACAGGAGGATTTATATTCTGGAAATTCATATTCGCCTACGGGAGGCTTTGTATCCTGGAAGTTCATATTCGCCTACAGGAGGCTTTATATCCTGGAAGTTCATATTCGCCTACAGGAGCCTTTATATTCTGGAAATTCATATTCGCCTACGGGAGGCTTTATATCTTGGAAATTCATATTCGCCTAAGGGTGGCTTTGTATCCTGGCAATTCACATTCGCGTACGGGAGGCTTTATATCCTCGAAATTCATATTCGCCTACAGGAGGCTTTATATCCTGGAAATTCAAATTCGCCTACGGGAGGCTTTATATCCTTGAAATTCATATTCGCCTACAGGAGGTTTTATATCCTGGAAATTCATATTTGCCTACAGGAGGCTTTATATCCTGACAATTCATATTCGCCTACGAGAGGCTTTATATCCTGGAAATTCATATTCGCCTACGGGAGGCTTTGTATCCTGGAAGTTCATATTCGCCTACAGGAGGCTTTATATCCTGGAAGTTCATATTCGCCTACAGGAGGCTTTATATCCTGGAAATTCATATTCGCCTACGGGAGGCTTTATATCCTGGAAATTCATATTCGCCTACGGGTGGCTTTGTATCCTGGCAATTCATATTTCCGTACGGGAGGCTTTATATCTTGGAAATTCATATTCGCCTACGGGAGGCTTTATATCCCGGAAATTCATATTCGCCTACGGGAGGCATTATATCCTGGCAATTCATATTCGCCTACGGGAGGCTTTATATCCTGTAAATTCATATTCGCCTACGGGAGGCTTTATATCATGACAATTCATATTCGCCTACGGGAGGCTTTATATCCCGGAAATTCATATTTGCCTACGGGAGGCTTTATATCCTGACAATTCATATTCGCCTACGGGAGGCTTTATATCCTGGAAATTCATATTCGCCTATGGGAGGCTTTGTATCGTGGAAGTTCATATTCGACTACAGGAGGCTTTATATCCTGGAAGTTCATATTCGCCTACATGAGGCTTTACATCCTGGAAATTCATATTCGCCTACGGGAGGCTTTATATCCTGGAAATTCATATTCGCCTACGGGAGGCTTTATATCCTGACAATTCATATTCGCCTACGGGAGGCTTTATATCCTGGAAATTCATATTCGCCTACGGGAGGCTTTGTATCCTGGAAGTTCATATTCGCCTACAGGAGGCTTTATATCCTGGAAGTTCATATTCGCCTACATGAGGCTTTATATCGTGGAAATTCATATTCGCCTACGGGAGGCTTTATATCCTGGCAATTCATATTCGCCTACGGGAGGCTTTATATCCTGGCAATTCATATTCGCCTACGGGAGGCTTTATATCGTGGAAATTCATATTCGCCTATGGGAGGCTTTATATCCTGGAAATTCATATTCGCCTACGGGAGGCTTTATATCCTGACAATTCATGTTCGCCTACGGGAGGCTTTATATCCTGGAAATTCATATTCGCCTACGGGAGGCTTTGTATCCTGGAAGTTTATATTCGCCTACAGGAGGCTTTATATCCTGGAAGTTCATATTCGCCTATAGGAGGCTTTATATCCTGGAAATTCATATTCGCTTACGGGAGGCTTTATATCTTGGAAATTCATATTCGCCTACGGGTGGCTTTGTATCCTGGCAATTCACATTCGCGTACGGGAGGCTTTATATCCTCGAAATTCATATTCGCCTACGGGAGGCTTTATATTCTGGAAATTCAAATTCGCATACGGGAGGCTTTATATCCTGGAAATTCATATTCGCCTACAGGAGGCTTTATATCCTGGAAATTCATATTTGCCTACAGGAGGCTTTATATCCTGACAATTCATATTCGCCTACGGGAGGCTTTATATCGTGGAAATTCATATTCGCCTACGGGAGGCTTTGTATCCTGGAAGTTCATATTCGCCTACAGGAGGCTTTATATCCTGGAAGTTCATATTCGCCTACAGGAGGCTTTATATCCTGGAAATTCATATTCGCCTACGGGAGGCTTTATATCCTGGAAATTCATATTCGCCTACGGGAGGCTTTTTATCCTGGAAATTCATATTCGCCTACGGGTGGCTTTGTATCCTGGGAATTCATATTTCCGTACGGGAGGCTTTATATCTTTGAAATTCATATTCGCCTACGAGAGGCTTTATATCCTGGAAATTCATATTCGCCTACGGGAGGCTTTATATCCTGGCAATTCATACTCGTCTACAGGAGGCTTTATATCCTGTAAATTCATATTCACCTACGGGAGGCTTTATATCCTGGCAATTCATATTCGCCTACGGGAGGCTTTATATCCTGGAAATTCATATTCGCCTATGGGAGGCTTTATATCCTGGCAATTCAAATTCACCTACGGGAGGCTTTATATCCTGGCAATTCATATTCGCCTACGGGAGGTTTTATATCCTGGAAATTCATATTCGCCTATGGGAGGGTTTATATCCTGGCAATTCATATTCGCCTACAGGAGGATTTATATTCTGGAAATTCATATTCGCCTACGGGAGGCTTTGTATCCTGGAAGTTCATATTCGCCTACAGGAGGCTTTATATCCTGGAAGTTCATATTCGCCTACAGGAGGCTTTATATCCTGGAAATTCATATTCGCCTACGGGAGGCTTTATATCCTGGAAATTCATATTCGCCTACGGGTGGCTTTGTATCCTGGGAATTCATATTTCCGTACGGGAGGCTTTATATCTTGGAAATTCATATTTGCCTACGGGAGGCTTTATATCCCGGAAATTCATATTCGCCTACGGGAGGCATTATATCCTGGCAATTCATATTCGCCTACGGGAGGCTTTATATCCTGGAAATTCATATTCGCCTACGGGAGGCTTTATATCCTGGCAATTCATATTCGCCTACGGGAGGCTTTATATCCTGGAAATTCATATTCGCCTACGGGAGGCTTTATCTCCTGGAAATTCATATTCGCCTACGGGAGGCTTTATATCCTGACAATTCATATTCGCCTACGGGAGGCTTTATATCCTGGAAATTCATATTAGCCTACGGGAGGCTTTATATCCTGACAATTCATATTTGCCTACGGGAGGCTTTATATCCTGGAAATTCATATTCGCCTACGGGAGGCTTTGTATGGTGGAAGTTCATATTCGCCTACAGGAGGCTTTATATCCTGGATGTTCATATTCGCCTACATTAGGCTTTATATCCTGGAAATTCATATTCGCCTACGGAAGGCTTTATATCCTTGAAATTCATATTCGCCTACGGGAGGCTTTATATCCTAACAATTCATATTTGCCTACGGGAGGCTTTATATCCTGGAAATTCATATTCGCCTACGGGAGGCTTTGTATCCTGGAAGTTCATATTCGCCTACAGGAAGCTTTATATCGTGGAAGTTCATATTCGCCTACATGAGGCTTTATATCCTGGAAATTCATATTCGCCTACGGGAGGCTTTATATCCTGGCAATTCATATTCGCCTACGGGAGGCTTTATATCCTGGAAATTCATATTCGCCTACGGGAGGCTTTATATCCTGGAAGTTCATATTCGCCTACGGGAGGCTTTATATCCTGGAAATTCATATTCGCCTACAGGAGGCTTTATATCCTGGAAATTCATATTTGCCTACAGGAGGCTTTATATCCTGACAATTCATATTCGCCTACGAGAGGCTTTATATCCTGGAAATTCATATTCGCCTACGGGAGGCTTTGTATCCTGGAAGTTCATATTCGCCTACAGTAGGCTTTATATCCTGGAAGTTCATATTCGCCTATAGGAGGCTTTATATCCTGGAAATTCATATTCGCCTACGGGAGGCTTTATATCCTGGAAATTCATATTCGCCTACGGGTGGCTTTGTATCCTGGCAATTCATATTTCCGTACGGGAGGCTTTATATCTTGGAAATTCATATTCGCCTACGGGAGGCTTTATATCCCGGAAATTCATATTCGCCTACGGGAGGCATTATATCCTGGCAATTCATATTCGCCTACGGGAGGCTTTATATCCTGGAAATTCATATTCGCCTACGGGAGGCTTTATATCCTGGAAGTTCATATTCGCCTACAGGAGGCTTTATATCATGGAAGTTCATATTCGCCTACAGGAGGCTTTATATCCTGGAAATTCATATTCGCCTACGGGAGGCTTTATATCCTGGAAATTCATATTCTCCTACGGGTGGCTTTGTATCCTGGGAATTCATATTTCCGTACGGGAGGCTTTATATCTTGGAAATTCATATTTGCCTACGGGAGGCTTTATATCCCGGAAATTCATATTCGCCTACGGGAGGCATTATATCCTGGCAATTCATATTCGCCTACGGGAGGCTTTATATCCTGGAAATTCATATTCGCCTACGGGAGGCTTTATATCCTGGCAATTCATATTCGCCTACGGGAGGCTTTATATCCTGGAAATTCATATTCGCCTACGGGAGGCTTTATATCCTGGAAATTCATATTCGCCTACGGGAGGCTTTATATCCTGACAATTCATATTCGCCTACGGGAGGCTTTATATCCTGGAAATTCATATTAGCCTACGGGAGGCTTTATATCCTGACAATTCATATTTGCCTACGGGAGGCTTTATATCCTGGAAATTCATATTCGCCTACGGGAGGCTTTGTATGGTGGAAGTTCATATTCGCCTACAGGAGGCTTTATATCCTGGATGTTCATATTCGCCTACATTAGGCTTTATATCCTGGAAATTCATATTCGCCTACGGAAGGCTTTATATCCTTGAAATTCATATTCGCCTACGGGAGGCTTTATATCCTGACAATTCATATTCGCCTACGGGAGGCTTTATATCCTGGAAATTCATATTCGCCTACGGGAGGCTTTGTATCCTGGAAGTTCATATTCGCCTACAGGAGGCTTTATATCGTGGAAGTTCATATTCGCCTACATGAGGCTTTATATCCTGGAAATTCATATTCGCCTACGGGAGGCTTTATATCCTGGCAATTCATATTCGCCTACGGGAGGCTTTATATCCTGGAAATTCATATTCGCCTACGGGAGGCTTTATATCCTGGAAGTTCATATTCGCCTACATGAGGCTTTACATCCTGGAAATTCATGTTCGCCTACGGGAGGCTTTATATCCTGGAAATTCATATTCGCCTACGGGAGGCTTTATATCCTGGAAATTCATATTCGCCTACGGGAGGCTTTATATCCTGACAATTCATATTCGCCTACGGGAGGCTTTATATCCTGGAAATTCATATTTGCCTACGGGAGGCTTTATATCCTGACAATTCATATTCGCCTACGGGAGGCTTTATATTCTGGAAATTCATATTCGCCTACGGGAGGCTTTGTATCCTGGAAGTTCATATTCGCCTACAGGAGGCTTTATATCCTGGAAGTTCATATTCGCCTACAGGAAGCTTTATATTCTGGAAATTCATATTCGCCTACGGGAGGCTTTATATCTTGGAAATTCATATTCGCCTACGGGTGGCTTTGTATCCTGGCAATTCATATTCGCGTACGGGAGGCTTTATATCCTCGAAATTCATATTCGCGTACGGGAGGCTTTATATCCTGGAAATTCAAATTCGCCTACGGGAGGCTTTATATCCTGGAAATTCATATTCGCCTACGGGAGGCTTTATATCCTGGAAATTCATATTCGCCTACGGGAGGCTTTATATCCTGGCAATTCTTATTCGCCTACAGGAGGATTTATATTCTGGAAATTCATATTCGCCTACGGGAGGCTTTGTATCCTGGAAGTTCATATTCGCCTACAGGAGGCTTTATATCCTGGAAGTTCATATTCGCCTACAGGAGCCTTTATATTCTGGAAATTCATATTCGCCTACGGGAGGCTTTATATCTTGGAAATTCATATTCGCCTACGGGTGGCTTTGTATCCTGGCAATTCACATTCGCGTACGGGAGGCTTTATATCCTCGAAATTCATATTCGCCTACAGGAGGCTTTATATCCTGGAAATTCAAATTCGCCTACGGGAGGCTTTATATCCTGGAAATTCATATTCGCCTACAGGAGGCTTTATATCCTGGAAATTCATATTTGCCTACAGGAGGCTTAATATCCTGACAATTCATATTCGCCTACGAGAGGCTTTATATCCTGGAAATTCATATTCGCCTACGGGAGGCTTTGTATCCTGGAAGTTCATATTCGCCTACAGGAGGCTTTATATCCTGGAAGTTCATATTCGCCTACAGGAGGCTTTATATCCTGGAAATTCATATTCGCCTACGGGAGGCTTTATATCCTGGAAATTCATATTCGCCTACGGGTGGCTTTGTATCCTGGCAATTCATATTTCCGTACGGGATGCTTTATATCTTGGAAATTCATATTCGCCTACGGGAGGCTTTATATCCCGGAAATTCATATTCGCCTACGGGAGGCATTATATCCTGGCAATTCATATTCGCCTACGGGAGGCTTTATATCCTGGAAATTCATATTCGCCTACGGGAGGCTTTATATCATGGCAATTCATATTCGCCTACGGGAGGCTTTATATCCTGGAAATTCATATTCGCCTACGGGAGGCTTTATATCCTGGAAATTCATATTCGCCTACGGGAGGCTTTATATCCTGACAATTCATATTCGCCTACGGGAGGCTTTATATCCTGGAAATTCATATTTGCCTACGGGAGGCTTTATATCCTGACAATTCATATTCGCCTACGGGAGGCTTTATATCCTGGAAATTCATATTCGCCTACGGGAGGCTTTGTATCGTGGAAGTTCATATTCGCCTACAGGAGGCTTTATATCCTGGAAGTTCATATTCGCCTACATGAGGCTTTACATCCTGGAAATTCATATTCGCCTACGGGAGGCTTTATATCCTGTAAATTCATATTCGCCTACGGGAGGCTTTATATCCTGACAATTCATATTCGCCTACGGGAGGCTTTATATCCTGGAAATTCATATTCGCCTACGGGAGGCTTTGTATCCTGGAAGTTCATATTCGCCTACAGGAGGCTTTATATCCTGGAAGTTCATATTCGCCTACATGAGGCTTTATATCGTGGAAATTCATATTCGCCTACGGGAGGCTTTATATCCTGGCAATTCATATTCGCCTACGGGAGGCTTTATATCCTGGCAATTCATATTCGCCTACGGGAGGCTTTATATCGTGGAAATTCATATTCGCCTATGGGAGGCTTTATATCCTGGAAATTCATATTCGCCTACGGGAGGCTTTATATCCTGACAATTCATGTTCGCCTACGGGAGGCTTTATATCCTGAAAATTCATATTCGCCTACGGGAGGCTTTGTATCCTGGAATTTTATTTTCGCCTACAGGAGGCTTTATATCCTGGAAGTTCATATTCGCCTATAGGAGGCTTTATATCCTGGAAATTCATATTCGCTTACGGGAGGCTTTATATCTTGGAAATTCATATTCGCCTACGGGTGGCTTTGTATCCTGGCAATTCACATTCGCGTACGGGAGGCTTTATATCCTCGAAATTCATATTCGCCTACGGGAGGCTTTATATCCTGGAAATTCAAATTCGCCTACGGGAGGCTTTATATCCTGGAAATTCATATTCGCCTACAGGAGGCTTTATATCCTGGAAATTCATATTTGCCTACAGGAGGCTTTATATCCTGACAATTCATATTCGCCTACGAGAGGCTTTATATCCTGGAAATTCATATTCGCCTACGGGAGGCTTTGTATCCTGGAAGTTCATATTCGCCTACAGGAGGCTTTATATCCTGGAAGTTCATATTCGCCTATAGGAGGCTTTATATCCTGGAAATTCATATTCGCCTACGGGAGGCTTTATATCCTGGAAATTCATATTCGCCTACGGGTGGCTTTGTATCCTGGCAATTCATATTTCCGTACGGGAGGCTTTATATCTTGGAAATTCATATTCGCCTACGGGAGGCTTTATATCCCGGAAATTCATATTCGCCTACGGGAGGCATTATATCCTGGCAATTCATATTCGCCTACGGGAGGCTTTATATCCTGGAAATTCTATTTCGCCTACGGGAGGCTTTATATCATGGCAATTCATATTCGCCTACGGGAGGCTTTATATCCTGGAAATTCATATTCGCCTACGGGAGGCTTTATATCCTGGAAATTCATATTCGCCTACGGGAGGCTTTATATCCTGACAATTCATATTCGCCTACGGGAGGCTTTATATCCTGGAAATTCATATTTGCCTACGGGAGGCTTTATATCCTGACAATTCATATTCGCCTACGGGAGGCTTTATATCCTGGAAATTCATATTCGCCTACGGGAGGCTTTGTATCGTGGAAGTTCATATTCGCCTACAGGAGGCTTTATATCCTGGAAGTTCATATTCGCCTACATGAGGCTTTACATCCTGGAAATTCATATTCGCCTACGGGAGGCTTTATATCCTGGAAATTCATATTCGCCTACGGGAGGCTTTATATCCTGACAATTCATATTCGCCTACGGGAGGCTTTATATCCTGGAAATTCATATTCGCCTACGGGAGGCTTTGTATCCTGGAAGTTCATATTCGCCTACATGAGGCTATATATCGTGGAAATTCATATTCGCCTACGGGAGGCTTTATATCCTGGCAATTCATATTCGCCTACGGGAGGCTTTATATCCTGGCAATTCATATTCGCCTACGGGAGGCTTTATATCGTGGAAATTCATATTCGCCTATGGGAGGCTTTATATCCTGGAAATTCATATTCGCCTACGGGAGGCTTTATATCCTGACAATTCATGTTCGCCTACGGGAGGCTTTATATCCTGGAAATTCATATTCGCCTAAGGGAGGCTTTGTATCCTGTAAGTTTATATTCGCTTACAGGAGGCTTTATATCCTGGAAGTTCATATTCGCCTATAGGAGGCTTTATATCCTGGAAAAATTCATATTCGCTTACGGGAGGCTTTATATCTTGGAAATTCATATTCGCCTACGGGTGGCTTTGTATCCTGGCAATTCACATTCGCGTACGGGAGGCTTTTTATCCTCGAAATTCATATTCGCCTACGGGAGGCTTTATATCCTGGAAATTCAAATTCGCCTACGGGAGGCTTTATATCCTGGAAATTCATATTCGCCTACAGGAGGCTTTATATCCTGGAAATTCATATTTGCCTACAGGAGGCTTTATATCCTGACAATTCATATTCGCCTACGGGAGGCTTTATATCGTGGAAATTCATATTCGCCTACGGGAGGCTTTGTATCCTGGAAGTTCATATTCGCCTACAGGAGGCTTTATATCCTGGAAGTTCATATTCGCCTACAGGAGGCTTTATATCCTGGAAATTCATATTCGCCTACGGGTGGCTTTGTATCCTGGGAATTGATATTTCCGTACGAGAGGCTTTATATCTTGGAAATTCATATTTGCCTACGGGAGGCTTTATATCCCGAAAAATCATATTCGCCTACGGGAGGCATTATATCCTGGCAATTCATATTCGCCTACGGGACGCTTTATATCCTGGAAATCCATATTCGCCTACGGGAGGCTTTATATCCTGGCAATTCATATTCGCCTACGGGAGGCTTTATATCCTGGAAATTCATATTCGCCTACGGGAGGCTTTATATCCTGCTAATTCATATTCGCCTACGGGAGGCTTTATATCCTGGAAATTCATATTCGCCTACGGGAGGCTTTATATCCTGGAAATTCATATTCGCCTACGGGAGGCTTTATATCCTGGCAATTCTTATTCGCCTACAGGAGGATTTATATTCTGGAAATTCATATTCGCCTACGGGAGGCTTTGTATCCTGGAAGTTCATATTCGCCTACAGGAGGCTTTATATCCTGGAAGTTCATATTCGCCTACAGGAGCCTTTATATTCTGGAAATTCATATTCGCCTACGGGAGGCTTTATATCTTGGAAATTCATATTCGCCTACGGGTGGCTTTGTATCCTGGCAATTCACATTCGCGTACGGGAGGCTTTATATCCTCGAAATTCATATTCGCCTACAGGAGGCTTTATATCCTGGAAATTCAAATTCGCCTACGGGAGGCTTTATATCCTGGAAATTCATATTCGCCTACAGGAGGCTTTATATCCTGGAAATTCATATTTGCCTACAGGAGGCTTAATATCCTGACAATTCATATTCGCCTACGAGAGGCTTTATATCCTGGAAATTCATATTCGCCTACGGGAGGCTTTGTATCCTGGAAGTTCATATTCGCCTACAGGAGGCTTTATATCCTAGAAGTTCATATTCGCCTACAGGAGGCTTTATATCCTGGAAATTCATATTCGCCTACGGGAGGCTTTATATCCTGGAAATTCATATTCGCCTACGGGTGGCTTTGTATCCTGGCAATTCATATTTCCGTACGGGATGCTTTATATCTTGGAAATTCATATTCGCCTACGGGAGGCTTTATATCCCGGAAATTCATATTCGCCTACGGGAGGCATTATATCCTGGCAATTCATATTCGCCTACGGGAGGCTTTATATCCTGGAAATTCATATTCGCCTACGGGAGGCTTTATATCATGGCAATTCATATTCGCCTACGGGAGGCTTTATATCCTGGAAATTCATATTCGCCTACGGGAGGCTTTATATCCTGGAAATTCATATTCGCCTACGGGAGGCTTTATATCCTGACAATTCATATTCGCCTACGGGAGGCTTTATATCCTGGAAATTCATATTTGCCTACGGGAGGCTTTATATCCTGACAATTCATATTCGCCTACGGGAGGCTTTATATCCTGGAAATTCATATTCGCCTACGGGAGGCTTTGTATCGTGGAAGTTCATATTCGCCTACAGGAGGCTTTATATCCTGGAAGTTCATATTCGCCTACATGAGGCTTTACATCCTGGAAATTCATATTCGCCTACGGGAGGCTTTATATCCTGTAAATTCATATTCGCCTACGGGAGGCTTTATATCCTGACAATTCATATTCGCCTACGGGAGGCTTTATATCCTGGAAATTCATATTCGCCTACGGGAGGCTTTGTATCCTGGAAGTTCATATTCGCCTACAGGAGGCTTTATATCCTGGAAGTTCATATTCGCCTACATGAGGCTTTATATCGTGGAAATTCATATTCGCCTACGGGAGGCTTTATATCCTGGCAATTCATATTCGCCTACGGGAGGCTTTATATCCTGGCAATTCATATTCGCCTACGGGAGGCTTTATATCGTGGAAATTCATATTCGCCTATGGGAGGCTTTATATCCTGGAAATTCATATTCGCCTACGGGAGGCTTTATATCCTGACAATTCATGTTCGCCTACGGGAGGCTTTATATCCTGAAAATTCATATTCGCCTACGGGAGGCTTTGTATCCTGGAATTTTATATTCGCCTACAGGAGGCTTTATATCCTGGAAGTTCATATTCGCCTATAGGAGGCTTTAAATCCTGGAAATTCATATTCGCTTACGGGAGGCTTTATATCTTGGAAATTCATATTCGCCTACGGGTGGCTTTGTATCCTGGCAATTCACATTCGCGTACGGGAGGCTTTATATCCTCGAAATTCATATTCGCCTACGGGAGGCTTTATATCCTGGAAATTCAAATTCGCCTACGGGAGGCTTTATATCCTGGAAATTCATATTCGCCTACAGGAGGCTTTATATCCTGGAAATTCATATTTGCCTACAGGAGGCTTTATATCCTGACAATTCATATTCGCCTACGAGAGGCTTTATATCCTGGAAATTCATATTCGCCTACGGGAGGCTTTGTATCCTGGAAGTTCATATTCGCCTACAGGAGGCTTTATATCCTGGAAGTTCATATTCGCCTATAGGAGGCTTTATATCCTGGAAATTCATATTCGCCTACGGGAGGCTTTATATCCTGGAAATTCATATTCGCCTACGGGTGGCTTTGTATCCTGGCAATTCATATTTCCGTACGGGAGGCTTTATATCTTGGAAATTCATATTCGCCTACGGGAGGCTTTATATCCCGGAAATTCATATTCGCCTACGGGAGGCATTATATCCTGGCAATTCATATTCGCCTACGGGAGGCTTTATATCCTGGAAATTCTATTTCGCCTACGGGAGGCTTTATATCATGGCAATTCATATTCGCCTACGGGAGGCTTTATATCCTGGAAATTCATATTCGCCTACGGGAGGCTTTATATCCTGGAAATTCATATTCGCCTACGGGAGGCTTTATATCCTGACAATTCATATTCGCCTACGGGAGGCTTTATATCCTGGAAATTCATATTTGCCTACGGGAGGCTTTATATCCTGACAATTCATATTCGCCTACGGGAGGCTTTATATCCTGGAAATTCATATTCGCCTACGGGAGGCTTTGTATCGTGGAAGTTCATATTCGCCTACAGGAGGCTTTATATCCTGGAAGTTCATATTCGCCTACATGAGGCTTTACATCCTGGAAATTCATATTCGCCTACGGGAGGCTTTATATCCTGGAAATTCATATTCGCCTACGGGAGGCTTTATATCCTGACAATTCATATTCGCCTACGGGAGGCTTTATATCCTGGAAATTCATATTCGCCTACGGGAGGCTTTGTATCCTGGAAGTTCATATTCGCCTACATGAGGCTATATATCGTGGAAATTCATATTCGCCTACGGGAGGCTTTATATCCTGGCAATTCATATTCGCCTACGGGAGGCTTTATATCCTGGCAATTCATATTCGCCTACGGGAGGCTTTATATCGTGGAAATTCATATTCGCCTATGGGAGGCTTTATATCCTGGAAATTCATATTCGCCTACGGGAGGCTTTATATCCTGACAATTCATGTTCGCCTACGGGAGGCTTTATATCCTGGAAATTCATATTCGCCTACGGGAGGCTTTGTATCCTGTAAGTTTATATTCGCTTACAGGAGGCTTTATATCCTGGAAGTTCATATTCGCCTATAGGAGGCTTTATATCCTGGAAAAATTCATATTCGCTTACGGGAGGCTTTATATCTTGGAAATTCATATTCGCCTACGGGTGGCTTTGTATCCTGGCAATTCACATTCGCGTACGGGAGGCTTTTTATCCTCGAAATTCATATTCGCCTACGGGAGGCTTTATATCCTGGAAATTCAAATTCGCCTACGGGAGGCTTTATATCCTGGAAATTCATATTCGCCTACAGGAGGCTTTATATCCTGGAAATTCATATTTGCCTACAGGAGGCTTTATATCCTGACAATTCATATTCGCCTACGGGAGGCTTTATATCGTGGAAATTCATATTCGCCTACGGGAGGCTTTGTATCCTGGAAGTTCATATTCGCCTACAGGAGGCTTTATATCCTGGAAGTTCATATTCGCCTACAGGAGGCTTTATATCCTGGAAATTCATATTCGCCTACGGGTGGCTTTGTATCCTGGGAATTGATATTTCCGTACGGGAGGCTTTATATCTTGGAAATTCATATTTGCCTACGGGAGGCTTTATATCCCGAAAAATCATATTCGCCTACGGGAGGCATTATATCCTGGCAATTCATATTCGCCTACGGGACGCTTTATATCCTGGAAATCCATATTCGCCTACGGGAGGCTTTATATCCTGGCAATTCATATTCGCCTACGGGAGGCTTTATATCCTGCTAATTCATATTCGCCTACGGGAGGCTTTATATCCTGGAAATTCATATTCGCCTACGGGAGGCTTTATATCCTGGAAGTTCATATTCGCCTACATGAGGCTTTACATCCTGGAAATTCATATTCGCCTACGGGAGGCTTTATATCCTGGAAATTCATATTCGCCTACGGGAGGCTTTATATCCTGGAAATTCATATTCGCCTACGGGAGGCTTTATATCCTGACAATTTATATTCGCCTACGGGAGGCTTTATATCCTGGAAATTCATATTTGCCTACGGGAGGCTTTATATCCTGACAATTCATATTCGCCTACGGGAGGCTTTATATTCTGGAAATTCATATTCGCCTACGGGAGGCTTTGTTTCCTGGAAGTTCATATTCGCCTACGGGAGGCTTTATATCCTGGAAGTTCATATTCGCCTACAGGAAGCTTTATATTCTGGAAATTCATATTCGCCTACGGGAGGCTTTATATCTTGGAAATTCATATTCGCCTACGGGTGGCTTTGTATCCTGGCAATTCATATTCGCGTACGGGAGGCTTTATATCCTCGAAATTCATATTCGCCTACGGGAGGCTTTATATCCTGGAAATTCAAATTCGCCTACGGGAGGCTTTATATCCTGGAAATTCATATTCGCCTACGGGAGGCTTTATATCCTGGAAATTCATATTCGCCTACGGGAGGCTTTATATCCTGGCAATTCTTATTCGCCTACAGGAGGATTTATATTCTGGAAATTCATATTCGCCTACGGGAGGCTTTGTATCCTGGAAGTTCATATTCGCCTACAGGAGGCTTTATATCCTGGAAGTTCATATTCGCCTACAGGAGCCTTTATATTCTGGAAATTCATATTCGCCTACGGGAGGCTTTATATCTTGGAAATTCATATTCGCCTACGGGTGGCTTTGTATCCTGGCAATTCACATTCGCGTACGGGAGGCTTTATATCCTCGAAATTCATATTCGCCTACGGGAGGCTTTATATCCTGGAAATTCAAATTCGCCTACGGGAGGCTTTATATCCTGGAAATTCATATTCGCCTACAGGAGGCTTTATATCCTGGAAATTCATATTTGCCTACAGGAGGCTTTATATCCTGACAATTCATATTCGCCTACGAGAGGCATTATATCCTGGAAATTCATATTCGCCTACGGGAGGCTTTGTATCCTGGAAGTTCATATTCGCCTACAGGAGGCTTTATATCCTGGAAGTTCATATTCGCCTACAGGAGGCTTTATATCCTGGAAATTCATATTCGCCTACGGGAGGATTTATATCCTGGAAATTCATATTCGCCTACGGGTGGCTTTGTATCCTGGCAATTCATATTTCCGTACGGGAGGCTTTATATCTTGGAAATTCATATTCGCCTACGGGAGGCTTTATATCCCGGAAATTCATATTCGCCTACGGGAGGCATTATATCCTGGCAATTCATATTCGCCTACGGGAGGCTTTATATCCTGGAAATTCATATTCGCCTACGGGAGGCTTTATATCATGGCAATTCATATTCGCCTACGGGAGGCTTTATATCCTGGAAATTCATATTCGCCTACGGGAGGCTTTATATCCTGGAAATTCATATTCGCCTACGGGAGGCTTTATATCCTGACAATTCATATTCGCCTACGGGAGGCTTTATATCCTGGAAATTCATATTTGCCTACGGGAGGCTTTATATCCTGACAATTCATATTCGCCTACGGGAGGCTTTATATCCTGGAAATTCATATTCGCCTACGGGAGGCTTTGTATCGTGGAAGTTCATATTCGCCTACAGCAGGCTTTATATCCTGGAAGTTCATATTCGCCTACATGAGGCTTTACATCCTGGAAATTCATATTCGCCTACGGGAGGCTTTATATCCTGGAAATTCATATTCGCCTACGGGAGGCTTTATATCCTGACAATTCATATTCGCCTACGGAAGGCTTTATATCCTGGAAATTCATATTCGCCTACGGGAGGCTTTGTATCCTGGAAGTTCATATTCGCCTACAGGAGGCTTTATATCCTGGAAGTTCATATTCGCCTACATGAGGCTTTATATCGTGGAAATTCATATTCGCCTACGGGAGGCTTTATATCCTGGCAATTCATATTCGCCTACGGGAGGCTTTATATCCTGGCAATTCATATTCGCCTACGGGAGGCTTTTTATCGTGGAAATTCATATTCGCCTATGGGAGGCTTTATATCCTGGAAATTCATATTCGCCTATGGGAGGCTTTATATCCTGACAATTCATGTTCGCCTACGGGAGGCTTTATATCCTGGAAATTCATATTCGCCTACGGGAGGCTTTGTATCCTGGAAGTTTATATTCGCCTACAGGAGGCTTTATATCCTGGAAGTTCATATTCGCCTATAGGAGGCTTTATATCCTGGAAAAATTCATATTTGCTTACGGGAGGCTTTATATCTTGGAAATTCATATTCGCCTACGGGTGGCTTTGTATCCTGGCAATTCACATTCGCGTACGGGAGGCTTTATATCCTCGAAATTCATATTCGCCTACGGGAGGCTTTATATCCTGGAAATTCAAATTCGCCTACGGGAGGCTTTATATCCTGGAAATTCATATTCGCCTACGGGAGGCTTTATATCCTGGAAATTCATATTCGCCTACGGGAGGCGTTATATCCTGGCAATTCTTATTCGCCTACAGGAGGATTTATATTCTGGAAATTCATATTCGCCTACGGGAGGCTTTGTATCCTGGAAGTTCATATTCGCCTACAGGAGGATTTATATCCTGGAAGTTCATATTCGCCTACAGGAGCCTTTATATTCTGGAAATTCATATTCGCCTACGGGAGGCTTTATATCTTGGAAGTTCATATTCGCCTATAGGAGGCTTTATATCCTGGAAAAATTCATATTCGCTTACGGGAGGCTTTATATCTTGGAAATTCATATTCGCCTACGGGTGGCTTTGTATCCTGGCAATTCACATTCGCGTACGGGAGGCTTTATATCCTCGAAATTCATATTCGCCTACGGGAGGCTTTATATCCTGGAAATTCAAATTCGCCTACGGGAGGCTTTATATCCTGGAAATTCATATTCGCCTACGGGAGGCTTTATATCCTGGAAATTCATATTCGCCTACGGGAGGCTTTATATCCTGGCAATTCATATTCGCTTACGGTAGGCTTTGTATCCTGGAAATTCCTATTCGCCCACGGGAGGCATTGAATCCTGAAATTCATATTTCGCCCACGAGGGGCGTTAAATCCTGGAAAATCCTTTCATATACTCATATCAAATCGAATTCCCATATTACATATTCCCCCAATAGCTGTTGGTACAATTTTAGCATATATTTAATAGCAGTTAGAGTCAATGTCAAAAAAGAAAAACGGGGGGGCTTAAAAAGCGAGGTGCCCCGATGGACTTAACCGGTCTCATCCTCAACGAGATCGGCTAAGGGTAAAAAGGTCTTATACCCAGCTAAGGTGAAAACCCGAAAGGACGCCTTAGGCAAAATCGGGTAACTCCGCTGCATGAAAACCCGCAAGGGCGTGCAGGCAAAAATAAGAGGGGGCTAATGTTGGTGAAAACCCGAAAGGGCGCTGGCATTAGTTTTTAAAAAAAAAAGAGAGAAGAAAAGAGAAAATGAACACCATTTGACTAAAACTCTTTATATAAATAGCCGCAAAGTGGGAGCCCGAGACAAGCCCTCGGAGTGACTAAAAAATGCGCTTCAAAATGAAGCAATATCAAGGACAAAAAAAAGAAGAAGGGAGGGATGCCCAAAAGCTAATCCTGAGTCGGAGTCGGCTCCCGGACCACCAAAGCTTGTGAAGCGTCTAACAGCAGGCGGAGAGCCTCAACCTTGTCGACCGATACGTCTCGCTCTCGAGTAAGCTCGTCTAGGCGGCGGTCGAGGGTCGCCACTTGCTCGACTCCCTCCTGTAGACACGCTAATTTTGACGTCATTTCGAGTAAATTTCATATCATATAATAATGCCTCATAATGGTCTGATATTTAATCATTGATTAATTTTTATTGATATTTTTGAGTGTCGGGTTTAACAGACATGTTTAAGTTAATCAATTGAATTGATTTTGACTCAAATTTCAATTAAAATATGCAGAATTCTAAAAGACGTCGACCCATGTGGACGCTATTTAGAGTTTATTCTTATTTTAACGTTTAAATTTGAATTTTAATTAATTGATTAATTAGCTAAAAGACGTCTGCGAGGGCTGACGCGTTTTTGGTTTCCTAAGCTATTTTAACTTCTCTTCCGGATGTTTATCCTTATCTTAATTAGTGTAAAAGACGTCTACACATGTAGACGCGTTTTAGCTAATAAAGATAAAGATAAGTTTTCCCGGATATTTATCCTTATCTTAATTAATCTGAAAGGCGTCAGCCATGGTGGACGCGTTTTAGATAATTACAGATAAAGATGAATTAATTAGTATTTATCTGTCGGTTAAAATAGATAAATCCTAGATTTTTCTATGTTAATCGCGAACACAGAAAAAGCCTATAAATACCTTGCATCTCGAAGAGTAAAAAGAGTGTGAAGCGTAATCTTGAGTTAATTGAGCGATAACGAGTTGAAGATCGAAGCAACAACGTCGGAACACCGGAGCACTGCCATTTCCAGAAGCCGGCATCCTTTCAAGAATCTTCATCCTTTCAAGGCTTCAACCCATTGGGCATAAGTGTTTCAATTCTGCATTTTTATTCTGCATTTTCATCTTCATTAATCTCATTCTTCATAATCACTTCATGCAACACACACCACAGCATCAATCTTTCAAAACCTATTTGATTTAAGGGGTTTCAAAACCATTTAAACAAGTAAGTTTGCTGTTCAATTGTATGCTTAAAATCATGATCAGTTTGGATATTACTTCTATTTAAATTCTCATCATCATTGTTTCTTCGTTTTCTCTCTCTGTCTCTGCTGCATCCAACAACAACAAGAGAATCAAAAGGGGAAATCAAGCACAAAGCCAGAAGGACTTCTAGACGATCCTCAACCTCAAATTCAACAGCAAGAACAAAGAACAAAGAAAGGGCTCTCTTTCTTCAGCCGGCTGAAGGAGGGGAATCAAGGACTCGATATCTTCCGCGTTCAAACAGGTAGGCGATCAATACTCTCTTTTGAAACTTTTAAGTCAAAAGTTTCTGGCGATCACTGCACTTAGTTGCTATTTTTAATAGGTTAGTTTACACTAAACAACATAGATTTTTCATGTTAATCACACGAGCATTTTCTCCAATTCTTCCAACTGTAGACGAAGGGCGGAGATCTGAGACCTCGCTTCAGCAATGCTTGAATCCAATACCTCCCTGTCCGCCTGAAGTTCAGAAACCTCCGCGGTCCGCACCGCGACATCCCTAAGAGCGAACTCCAACTCGGCCCGCAGTAGAGTTTGCTGGGCGGCATAGGCAGCAGAGTCATCTTGGTCTTCTCCCTCTGACAAATAAAAAGAGAAGAGACTATAAGACCAAAAGTGAAAACGATAGTGTCGACAGATAATGTTGGTGATAAAATGAATAAATGAGAATACTACCGGGCTCTGCCATCTTCCACGAGTCGGGAGAACCCACTTTTCCATCCTCTTTGGGAGAAGAAGGAAGGGGTTTAGTGTCTCCTGAATGACATGAAAGCGGCAGCTTGATAGTGGAGCCACTCCACGTTGGCGAACCTACCCTCTGATCAGAGGCAAGTGGGCTAGTGACCTCAGGCTCGCTCTCATCCTCGGAGTAGACTATTAGCTCAGTCGGGGTATAAGCTGGCTCCTCAATCCTGGGAGTCCTGGGAGTCTCTCCCGAATAAGAAAGGAGGACAGTGTCGCCTGAATGAGCCGGGGAATTAGATCGCAAGTTCCTCCGAGCTGCAAAACCAAAATGAGGTCAATACCCAATAACAGTTGACAAAGGAAATTGAGGGATAGGAAGCCTCATACCTGCCAAGATATCAATATCCCCAGGGGTTGGGATTTGGCTAACGCAAATGGGGATTGACCTTGCTCTGGCACGTGCCGCCGAGGCCACTAATCTTTCAATTCTCCCTAGGAGAAGCCCAGGGGCTGATTTGACACCCTCCCGACGTTCCCACCTCCGGGTGGACACGGGGACGATGTCTAGTCAAAGGATAAAGGAGGGCAGCAAGAACAAAACATAGTCAGAAAACATGGGGAATATAACATATGTGCAGCTCTGAGTATAAGGAAAAAGAAAACAGGTCTACCAGGTGATGAAGCCGCAGGCTTTTCCTGGACGACCTCAATTTCTATAGGCTCCCCCTCTGCTAAGGGAGTCGCAAGAGGAATAGCCGAATTGTCTTCCGAAGGAAGAGCAACGGAAGGGGAGGCAGCCGCCGCCGGCATTGCTTCAACAACTTCTGCAAAAAACTTGATATTGACTACCAAAGGGGACAAGGTAGTTGAAAAGAAATGCCACAAGAATTAAAGCATACACAACTTACCCTCAGAAGGAGGACTATCCACTACGGGGGGAGCTGTCGAATCCCCTACTAGGACCTTCATGAATGAAGAGCCTGAATGACTGGAGGCTGATCTCATCAGTTCCTCAAAAGTAAAATCTACACGGGAAAAGGAGTAAAGAATCAGATCCTGTGCGAGGCAAGAAGCCAAAGGAGCTGCAATATGTCAGTAAAAGAATATATATTACCGAAACGGCCCTGGTTGTCCAAAAGCTCGTGATATAACTGATCGACCAAAGGGACGTCCGACCTATAAGGCTCGTAGTCGGCCCAATTTAGGTCTCCTAGCTCTTCTTCGTTGCCTAAGACAACATCAGTGGTTGCGGCCACATTCTCCTGCAGAAAGCAAAGAAGAATGATTAAAATCGCAATCACTCCAAGCAAAGGATGAAGAAGGACTTGCAAAAAAAAAATTCATATACCTCGGCAATGGCCGGCGATGCCATCTGAATTGGAGCTAGAGCGGGAGGCTCGGGAACATAGGCCCCTGACAAGTGGGGATAACAAAAGGTGAGAACCCTGTAAATATAGCAAAACAAAAAAAGAAATAAAGACACATAAAAACGAGGCGGCCGGTCAGCCCCACCTGTCGTAGTTGGGACTTCACCAACGGCAGACTCCATAGCGGTATGAGACATGCTCTCGCCGATAAGTTCGCCCTCCTCTGTTACGAAGGAGAGAAAAATATATATCATAAAGAGCCATATTCCAAAGAGGAATTAATCCTCAAATAAAGAAAACCAACAAAATTGTTACTTATAGGCGAAGGTGGTCTCTGGGTAGGCGCCCGGGCCGGTGAAGGAGAAGGAGCCAGCCGGGGTCGAACTGATCGACATTCTGTCTCTCCTTCAGCCGTCCGCTTCCTTTGGGCTGCTCGTTTCACCGCAGCCACCAGGAGTTGCATCTCCGAAGGCGGGTCGATGCTGGCAGAAGGTGCAGCCGCCTCCGTGACAGAAATACGAGGCTCTCCCTCAGAAACATGGCGCATAGGAGCTCCCCCAGGAGCCACAGGCAAGGGGGAGACGACATCTCCTACAAAATAAAAGAGAGAGAGCCGAATTAAGGCAAATGTGATGCATACATACAACAAGGGATACAATAAAAGATATGAAAATATGAATACCTGCTGCGGCAAAAGACCTCGGCGGTTCGGGGATAAGGGAGTCAAAAGACATCCCTAGCTGGGTCGCCGCCTGCCCCATCACCCGCCATACATCACCAACAGTTTCAGCCCTCAATATCAAAAAGGCTTCGCGACGAGGACCGAAGCAGGCAAGCATATGGCTGAGGTAGCACAGCCAATCTCTGGCGGGGACCCCGTTGAAACTGCCAACGGGCAGCCGGGCGGTATGCTCGAATCTCCTTGGAAGCTTGCAGTCTGCCAAGAAATGATGTGTCCATATATATCCCGCAGCGGCGAGCCCATAGAAGACATCGTCTTCGCCGCCCTTCTTCTTCTTCGCCTTTGGCACCGGCGGGCCAGCTCAGCCCTTATATGTGTGTCGGCCAAGCCCTTTAGTGGACTTAGCCTGGGAAGAACCCCGTGTCTGCTCGGGATCTGGCCTGAGCCGCAACTCTTCTTGGTTTTTATGCCACCAAGCAGCGAAAGAGACGGTCATGCCCCCTTCATGAGTGGGGAGAGGTACTTCCACTTGGTTGAATGTGTTCTGATGCTAAAAATAATTCCACCATAGCCGAGCAACGAGGTGGCTCTTCCGCTTCTGATACACTCGGGGCAACTCGGTGAAGGCAAAACCAGATGGGATCATCTGATCGTATCCAAAATTCCACGCGAAGCGGTTTGGATAATAGGGCACCAAAATAACATCTCTGCCTTTCTTTAATACAAGTAAGCATGGGCGAGTACTCAGGGTCCACCCATCTAATACGGCACCATTGTAACCCATATAACCCGTCTATGGGTCAAACCAGGCGCGATCGGCAGCTCCTCCTTTGTCAAAATATGGCCTGAAATTTCGCAAGGAGTGGTCGAAATCCAGCTTCCGGCAAGAGCCGAAAGGAATAAAACTCAGGGCGGAACGGGGATAAGAGAGCTGACCCGTCCCCTGGCTGGCTGGCTGACTCGCCAGTCGAAGAACAGTAGGCAATGATGGGGCCATTTCCCTGCCGAGGGGAGAATAACCTGGAAGCAGGAGCCCTGCCCAGACGCTAACATAATGCGTGGCCATAACCACGGAACAGGAATTTGGGGTAGCCGAGCTGCAAAGGGACCCAAAGGAATGATATATGCTGGCGAGTGCCGCCGGCGCGATAGCAAGGCGTGTCCCCACTGCGAGTCTGGAGGCCGCCAATAAAACCTCGGGCCGCAAAGCCCCCTCATCCCCATATGGGACAGCAAAAGTGACTAGCCAATAGGCTAGATAAACAGCTACATAGGTTGTATTATCAAGGCCCCATGGGTTCTCAGATTGATGCTCCAGCGCAATAATAAGACAATACAGAAGGGACCTGTTCATCAAAAATGCTGGCAAAGCCTCGATGATAATGGAAGGGCCCTCCAAAGAAGAACCTGACCCAAACGGCTGGCGATACTTTGCCTTGGACAAATCCCGCCATATCTTCAGCAAGTACCTGTAACAATAAGGAGTAGTATAGTTCCCTGCACCGTCAGTGGTGCTGCGGTGGAATTCATCCAATACTCCTTCTTCATAGGGTTCTCCCACAATCGGTGAACCCGAAATCCGATGCAAAGACCAGAGATCAATGGCAGTCTCGCCTTCTGAGGTCACGATAGTGTTGGCATCGCGAATATATCGTTCAGCAATCGCCTGAATAAAGCCATGATGGCAAGGATAGTCGTATTGGGCCGCTGCAACGGCCTCATAAATACCGGCCCTGTCAAGAATTGGCTGATGATTCTTCAAGATATGTAGGAGCCACTCCGTAGCCCCCAGGCGAAAGACATGCGAACTTCTGATCTAAAGACGGACATCCCATGCAGGGCGAACGCCCCGACATATGTCTGATAGCAATATGCTAAAGTCAGAAGGGTCGTGAATTAAGCCTTCTTCTGCCTCGGTCAGAAATAACCCCTGTGGGTGCCGTGCAGCCTCAAAAGGATGACTTCCTGCTCGCATCCATATGGCCGGCTGATAGGTCCTGCTGATGTCATGGACCCGAAGAATAGCCCGGATGGGCCCCATCTGCTCGGGAGTAGGGAACTCCCACAACCGATCAACGGTAAAAGGAAAAGCCGGGTACGAGAAAGGGAGGATCCCCTCCATATTATCGCGATTCAGTAAGATGGCACGCTCCAGATCGCGACGCTCTGCAGGGGATAACGGTCTCTCGACCCTATCTTCCACATGAGTATATGACTGGAGCAGCTCATAAATGGAGGCATCCGAAGGAAGCTGCCGGGCGGTCTCTCCTCGCAAGAAGTAAAAGAACTCTCCATCTCTATAGATGCTCTCCCGGCAAATGGGAACAACATCATCGATAGTAATCCACAAATGTGGCTGAGCCACTGATGGGGATCCAGGAGCGGCTGGAATGGAGTCCAAGGTCCAATGTGCAGTTCATTTGTCCCATTAGGGGCCCATTTGGAGTCTTTTAATTTATATGTAATTTTTCTATGTTTTTTAGTTATTTCGGAGTCCTAGGGGTAGTTTAGTAATTTTCCTATTAGGGTTTCTTTGAAGAGTCTATATATTGTCCTGTATCCCCTCGTGGGAAAGCATTGAAGACGAATATTTTGAAATGAAGAGCCACCGCTGCGTGTTTTCTCCCGAGACGAGACGGGAACCTTAGTCTTCTTCTCCTCCAACCCCCTCTCTTTTCCTACTTCCGGTCTACCCCCCTCCTGTCCCGCATCAATTTGGTATCAGAGCCCAACTCCGATCCCCATCGTGCCTCCATTGCCTTCTCTTCTTCTTTGCCTTCCTCCTATCTCTCTCTGTGCTGCGCTTGTCGTCCTCAACAAAGAGTCACCGTCCAGAAGCCTTCTGCACGACGTCTCGGTCTCCCGCGAATCCCACCGCCCCCTGTCGCTTCCCTGCAAACGCGACGAGCTTCACCACCACTGCGAGTTCGTCCCACCTCACTCAGGGCCGAGGCGGAGCCCCGGCGAGCTTCCCTACCCTGCGGGTCGCTAACCCGCCGCCGCAGGCCTCAGAGGCCCCTCCCCTACAGACCCGGCCGGCCTCCCGCGGACCACTCCTCCGGCCCGTGTGACGCGGACCTCGAGCGGCCACCTGCAAGCCCCAACCACCAGCTCCGTTTCTCCACGGCTCTGAGCAGCCTCTCTGCGAGTCCTTTCACGCCACCCGTAGGCTCCGGGCACAACCCCTCCCCGCGGGTTTCCTCCTTGCCGCACGCAGGATCCGGGCCGGCCATCCCCGCGAGCTCCCTCTTCACAGCGCGTGGGTCTCTACATCACGGATCGCAGCTCTGTCATCGTTTTGACCTCCGGATCTGCCGCACTAGCCACCGCCGGAGCCACCCGAGCATTCCACCTCCGCCGAAGCCGCCGTCGTCGGGCCCCGTCACCGTCGTCGACGTCGCCTCTGGCCACCGGAGTCGCTCCGCCCCGCCATCGCCACTGCCTCACCCGCCCGCTGGAACTCCGGCCCATGCAGCGCCGCCTAGTTCGCTTGTAAGAGGCGAAGAAGAAGGGCGCGTGCCCTGTTAAGGTCGAACCGGGTTGATCCGGTCCAACCGTCTACTTGGTTTGAATGACCCGAGCCCATGGCACCTGGTTCGAGCCAAAGTGATGGTGGTCTGAGCCACCTGGTGTAGCCCCTGGTCCAATCAGGGTTAGGACCTGGTCCAAGCCCTCAGCTCCAAGGTCCAAACCAAGTTCTAATCTTTGGGTTCGCTACAGTGCACAGGAGGTGCACTAGGGGTTCTTATTGCACCGCCATCGTCGAAACTCGTCTGTGCTCCGATTTGCGAGCCGCCAGCGCCGTTGGGTTCGTATCGGCGAGGCCGACCTCGCTGTACGTTCCGCCTGACATCAGCGTCTCATTTTGCATGCCGCACTTGCACGCTTTACGAGGACACTCGGGCGCGCCGTTCGAGGTCTTTCCGGACTCCGATTTGTGCACCGTTCGCGCCGTCGGATCCGTCTCGACGAGGCCAACTCGGATCCAGTGTGCTGTTCCCAGATTTGCCTAATTTTGCGTGCCACTTCTGCACGCATCTCGAGGCCAACCAAGTTGCCTCAATTTGCGTGCCAACACCCCAGCGCACAGATTTCGTAGCAGCTAGTGCCCGCTTACCTCATTTTGCGTGCCACTTTTGCACGCATCCCGAGGCCAACCAAGTTGCCTCAATTTGCGTGCCAGCATCCCAGCACACAGATTTCGCAGCAGCTAGTGCCCGCTTACCTCGTTTTGTGTGCCACTTTTTGCACGCATATCGATGATGATTATTTGAGCTCCGATTCTTGTGCCGATCGTACTGGTGGCATCCTTGCAGTGAGGCGGACCTCGTCCATCATTTCTTTGGCCAGTGGTACGTTTTATCATCATGGATTTTAGTTTTGAGGTAGAGCTACCCAATTCCGTGAAAACTCGGGTGTATCTTGAGGCAACGTCGTTCGGCAATGTTATTTCACAATTTAGTGTGGATTCTATCTCCCACACGGGCTACATAAGGGTCTTTGGAAACCGAGTCTATGTGCCATTTTTCCATCTCTTAAGGAGCAGCAGTAGTTCCCGAGCCGTCATGTATTATGATGATGCATGGTGCAAGATTATACCCTATGGCTCGTATATCGGTTTGGGTAGAGAATGGATAGACGAGCGGCAAGTTGTGATTGATCATACTGGACGAGATTGTCTAATACAACCTGAGGAATACCAGGCACCCTTTCTTATTCTCAATGCCACTTCTCAGGATTGAGAGAGGTTTCAACAAGCGGATGATGGGGACGACTTCCAAGAGGATTGGGAGCGCGAGAGGTCCCAGATGAGGAGTGAACTTCAGAAGATTTCTGCCATGCTTGCCAAGCTGACCACGCCAAAAGATGTTATCTATGAGGCCGACCCGACGATGATCGAGAAGTATGAAAATCAAATGACGGAGGTGCACTATGTGGCCGATCTAGCCCTAGAAGATGAATATTTGGGAGAGGTCGAATCAGTGACGCCTATAGCAGATAATGTCCTCTTCCCCACTAAAGGGAATGGGCCGAAGACAAAACCGCTACTGGAAGATGTAGTCGATCAGTCGAAGGTCGTTAAAGATGTCATCAGTTTGCATGATTTTGACCACATATGGAGCGACGTCGAGGCACAATTTTCTCCTCAGGTTGGAGCATTCATGCGCGCGATGATTCATGGGTCATCGGTGTTGCTTTCCGAGCATGCTACCATCATTCCCCCATGGATATTAACTCATTTTAAAATTCGAGGACGAATTTTTTCGAACCAGGGGAGAATGATGGGGATCCAGGAGCGGCTGGAATGGAGTCCAAGGTCCAATGTGCAGTTCATTTGGCCCATTAGGGGCCCATTTGGAGTCTTTTAATTTATATGTAATTTTTCCATATTTTTTAGTTATTTTCGGAGTCCTAGGGGTAGTTTAGTAATTTTCCTATTAGGGTTTCTTTGAAGAGTCTATATATTGTCCTGTATCCCCTCGTAGGAAAGCATTGAAGAAGAATATTTTGAAATGAAGAGCCGCCGCTGCGTGTTTTCTCCCGAGACGGGACGGGAACCTTAGTCTTCTTCTCCTCTAACCCCCTCTCTTCTCCTACTTCCGGTCTACCCCCCTCCTGTCCCGCATCAGCCACCCAACGGAACCCCGCATCCGGGTAGGCAGCAACCTCCTCCTGAAACCCCTCGAGGGGAATATTGCCAAGTGCCGCCATAATAATGCAAAACAAGGATATCAACCTGCGAAAGGACAAGAAAACACATACATCAAAACGATGCACAAAGCAAACGATATAGCTAAATCCCGACAGAAAGTCAGGATGATGCAAAAATACTCACATATCCCCTACAAATGGTGAAAATATGGCCAACCCAGAATGTCTCACATGGAGTTCCTGGAAATGCCTAGATAGGAAGAAATGATGAAGTGCTAATACTAGCATGACATCCATATCATGCCCTCATATATATATATATATTGCCTTAGTGGCAGACACTTGGCCAATCCAGAATGCCTCGCATCGAGCTCCCAAAAATGCCGAAATAAGGTACTAATATCCTTTGAATAGGAATGACGCTATCAGAATTGAGTGACCCGCTCTATGTTCCCAACTAATCTCCAAGTCACGATGGCCAAGAGATACCCGGGACCGAGCAATGTGTCGAGCAATTCGGATGGCGTCAATCTTATAAGGACCCTCCAAGTCACAAAGGCCAAGAGGATCCAAATATAAAGGAAGTCGAATAACTCCAAACACCCCCAGAAGGCCGCAAAGTCATGAAGACAAGGCTCCCTGGAGCGACGTTGGAATATTCATGTACCAAAAAATATATAAGGTGTCCGAACCTGCAAAAGGCGAATATACACAACAAATTGTGCAATTGATTGCACAAGGAAAGCGGGGCAGCATTGCTATTTTTCTAAAAAAATCCACACATGCTCAAACCATATGGAGCAGGATGGAAGAGATTAGCAGGGCAATGTTAGCACATATGTGGCATAAATACGACCCATCGGGATCTACTAAAAATATATACATATACATGAACATATGCATATATATGAAAGGATGCACGGGACACCCGCCTTTGACTTCGTCTCCGGCGCGCATCTCGTGGGGGGCATTTGTTGAACCCGAATTTTTTTTTTATGCAAACCTATGCCGTTTGAGTATGCATGCATATGCATATGGCATATACTCACATCGATGTGAGCTCACCATAGGAAAGTATATATACATATGCATAACGACATGTTCACGAAGAACTATGTTATGCAAAATAAGATATGTACCTATGATATGAGTGTATATGAAAAAAATATAAAGCCATAGGCTCACATTATGAGGGTGACGGCATAGGAGGCATACCTAGGCCAAAAAGGCCTTGATCGGATTTTTTAAGGAGGTCTAAGACAGCCCCAAATCACCCTCGTAGACTTCCGAAATCAACTCCTAAGCCTCCTTCGCAACCCTTGATGATGAGGCCCAAAGGAGGACCCTAAATGCAACAGCAAAGGGGAGCCAAATGCTGCAAAATAAGGGCCAAGATCAGTCCCGGAATGGACCGAAACCAGTCCCGAAATGGGTTGAAATCAGTCCCAAAATTTATCCAAAATGGCCCCAAATGGAAGCCCAAAGGCAAGGGTGAAAGGCCCAATAGGTGGCCCAATGAGGGACCCAATAGAAGGCCCAATAAGGACCCCAAATGAGCCCAAAAATCAGTCTCACAGGGCACCAAAATCTGCAACCCAGGGAGAAAAAATCTCCAAAATTCCCAAAGTGGAAGGAGGCCCAAAAATGGAAAAACAGCAAGTGGACCCCCTCTCTCTTTCCCCCTTTATTTAAATAGGAAAGGAGGAGGGAGGAGAGAGAGAGGTGGAACCGGTGGGGGGACCCCCCCACCGGTTGGGAACCCCCCATCGGTTCCAAAAAGGAAACCGGTGGGGGGGGGGGGGGGGGAGGAGGATTCCCTCCTTCCTTTCTCTTTTTAAATTCAAATTGGGAGAGGGGGAGATTAATTAAAGGGGGTGAGATTGATGGGTTCTTAAACTCCTATTCACACTTGTTTAAGAATCCCACAAGGACTCCCATTTAATTCTAAACCCTTTTCACATTGGAGCCAAAACTGAACTTAATGGGTTCTTAAACCCTTTTCACATTGGCCAAACCCCCTCAAATCTGAAACCAAAAGCTCATTTAATGGGCCCAAAAAACAGAAAAAAGGAAAGGAAGTGGGGGAGGGGAACACCCCCCACCGGTTTCCCAAACCAGTGGGGAGACCCCCCACCGGTTCCCAACCGGTGGGGGGTCCATAGCCGGTGGCACCCCCCCCACCGGGTTCCCCCCCCCTCTCTCTTTTCAATACTCTCTCTCTCTCCCTTTCTTTCACCCATTGGCTATTGGGATTTAAAAAAAAAACAGAGGGAGAGGAAGAGAAGGCAACCGGTGGCACCCCCCACCGGGCCTAAATTCGGGCCTATAAATAGGGCCCTTTGGCCCCCAAATCCAAGGGACCAAGGCATTCACACATAGCCACATACACACATTCAAAGGAGTGTGAAATTGAGAGGAGAGGTTCTGCTTGAAGACCAAATTCGGGTTTCTTAACCCGGGTTTACTGCGCTTTTCGGAGTTCCTTTTTCGTTCCGGAGAGTTCTTCCTAAGGTTCAATCCTAAAGGGGAAGCTCTGCCGAATATCTCTTGTAAAAATGCCTTATTATAAGGCGAACATCTGTCGAAATAAAGACTCATATTTCTATATCTGAAATTGTGTGTTTGTGTGTCATTAAATTATATAATTATTACCATGTTTTGAAATTAATATATATATACTTAATTTCACAACTTAAAAAAGTTTGTGTACACCTTCAACTTAACCTTGACCTCCCCCCATAAATAAATTAAATATAAGTTCAGAAATCTTAATAAAATCATACTTAAGTCAAAATAACCTATAATTAATTAATTAATAAAAATTCATGAAATTATTTAAAAATCAGAGAAAATCAGGAAAAATCAGTAAAAAATCAGAAATGCGACTTAAAAATCACATTAAACTAAATGACTCAAATACCCTCATATAATTAATTAATTAATTAATTAATTAATCATAAAAATCAGTAAAATTAATGAAATAAAATCATTAAAAATCAGTAAAAACAAAGACTTAAATCTGAAAGAACATAAATCTCTTAAATAGTTAATGATATACATAAAACCAAATAAAATTACAAAAAAATACCCTCATACAAAATAAAAATCTATAAAAAAAATCAGATATAACCCTAAAAATACCAAAACCCATTCTATAAACAAAATACCTTCCAGATAATCAAAGTGTCATAGAAAAATAAACTCTAAATATAATAAACCCGGTCTAAGGTAAAATTACTAAAATACCCTTATACACTTAAAAATTAATTTCACAAATCTCATAAGGCTTTAAAACCTACCCTTATATGCTTATAAGCTATAATAATTCATAAAAATTGTATAATTGCAAAAACACCCCTATGGGTTTAAAATATTTGGAATTAATCCAAATAACTTGGAATCAATCCTAAAACATATAAAACCTATCTCAAGCCGGGGTGAGGCTAAGGGCTCAACCTAAAATACACCTTCATACTCATATGCATGCGTTGCTTGTAGTAGTAGTGTTGCATGTCATAAGGGCATCATACGGACGGTTAATCAAGGGTTGCCGAACAGTTGTTCGACGTAATTAACACTGACCGAGGTCAGTGGAGAGAGGTCATATACTCGAATCTTCGCCTGATTCGAAGTCCCGGATTCCCTGAGGGCTAATCCCAAGCTCTCATAATCCGATAAAATATAAAACCGACCTATATTTCTCTAGATAAAAAAAAAAAAAATGAATTTTCTAAATAATCCGAATAGGAGAGACGTCTAGGTCAGGTCCCGACGGAGGTTAGGAAATAATCCTCCCAAACACACACTCATGAGGGATTTAGTAGAAAACTGTCCATCTTTCTCCCATTTCATTTTCTAACATCCTTCTGTTGTCTGTTCAACTTAGTATGATTAGTAATGTGAATCATCTGAACGCATTCTTCCATTTCAAGGTCAGCAAACTTTCTTCTGAATTGGAAGTGCTAATCTTCATGATCCCCAGCTGTGAACATGTGATACACATTTTTTTGTCTATCTGAAGAAAATCTCATCCAAATTCTTGAACTGAGACATACAGGCACCATCTGCATTCCACTCTTCATCCCAGATTACCATTACCAATTCCGAAGGAAGTTGAAAGTAAACTTGTCTGAAAATGTTCCTCAAAATAGGGGATATGGAAAAGAGGTTCGAAGTAATATTACATCATCTAGGAGAGTCACTGAAGTACTTTATCGTCACAGTATCCCCCCCCCAAAGAGATCTATCTTTTGCCTCCAATCTTCATAGCCACTTGGCTAACATGGATTCATCGCAGGTGTGAATCTTGACTAAGCCCACTCCTCCTTGTTGCTTATCTATTTTTAGTTTTGCCTAAAACAAAAGCTTGTAGCCATCAATCTCTTTTTCTTTAAATCCCTTCTACCTAATTTCTTATAAACAAGATATCTTGACCTTTAAATCTCTCAGTAGTTTTACTAACTCTATACTCTTACCAGTTAAGTTTCCTATATTCTATGTAGCTAAATGAATTTTATTCTCTTGGACTAACTTCTTTACTTGTGTTCGTTCAATGGACGAGAATCCGTGCCTATTAACGATGGTTGGAATTGACCAATTTCAATTCAGTTCTCTACCTATCTCCTTGCCCCAAAACCCCTATCCAAAAAGTTTAGCTTGTGCAGATTTTATCTGAATGGGTTGATCTGGATTGGGATCAGCCATTTCACCTTGGTTCCCTGGCTCAGAAGCACATATTAGGAGCTGGAATGGGCATGGGAGAGCTTCTGCTTTACTATTCAAGTTAGGATAGGAGCATGAACAGGGAGCAAGAGTGCTTTAGGAGCGCCAACCATGGCAAAACAAATGATCCTGCTTCTAAGTTATGGAATAAGGTCCTGTGGGAAAGGAACATCTTCTCTACCAGCTTGATTGTAGTACCTCTATATATTTTTAATAAACTTAGTGGTACAGTCCAAAATTACTTAAAAAAAAAAGTATAGGAGAGACCCTAGAAGATTTCTACTAGTGATTTTGGTGTGGAATCCATGAAGTGTGTGTTCTTTGGTGCTCCTTCACCAAGTCTTGTGACTCAATGTGATAATTTAGATCGGTTAATGTATAAGATGGCATAGGAAATGAATTTTCAAGGTGACCAGAAAAGATAGTGGTCTGTTTCTTCATGCTATTTTGTAGACCATCATTCCTCTCGCCTTCAAATGGGTAATCGAATTTGATTCCTTTTGATCTGCTGAACATCGCCTGGATAACTGTTGGCTGCTTACGCATGCTCAATCACTTGTCAACTTATTTGGGGAATGTTTTGGTGTGTATAACTACAATGAGATTCTTGTGTGCATGCGCACACCCATTTCATATTCAATTTACAATTTACTTACTAAAATTACTATGCCTAACATAATGAAACTTCAACTTTCGGTTATACTTTTAAGTTTTTTTTTTAAACAACCCTATTACAAGCACCAAAAGTAGTTTAGTCGTCTATATTGAAATATTGGTCTTCGTCTGTTCTTTATATTGGACATACTTTCTGGTTGCAGTTTTGAGGTTTATTCCTTTATGTTATGCTATGTTATGTTTATCTGTCTAAAACTTCATGGTTCTCTCGGGACTTTCGTCACCTTCTTGATGATACCTTTGAATTGTTCATGAAGTTTAGAGATTTGATTATTGATTGGGTACAAGAAGGGTTTCAGAACTTCTTTCAAGCACTTGATGGTCATGTTCTCTTGCTGTGAGGAAAAACTGATGCCACAAAACAGCATGGAAACCAAATAGATGGGGCTCTGACAGACAAGGTGGAAACTGGGCTTGTTCTTGTGCTAGCCCAACTTTCTATCTTCATAGAACAGAGTGCAATCCCCAGAATTACTGAGGCAAGGATCTTAAGAGGTCCTGTGGTTTGCACACCATCCTTTGGAAAACATTTCACTTAATCATACGAGTTTTTTTTTTTTAATTTGCAGGAAATAGCTGCTTCTTTTTCTGGTGGCGGTCTCAGGGCCTACGAGTATGGACCTGCATTTGTACCTGGAGAGATTTGCCAGCTGTTTCGCTCAGCTAGCGAAAAGTTTTTGCATCTGGTGAGAGTCAAATCATTTCTAGGTTTATTGTCAGATGTTCCAACAGTAAAGAGATGTGAGAAACAGGGGACAAGAGACAGGGATGGAAGAGACAGAGCGAGGGCTGATGACATTAACAACTCTAGCTCTTGGCCTCCCATCCCCTTTTTCATTTGTTAGTTAGGTTTCATAATGCCATATGAAATGATGCATGTCTCAAGAGGCTAACTGAAAACTGGAACTTAAATGAAATACTATGGACTTTGAATGCAACTACACGTCCATAGAAAAGACAAAAATACTGTTCAGGAAATCAACTATTTCCTACACTTAAGTCAGGCTTCGCATGGATGTCAATTTCAGTCATGCATAGCTTGCTCAAAACTGAAGTAAACAAATCTTTCAACAATCAACACTCACTTTAGTAAAGACATACATCACCTCGTGATGTGGGAGCAAGATCATCCATACACAGTTTGCAACCATGATAGTTATTCAATAAATGCGATTGTGTGGAGATCAACAAAGAATTGCCAGCAATTTGTTAATTGTTGTTTTATTAGTGTTGATGCATTAGGGTGTGCCTGGTATTTTCTTTTATCAAGATCTTCTAATCTTCTAATTAATGAGATAGTTTATCTTTTATGTTAATTAAGACACCGAAGGAGGACCACCTTTTCTTTTGGAAAATTGTTGAGGATTTCGGGCAGCGAAAAGGCGCGGGATGGGGTGCTTTGATTCGTTTGGCATTTTAATAAAAGGTCAGATTTGGTGTTATTTCATTTTTTTATTATTATAAATGAGACCCTAATCAATGGTAAGTTTTTATTGTAAAAATAAATGCCCTAACCATGGCTGATGAAGGCTGCTTGAAGAAAGAAATTTGTGTGACCATTTGTAGTGCTTCGCTCTCAATTTTGTGGGCGTGACCTGAGGCCAGCAGTATGACTCAAATCTTTCTTCCTCTGTAAATGTCGTGTGAGGGTGTACCTTGCATAAAATTCTTTCTTCGTCTATTTCTCTTTCTTAAAAGCATCAAAAGCAAGATTATTATTCTTCTGCCCCATGCAGTCTGCTAGAGCATTTGGAGACAATGGAGTGATTACATCTTTAGAGGAAGTAAAGTTTATCTTGAAAGCATTAGTCTTCAAGCTGTGTCTTTTCTCTTTCAGTGGTGTAGGTCTCTGTTGTCAAGGCGCCCGCCTAGGCGCCGCCTAGGCGACGTGCTTTCACAGCACCAAGGCGCTGGGGCGCCTTTCCAACATGTGAAAAGGCGCCCAAGGCGCCCGCCAAGGCGCCAAGACGCCTGCCTAGGCGCCCAAGGCACCCAGATTTATGAAATCTAGGGTTCTTGCCCCTCTCTTTTTTTATATATACATATATGTATATATATACACATATAATTATATAAATACATACTAATACATATATATAGACATATTACATACATATATTTAGATTTATAGATACGAACATGCATATATATGTATATGTATACATCTAAATATATGTATCATGTATGTAAAATGTGTATATATATATATATCTATATATATATATATTTATAGATATATATACATATACATATTACATACATACATTTAGATATATTTGTGTATATATATGTATGTATATATTATATAGTTAGACATATACACATATTACATACATTTATACGTAGATATATATGTGTGTAAATCTAAATGTATATATATATATATATACATATACATATTACATACATACATTTAGATATATTTGTGTATATATATGTATGTATATTATATATATATATATATATATCTTAAATTAAAATATTATATGCATATATATATATATACAAATATATATATATATATATATATACAAATATATATATATATATATATATATATACAAATATGTATATATATATATATATACATCTATATACATATACATATTATATACATACATTTATACGTAGATATATATGTATGTATGTATATATATGTGTGTAAATCTAAATGTATATATATATATATATATATATATCTAAATGTATGTATGTAATATGTGTGTAAATCTAAATGTGTATATATATATATATATATGTATCTAAATGTATGAATGTAATATGTGTGTACATATATATATATATTATATATGTATATATATATCTTAAATTAAAATATTATATTATGAAGTTGACGCCTAGCCGACGCCTAGGCGGGCGCCTAAGCGCTTAGGCGGTCCAGAACCTCGAGCACGCCTTGGTCGCCTTACCGCCTTGACAACTATGGTGTAGGTTTATTCTTAATATCTCCATAGATGATTGGGTCAAGGTGATAAGGAAAATGTGACTCTGGCACATTTTTATTTCCTTTTAAAGGTAGAGGACTCTCACCTGCCCCTTATAGTTGTATTGCCTCCATTTATTTTCAATAAAATAGCTTTTTTTAAAATAATAATTTGGCATGTATAACATGGGTGAGTGCCTAGGTGAGTAAGGTGAACATGAGGCAAGGCGAGGCATTTTTCACTCACCTTCCCTTGTCTCTTCACTTAGATGAGCGAGGTAGTTGCCTTTGGTAACATAGAAATTTACAGAAATAATAATCATAGTTGCCTTTGATATCCCCTAGTAAGTGAGTATTGTAAAATATCCTTTTGTATTGAGTTCAGTACAAAACTCTCTCTCTCTCTCTCTCTATATGTATATATATATATATATATATATATATATATATATATATATTTATTTATTTATTTATTTATTGACAAGAATTTTCACTTCATTTGAATAGAGAATGTGACTTGTCCCCAAGTAGCAATTGAGTTTGGTCTTAAGATTGACAATCTGCTTCCTATTCATCTAGTCCTGAATGTTTAATTTTCACAGTGCGACTCAAAGGGGGTATGTATATTCTAAAAAGATTTGGATATTTTTGCACGTACACTCTTAAATTTATCAGAGAGAGATTTATATATATATATATATATATATATGTATATATATATAGAGAGAGAGAGGGGGGGGGAGAGAGAGAGAGGTAGATCACCTGATTGTGGTCATCCGAACCCCTCGATCCAATCGCACCAAAATCGCACATGTCCCCCTCGATCTAAATGTACCAATTTGAATGGCTTTCTAGGTTGTTTAATTTGAATGTAAAATTGGCATATATATTTATTTTGAATATAAAATTTTGGAACTAATTCAAGACCAGGTACAAGACATGCATGCCATAGATCAAAAGATTGAATGTAAAAAGCAATGGAATTACTTTTATCAGCATGAGAATCAATTAAAACATTAAAAATAAATGATCCATCATTTATGTAGCTTTTACCTACAAAGTTACCATGCAAAATAGTTACTACTACTTTATTGTATTTATAAACTAATTCAAAAGTCTTGTTGCACTAAGAGAGATCCATTGATGAGGTTTCTCTCGACTCTTCGCACATTGCACATTATAGAGGCTCAGGACTTTCCCAAGTGTGAGTTTTAGGACAATGTGGTCTTCACCTTCTACTCTAGAAATAGTGGAGTTCTCCATTACCATGCTATTGCTTTCTCGGCTTGGTAAGTACAAAACAAAAATCTATCAAAGTAAACATGAACATTTGCTAATGTGTCTACCAACCAATCAGTAGGTAGACATGCCACATGGATTTTAGGCTGAAAACTTACAAATCTCTCTAAAAGGTTGGATCCTAAGGCAACTATATTATTAACCTTTGGTTCTCTGGCAGCATCCTTCTTGAGTTTGTCCTTCCTATAATGGCAACGGTAAACCTAGTGATCTAATCTCCCATATACAAAGTAGGAAACATTCGTAAGACCTTTCCCGATTTTCGTATTTCTTTGAAGTTTTTAGATTTAGGACATATGCTCATATGATGATGATACTGGAACTCAAAAGAGTCAAGAGGTTGTGCACATTTTTTGTTCCTTTCCCTATTTCCTTTCTCAGGATGAAGTGCAGAAATTAGATTTTCTACCCATATGTTTTTCTCCATTATGTTGTAGGGACAAGTAAAACTCAATCCATAATGTGGGATAACTTAGTTATCAATGCAAAAATGTAAAAGTTTTCATCTATATGCATGCCAGACTGAACGATAGCTAGAAAAATGGATTGTATTTCATGAGTTTGATCTATAATTGAAACACCATCATTCATTTCAAACAAAGTAGTTTGCACTTTAATAGTATCAAAGCCAACATCCTCATAACAATATTTCTTTTCTAAGGCATATCAAAGTTCTCAAACTGAGGGAATAGTGCAATAAATGTGATGTAGTTTGTCAAATATGTATGAGAGAATATGACTAATGTACAGAGAAGTCCTTTCTTTTACAATTTGCTAAGTGTGAGGACCTAGCGGATTCATGCACATACTCAGAGGGAGGATCGTTTTAAATGACAAAAACAAAGATTTAGAGAAGCGAGCCATTTGAAGTTCTTTTGGATAGTTTTTTCATCGTAAGCAATGGTCTCAGTAGTCATCATGCAAATGGGTTCTAATAGAACAAATACACTCTAAGCTATTGGAAATAATAGCATGGAGAGTATGTAGAGGGAATCTATTATTAGAAATTTGAAAACACTAATGGGTTGAAATGTATAGTCACTTCTCTTAGAGTAGATTTCGTCCCTACGTAGGAGCAATAGGATGTTGGGGAGGGAAGGCTTGCATGATTACATATGATATATGGAGTCTAGATATTTATGGATTCATGCGAGATCCCATAGATGGATAAAAATGTACATTCCTCTCTCATAAATGGACATGTCCATTCTGCATATGGGGGAGTGGGTTATAAAATGACAATCCACTATCTAATGGACTCTCTCAATCAAAAGGGTCAAAAAATTAGCAAAATACTAAGTGGCAAGTATAGAATCGCACTTTTGACATCACTTTGAGTATGTTTCCAATTATTTTTAATGATAATGACTTGCTTTGGTAATTAATTCTTTTGGAGATTCTATGATTTTTCATTAATTTTTACGAATAAGAGTAAAATGTCTACTCTAGCATACACCTATCTTGATAGGTATCTTCCCAACTGGACATGTTTATCATTTTTTGAGAATTTTCAAATTTCTTAATTTTTAGGGTTTAACGTCTGTCCGATCAGATGCTAAAATATCTGCTTGAGCAGACACCTATCTTGGTAGGCATCTCCCTAATTCGATGTGCTTCTCATTTTTCAAGAATTTTTGAATTTTTGGATTTTCAGGATTTAACATCTACTGATCAGATGCCTTGATAGGCATCCATCCAATCAAATGTGTTGTCATTTTTCACCTAAGTGTAAAACTCTTCCTCGGATAGCTCTCTAGATGGCGATAAATCTCGTCCCTGATGCCTGAGCTCGGCATACCTCTATCTTTAGAGGAAATTATCCCCTAGTGGATAGACTTGGGTGGATTTTTATGATGTTTATCCAGTTTTTACTACACTTATCTCTTGATTTTCTATAAATTTATCTTCTATTTCGGGAATTTTCAAACTCCCTCTACAAATAGAACCCTAGACCAAAGACCATAGCTGTAAGGATCGAGACTTTCGGATCCGGTTCTCGGGTCAGACCCTGTTGTTCAAATCCTTGTGGGGGGACGGAAGTTCTGAGTTGAATCGCGTCAGGACCTGGCGACGCGTTTTAAACGGCGTCCACCTTGGCAGACGCATTTCAGGTGCTGCCACGTGGGTGCCGCGGGGGTTGGCCTTGGGCCGCGTGGGTACGGCCCTGTCAGGTCGCCTGAACGGCGTCTGCGAAGGACGACGCCTTTCAGACTGCGACTCTGGATGTGTCAGAGTACGGCCCTGACAAGTTGTCTGAATGGCGTCTGTGTGAGACGACGCGTTTCAAAATCTTGTCAGAGCGGGCGTCACATCACCTGATTGGCGTCCGTGGATGTCGACGCGTTTTATCCAGTTTCTGGTTAACCCCGTGAGCCCTCCTTCTTTCCCTCATTTTCTCCTACTCTTCTTCTCTCCTCCTCCTCCGGCGACTGGCGGCGACCACCTCCTCCTCCCTCTTTTCCTCCCACCATTTCGCCTCTCCCTCCACTCCATCATCTACCTAACTCATACCACTACCACCTCCACTTCCACTGCGGCGTTCTACTCTCCGGACGGCGGCCGACGTCACGGTGGAGCAAGGACGACCACGGCGGTACCGGCGGCGGCGTGGGGCGAGAAGGGTGGACGGCGTGAAGCTTGGAGGAGTTCGAGTGTCCGGTAGGGTGACGTTCCCCGTAGCGTTGTGTTTAAAATCATGTTTTCCTCGATATGCATGTGGTAGAGCTTCGGTTTTGGGGGTTAGAATGAACATGTTTAGGTTTTCTATGGGGGTATTTGCCTAGGAATTGTCTTGCTCTCCGTTTCCCCTTCAGTTGAATGATTTTTGGGGATATTTGGGGTTAGAAAGGGAGCCCTCGGGTTTAGGGCGTTCCTGGTTCCTGGGGCTGAAAGACGTCGTGCATGGGCGACGCCTTTTTGAAGGGCGTCGGGCCATCACGACCCCTTTTAGACAGGAATCGACTGACAGGCAGACTGCCAGGTCGGGGATTCTGTGGCTAAATGGCGTCATGGGTAAACGACGCATTTTTGAATGGCGTCAGGCGTCCATGACGCGTTTTAACCACAGAAATCCCCCGAATAAAGCTCTTGGAATTTCTGGATTTTCGTGTTGAATGGCGTCTGGGGATGTCGACGCCTTTTAAAAGGCGACTACTGGTGTCGACGCCTTTTAAGGCCAGAATCTGAAGACTGATTTATATAAACCTGTACTTGGAGCTTGAATGGCGTCGACCTTGGTCGACGCAATTCAAGACAGAATCTCACTAATGCATGCCAGTAAAACGTGTTCATACTGCTAGATAGATGGTTAGCACATGTTTTAGTGCACCCGATAGAGATGGATTCCTCATGATCGGATGGTTCTATGCGTGTTATGCGATCGCGGGCTTTTCACGTGACCAGATCGCACTGTGTTGGGTTTTCAGTTACTGTGGACTTGGAGTGACATTGTAGCATTTTATCACCCTGTGCTGGTGGGGGCGTGAGCACAGCGCCGGTGGGGGCGTGGGCGGGGTGACGCCTAGTGAGAGAGGGTCACCTGGTGAACCCCGGGGTCAGCTAGTACCGGTGTCGGAGTGGTACATTCGGAGAGTCACTCATGATGGGGGAAGGGGTAGTCACCTGAGCCAGTTGGGCCGGAGTAGTAAGCGTGCTATCCGAGGGGCTACTCCTTGGTCTCAGCGGGTCGAGGTTTTCCCCACCGTTGTTTGCACGGTCGGCGAGTTCTATCGAGATGACGGTTGTAGATTTTCTAACGGCTGGTTTAGAATGTGCATGATTATTATAACTGCGATTGCATGTATTCTCACGTAGAGAATTAGGATTTGTACCTACCACTACACTTGTTACTTCACCGTTAGCTGTACTTTACACTTGTGGGTGTGTGCGTGGGCAGTGGGGATCGAAGGATCCCTACTGAGTCTTGTTCTTGAGACTCACCCCTGCGGTTTTCAGGTGAGGACTCCCAGCAGACTTAGAGCGGCGTGTGCGGCCGTGTGTTGTACGTCTTCGGCAGTTGTTCCGGGGTATGCCCCGATGTAGTTGTTATTTATTTCTAGCCTGTATGTTTAATTATTTCCTTTCAGCTGGAGTATGTAATTATTTGCTGTAATCGAGTCGCATTGTAATAATTTTAATTTCCTGCACTTTCATTTCAATTCAATGCGATGTTAATGTTTAGCTTAGTTTATTATTTATTTCCCAGACTTACTAGATCCTGGTTTGGTCCCAAATTAATGATTCGGTACCCATTTAGTAATCGGATCCCCGATTATAGGGTGGCGGGTCGTTACAGTTGGTATCAGAGCATACGGTCTGGCAAATAAATAAATAACTAGGTTAAATGTTGTAAATTCGGCAAATAAATACATTATCCCGTACAGGCACGTCGGTAGCATAGGTTTTAGGATTCTAATTAGAACTTTTTGATTTTGTAATTATAGGCTAGTAGATGGCTCCCAGGAAGAGGATGCCAGTTATTCGAGAGAGGGGAGATGCCCCTAGTGGGTCCGAGGCAGGGAGGCCGAGTGTTGAGCAGTTTATGGAAGCCATGATGGATACTATGGCTAGATATCAGACACGAGATCCTAGCGAGGGTTCTAGTACTCTGGGAGGGACCACAGCTACACTGGAGAGGTTCTTGAAGCTGAGGCCACCTCACTTCACCGGTCGTCCCGACCCTGACGAGGCCATTCATTGGCTTAGAGAGATAGAGAAGACTTTTGACACCATGGACTGTGCGGCAGTAGAGAGGACCCCGCTGGCTACCTTCATGCTGAAGGATAGCGCCTATGACTGGTGGACTACGCTGAAGAGTTTGTCTTATGGGGACAGGAGTCTTAGAGAAATTCCATGGGAGACATTTGTTAAGGAGTTCAACGCTCAGTATTTCCCTAGACACGTTCAGAGGGCCAAGGAGAGGGAGTTTATGGATCTGACACAGGGGAGTATGACGGTGCTTGAATACGAGGCGAAGTTTGTTTCGCTGGGGCGGTTCGTGCCTTTCATATCTCAGGACGAGGAACGTCGCGCGGAGAGGTTTGTGGATGGGCTTAGGCTCAGTTTGAGGAACTTCGTGGCGTCCCATTGTTGTACAGACTTGGCGTCAGCAGTTAGGCGTGCAGCAGCCGTAGAGGCTCAGCAGATCCAGTCGGCTCGGGAGAGAGGGCAGACTGTCCAGGGGCCATCTCGGGGCAGGGGTAAAGCAGCGGCACCGGCTCCTTCAGTCGGATCGGGATCGTCTTCTCTCGGCTCCCGATTCAGGAGATTCTTCAGGGGTGGTGGCCGTAGTAGCGGCAGCAGCGGCAGCAGCCGGCCCAGACAGGGGCAGCAGAGTCAGACAGTGTCCAGTGCATAGCAGGAGCCAGCTCAGAGGCTTCCGGCAGTTTGCCAGCAGTGTGGTGGTGCCCATGGCGGGACTCAGTGTCCCACTCTTCCCAGGAGATGTTTCGCTTGCGGCCAGCAGGGCCACTTGGCGAGGCAGTGCCCGCAGGGGTATGGTCAGGGACATGGTTCTGGTGACCAGAAGAAGCCGAGGACCCAGGGGAGAGTTCTAGCTATCACCAGGAGGGAGGCTCGCGCGTCCAACTTGGTGGAAGGTACACTCTCTGTCCTTGGGAACTCTGCGCACGTGTTGATCGATTCGGGTGCTTCGCATTCTTTTATTTCTGAACAATTTCTAGATATTCTTTCTGCACCCGTTGATGAGTTATCTGATGGTTTGATGGTGGAGGTTCCTTCTGGAGACTATATGATATCCTATAATTGTCTGAGGAGTGTTCCCTTGACCATTGAGGGTCATGTGCTACCTGCCCAGTTGGTCGTACTTGCTATTCGTGACTTTGATATCATCCTGGGTATGGATTGGTTGGAAGCCTATTATGCGGAGGTAGACTGCCACAGGAAGAGGGTGCGCTTCTCTATTCCGGACATCCCGACCTTCTTCTTCCAAGGTATTAGGCTTTCTTCTCGGGGCATCCTTATTTCTGCCTTTAAGGCACGGAGGTTGCTTGCTACTGGCTGTGAGGCTTTTCTTGCCTCTGTTGTTGTTTCTGATGTCCGTGCTAGTCCCAGTCCCTGGGAGGTGCCTGTTGTCTGTGATTACGTAGATGTGTTTCCGGAAGAGCTGCCTGGCCTTCCTCCACAGCGTGAGGTTGAGTTCACTATCGAACTTGCACCAGGTACGGCGCCCTTGTCTAAGGCCCCGTATCGGATGGCGCCAGCCGAACTCGCTGAGTTGAAGGCGCAGTTGCAGGAGTTGCTGGACAAGGGTTTTATTCGTCCCAGTACATCTCCATGGGGTGCTCCAGTTCTGTTTGTCAGGAAGAAGGATGGTTCTTTGAGATTGTGCATCGATTATAGGCAGCTGAACCAGGTGACAATAAAGAATAAGTACCCGCTTCCTAGGATCGATGACTTGATGGATCAGCTGCAGACCGCGAGGGTGTTTTCCAAGATCGATCTAAGATCTGGATACTATCAGATGAGAATCAGAGATGTGGATGTTAGTAAGACGGCGTTCAGGACTCGGTATGGGCACTATGAGTTTCTGGTTATGCCCTTTGGCTTAACCAATGCTCCGGCGGCTTTTATGGATTTGATGAACCGAGTCTTCAGGACCTACCTGGACCAGTTTGTGGTGGTGTTTGTTGATGACATTCTGATCTATTCTTCTTCTGAAGAAGAGCACACTGTTCATCTTCGGGCAGTGTTGCAGGTCCTGAGGGAGCACCAACTTTATGCCAAGTTCAGCAAATGTGAATTTTGGCTGAACGAGGTGCACTTTCTTGGGCACGTTATTTCTGGTGAAGGTATCGCAGTAGACCCAGCGAAGATAGAGGCAGTGATGGACTGGAACAGGCCGACTTCAGTGACCGAGATCAGGAGCTTTCTGGGGCTTGCCGGATATTACAGACGGTTTGTTCAGGGATTTTTTTCGATAGCGGCCCCCTTGTCGAGGCTGACTCGAAAGGGAGTTCGTTTCATGTGGACTGAGGATTGTGAGCAGAGTTTTACTGAGCTAAAAACTCGTCTCACGTCAGCCCCAGTGCTGGTGCTTCCATTTGGGTCAGGTGGATTTGTGGTTTACTCGGATGCATCCCGTCGAGGATTGGGAGCAGTCCTTATGCAGCATGGCAGGGTAGTTGCTTATGCTTCTCGGCAGCTGAAGAGGCATGAAGAAAACTATCCTACTCATGATTTGGAGCTTGCAGCTGTGGTGTTTGCACTGAAGATCTGGAGGCATTACTTGTATGGGGAGAAATTTCAGGTTTTTACAGATCATAAGAGCCTGAAATATGTGTTCACTCAGAGAGACCTGAACCTGAGGCAGCGAAGGTGGATGGAGTTTATTAAAGATTATGACTTTGACCTTTCCTATCATCCGGGCAAGGCGAATGTGGTGGCAGACGCTTTGAGTCGGAAGACGGTCATGTCATACCTTATGATTCGGGAGTGGAAATTATTTGAGCAGGTGGTGGAATCCTCCTTTAGGGTTCCACGTGAAGAAGACAGAGCAGTACTTGTCAGCTTGACTGTAAGACCGGCTGTGTACCATGCTGTGATTGAGGCTCAGAGGGCAGATGCAGAGTTACCCCAGATTCTCCAGAGGTCTGAGGTTGAGTTGTGGGATGATGGTACCGTCAGATTCAGAGGGAGACTCTATGTTCCGACTGAGGAAGATGTGCGCAGATGTGTTCTTGATGAGGCGCACCGATCGAGGTATGCAGTGCATCCCGGGACAACAAAGATGTATCACTGTTTGAGGAGGCACTTCTGGTGGCCCAGTATGAAGAGAGATGTGGCTGAGTATGTGGCTAGATGTATGACATGTCAGCAGGTTAAAGCCGAGCATCAGAGACCTGGAGGGTTGCTGTAACCCTTGCCGATTCCTGAGTGGAAATGGGAACGTGTGACAATGGACTTTGTGATGGGATTGCCCACATCCCCTAGCAGAAGGGACGCTATCTGGGTCATCGTTGATCGGCTGACCAAGTCGGCACACTTCCTAGCCATTAGGAAGGACTGGTCGGTCGGCAAGCTGGCTAAGTTGTTTGTGGACCGGATTGCCTCTCTGCACGGGGTCCCTTTGTCCATTGTATCAGATCGAGATCCGAGGTTCACTTCCAGATTCTGGAAGAGCTTTCAGCAGGCGTTGGGGACTCAGTTAGCTTTCAGCTCGGCCTATCATCCCGAGAGTGACGGGCAGTCGGAGAGGACTATTCAGACGTTGGAGGATATGCTCAGGGCGTGTTGCCTAGACTGGGGAGGTTCGTGGGAACAACATTTGTCCACTGTGGAATTTGCCTACAACAACAGCTACCATTCTAGCATCGAAATGGCGCCCTATGAGGCTTTGTATGGGCGGCCGTGTCGATCACCGGTGTGTTGGTCTGAGATCGGTGAGAGGCAGATTGCAGGACCTGAGTTGGTACAGCAGTGTGCTGAGGTCGCCAGGACGGTTCAGCAGAGGTTGACCGCAGCTCAGTGTAGACAGAAGAGTTATGCCGACATCTGACGGAGACCACTTGAGTTTGAAATTGGGGACCACGTGTTTCTCCGAGTCTCACCCTCCAAGGGTGTGATGAGATTTGGGTAGCGAGGCAAGCTGAGTCCGCGATATATTGGACCTTTTCCCATTCTTGCTCGAATCGGGGAAACCGCGTATCAGCTAGCCTTGCCGCCCAATCTGGCGGGAGTGCACGATGTGTTCCATGTGTCCTTGTTGAGGAAGTATGTGCAGGATCCGTCTCACGTGTTGGACTTTTCAGAGTTGGAGGTCGCTGAGGACCTGTCATTTCCAGAATACCCGGTTCGTATTGAGGATCGCAGAGAGCAGGTTCTGCGGAACAAGGTCGTACCGCTGGTCAAGGTGATTTGGCAGTACCGCTCCGGAGGTGAGGCAACCTGGGAGCGAGAGGACGAGATGCGGGAGCAGTTCCCTTACCTCTTCTCGTGAGTTTTATTGTAAACTTGTATCCTTGTTTTGACCTTGTTGAATTCTAGCAGTCGATTTCGAGGACGAAATTTCTTTAAGGGGGGGAGAATGTAAGGATCGAGACTTTCGGATCCGGTTCTCGGGTCAGACCCTGTTGTTCTAATCCTTGTGGGGGGACGGAAGTTCTGAGTTGAATCGCGTCAGGACCTGGCGACGCGTTTTAAACGGCGTCCACCTTGGCAGACGCATTTCAGGTGCTGCCACGTGGGTGCCGCGGGGGTTGGCCTTGGGCCGCGTGGGTACGGCCCTGTCAGGTCGCCTGAACGGCGTCTGCGAAGGACGACGCCTTTCAGACTGCGACTCTGGGTGTGTCAGAGTACGGCCCTGACAAGTTGTCTGAATGGCGTCTGTGTGAGACGACGCGTTTCAGAATCTTGTCAGAGCGGCCGTCACATCACCTGATTGGCATCCGTGGATGTCGACGCGTTTTATCCAGTTTTTGGTTAACCCCGTGAGCCCTCCTTCTTTCCCTCATTTTCTCCTACTCTTCTTCTCTCCTCCTCCTCCGGCGACTGGCGGCGACCACCTCCTCCTCCCTCTTTTCCTCCCACCATTTCGCCTCTCCCTCCACTCCATCCTCTACCTAACTCATACCACTACCACCTCCACTTCCACTGCGGCGTTCTACTCTCCGGACGGCGGCCGACGTCACGGTGGAGCAAGGACGACCACGGCGGTACCGGCGGCGGCGTGGGGCGAGAAGGGTGGACAGCGTGAAGCTTGGAGGAGTTCGAGTGTCCGGTAGGGTGACGTTCCCCGTAGCGTTGTGTTTAAAATCATGTTTTCCTCGATATGCATGTGGTAGAGCTTCGGTTTTGGGGGTTAGAATGAGCATGTTTAGGTTTTCTATGGGGGTGTTCGCCTAGGAATTGTCTTGCTCTCCGTTTCCCCTTCAGTTGAATGATTTTTGGGGATATTTGGGGTTAGAAAGGGAGCCCTCGGGTTTAGGGCGTTCTTGGTTCCTGGGGCTGAAAGACGTCGTGCATGGGCGACGCCTTTTTGAAGGGCGTCGGGCCATCACGACGCCTTTTAGACAGGAATCGACTGACAGGCAGACTGCCAGGTCGGGGATTCTGTGGCTAAATGGCGTCATGGGTAAACGACGTATTTTTGAATGGCGTCAGGCGTCCATGACGCGTTTTAACCACAGAAATCCCCCGAATAAAGCTCTTGGAATTTCTGGATTTTCGTGTTGAATGGCGTCTGGGGATGTCGACGCCTTTTAAGGCCAGAATCTGAAGACTGATTTATATAAACCTGTACTTGGAGCTTGAATGGCGTCGACCTTGGTCGACGCAATTCAAGACAGAATCTCACTAATGCATGCCAGTAAAACGTGTTCATACTGCTAGATAGATGGTTAGCACATGTTTTAGTGCACCCGATAGAGATGGATTCCTCATGATCGGATGGTTCTATGCGTGTTATGCGATCGCGGGCTTTTCACGTGACCGGATCGCACTGTGTTGGGTTTTCAGTTACTGTGGACCTGGAGTGACATTGTAGCATTTTATCACCATGTGCTGGTGGGGGCGTGAGCATAGCGCCGGTGGGGGCGTGGGCGGGGTGACGCCTAGTGAGAGAGGGTCACCTGGTGAACCCCGGGGTCAGCTAGTACCGGTGTCGGAGTGGTACATTCGGAGAGTCACTCATGCTGGGGGAAGGGGTAGTCACCTGAGCCAGTTGGGCCGGAGTAGCAAGCGTGCTATCCGAGGGGCTACTCCTTGGTCTCAGCGGGTCGAGGTTTTCCCCACCGTTGTTTGCACGGTCGGCGAGTTCTATCGAGATGACGGTTGTAGATTTTCTAACGGCTGGTTTAGAATGTGCATGATTATTATAACTGCGATTGCATGTATTCTCACGTAGAGAATTAGGATTTGTACCTGCCACTACACTTGTTACTTCACCGTTAGCTGTACTTTACACTTGTGGGTGTGTGCGTGGGCAGTGGGGATCGAAGGATCCCTACTGAGTCTTGTTCTTGAGACTCACCCCTGCGGTTTTCAGGTGAGGACTCCCAGCAGACTTAGAGCGGCGTGTGCGGCCGTGTGTTGTACGTCTTCGGCAGTTGTTCCGGGGTATGCCCCGATGTAGTTGTTATTTATTTCTGGCCTGTATGTTTAATTATTTCCTTTCAGCTGGAGTATGTAATTATTTGCTGTAATCGAGTCGCATTGTAATAATTTTAATTTCCTGCACTTTCATTTCAATTCAATGCGATGTTAATGTTTAGCTTAGTTTATTATTTATTTCCCAGACTTACTAGATCCTGGTTTGGTCCCAAATTAATGATTCGGTACCCATTTAGTAATCGGATCCCCGATTATAGGGTGGCGGGTCGTTACAATAGCTAAGGAATCTCATTTACTCCCACCCGAGGCTGCCAGAATTTATCCACCACCTACCTACCATCTACTGGTGCCTTGGAGAAAGAGCACCCCCCCCCTTGGGATCTCATTTCTTACTTTTCATCTTATTTCTTATATTTATTTTCTGCATTTCATGCATCATTTAGATAGGTTTATATTCATATTCTTACATGTTCATGCACATACCACCCCATGTTTTATACCTTCCCTATAAATGGGTTTAAAAAAGGAACACCCCCAAGTCAATTTGCATCCCCACTGTGTTTTGTTCTGCATGGTTTGATTATGGATATTGCATTGTAAAGGCCTAACCATCTTTCACATGTTTTTTGTTTTTGTTTGATTATAGGAGAAGATCAAAGCAAGAGGAGAGGTTCTTCATCATTGGCCGTCTAACGAGGAAGAAGGTGGATCCATGTCTCTTGCAATGGAGGTAATTTTCGTTTTCAAGGTAGTTAGACTTTAGGGTTAATTTACTTATAGTTTAACTTGCTTTGGTAAGAATCATGATACCTCAGCACACTTGTTTATTTGGTGTCGTCAAAAAAGTCGATTTTCACATCTACAATGAGATCAAGCGGTGCACACACCCTCAAGGATCTAAATGGGAGGATTTTCACCCCCTCTACGCCTAGTAAATTAATTTATGAGACCAAGCCGGTTTGGCCACCTTGGTCCAATCCACGTGTATATGTAAAGGCCCTTAAGCTTCAAAGAAAGAAAGAAAGCTCCTTATATAATTCTTAAGCAACTTTTTATGAACATCCAATGTAGAACTAAAAGTGGTCTAAAAGCCATAAAGAAGTAATGCAAAGTAAAACTTGTAAAATTTTAGGACATCAATTCCAACTGGCAATGTTTTTTGTAATATCTAAGGGCTTCGGACTTGAGTTCAGGTTCGGAGGGGCCGTTCTATGGGTATGGGATGTGTCAGCCCGAGTTGATGCTATTTGTAATACACATTAGGCTCAGATGACGCGATTCAGAATGTTGCATGCATTCCACATGGTGGACCTTTTCAAACCCCTCTGAGTGGCATCTTGTGCAGGTGATGCGATTGATTTGCGTCAGCGTGACATGATGCATTTCAACGCTCTCTGCATGGTGCCTTCGTGCCCCGTGGCACCTCTCCCATGTGCATGGCACCTCTGCATGCAGCAAAAGGTGCTAAGGGGGAGTACTTTCCCCATCTTCCCCCTCTCTTTTCTCACTTATCTCCCCCCCCCCCCCCCTCCTTCTCCTCTCATTCTACCTCCTCTCTAACTCCTCCTTCTCCTCTCCCTCCCTCTTCCTCTCCAGGCCACTGCTCCCTCTAGTCACAACTCACCACCACCTCCTCGTTCCTTCTTCCCCAGATGGTAGCTGACGTATCAACAGAGGAATGGTGGCGACGACGATGCTTGCAGTAGCTTGGTGGCGTAATGGCACAACGATGACAAGGCAGGGGAGCGATGATGTGTGGTGACCCATAGGAAGCTCGCAGGTGGCGGCAGCAGGACAACCACACGAAGGGCTCCATTGTGAGTTAGGTGGAGTTCAAGACCTTAGAGAGGGTGATGGTTGCTCTTTAGTCCTAGGTCCTCCTAGAGAATGCATGCTAGGATTTTCTATTATTGGTGTTTTTCCATGCATGCTATGTCCTTAGCTCCTTTGGGATTTGGGAGGTCTTATTGAGATATCTAGGTGATTCTAATACTCTATGTACTTCTTTCTCAGGAGAAATCATGTGTTGTAGTGTGGGTTGGGCCGCTAGCTGGGAAGCTGGATTTGAAACCTGACTCGAGTTCTGATTCGCATCAGAACCAGGTGATGTGATTTGATTAGTGTCACCAAAGGGAGATGCGATTCAGATGGCTAGCACCATCGATTATGGCTTAATTGACTAACTGAAAGGCATTAGGGTACCTGACATGATTCAAGTAATCATTTAGAGACCTAATCAATCAGGCTGATCGTCCTGGCCAATCGATTAAGGCCTTAATTGATTAACTGAAAGGCATCAGGGTTGCCTGACACTATTCAAGTAATCAATTAGGTTGAATTGCGTCACTTGAACGTAACACGAATTAGAGATAATAACTCGAGCCTCTCTTAGTTGCATGGCATTATGTGTATTATTTATAAAATTGATATTCCTTATAAAATTATGCATTTTAGGTTCCTGTATACATGTTAATTTCATTTCTATCTACTTGCATGCTTGATTCATGCATTTGAGAGGGTGACATTATGTGGTTTCACGGTGTTTGGGACCCAGAGTGATGACATCTACTAGAAGTACACCCAATGCGGTTGTGCACATGTGACCCTTAAGACATAGGTCATAAGGTTAGCATGGTTATGGGTTGGAGCCGGTCCCTAGGGCGCCTGGGAGATAGCTTGAGTTTGGGTCTAGGGGAAGTAGGCCATTTGGGATAGTAGTTTTAGTCTCCTTGTGCACACTTGACTCAGGGTGCAGACATTACATGTCACTACGGACCCCGATTAGTCCCATTTCTTTACTGCCTCCCTTTGCAGGAATCTGGAGTCTTCAAAGGCTGATAGGCATGAGGGTGCGGACATTGCGTGTCACCGCAGACCTCGGTTAGTCCCATTTCTTTACTACCTCCCTCTGCGGGCATCTGGAGTCTTCAGATGCTAATAAGCATGAGGGTTTGCTGCGAGGTAAGACATTAGTGGACACACTTGGTTTGAGGATTTTGAAGTTTTGTATGGAGCTTGGCCATCGTACTGTGGCTTTCGAGCCGTTGCACTAGTGTGTGTGCGCGCCTTTGTCACTCTTGTGACTAGGCAGGGGCGGATGCCACCTGTGGCTTCGTTGGCTAGAGTAGTAGGAGCTGTCCAAGGGGTTCCCGACCTACTTTAGTGGGCCCGTGGTTTTGTTTATGCATTACAATGTGTTGCCTTGTTTATTGTAGCACTTAGTATCTTTATTGCTTTACTTTATAGTTTACCTGCTATATTTCTATTTAGTTATGTATGTGTAGGGGGGGGGGGGTGTGGAGGGGGAGAGAAGAGGGGCATAGGGATTGCGGGATCCCTATTGAGCCAAATACTGGTGTGGCTCACTCCCCTGCATTTCAAGTGAGGACTCTCGGTGAGCTTAGAGGACTCTCTCTCTCTCTCTCTCTATCTATCTATCTATCTATCTATATATATATATATATATATAGATAGATAGATATATATATATATATTTATTTATTTATTGGCAAGAATTTTCACTTCATTTGAATAGAGAATGTGACTTGTCCCCAAGTAGCAATTGAGTTTGGTCTTAAGATCGACAATCTTCTTCCTATTCATCTAGTCCTAAATGTTTAACTTTTACAGTGCGACTCAAAAGGGGTTTTTGTATGTATATTCCAAAAAGATTTGGATATTTTTGCACGTACACTCTTAAATTTATTAGAGCGAGCTTTATACATATATATATATATAGAGAGAGAGAGAGAGTGGAGAGAGAGAGGCAGGTCACTTGATTGTGGCCGTCCGAACCTCTCGATCCAATGGCATCGAAATTGCACGTCCCCCTCGATCTAAATGTACCAATTTGAATGGCTTTCTAGGTTGTGTTTAATTTGAATGTAAAATTGGCATATATATTTATTTTGAATATCAAATTTTGGAACTAATTTAAGACCAGGTACAAAACATGCATGCCATAGATCAAAAGATTCAACGTAAAAAGCAATGGAATTACTTTTATTAGCATGAGAATCATTTAAAACATTAAAAATAAATGATCCATCACTTATGTAGCTTTTACCTACAAAGCTATCATGCATAATAGTTACTACTACTTTATTGGATTTATAAACTAATTCAAAAGCCTTGTTGCACTAAGAGAGATCCATTGATGAGGTTTCTCTCGACTCTTCACACATTGCATATTATAGAGGCTCAGTACTTTCCCAAGTGTGAGGTTTTAAGATAATGTGGTCTTCACCTTCTACTCTAGCAATAGTGGAGTTCTCCATTGCCACACTATTGCTTCCTCAGCTTGGTAAGTACAAAACAAAAATCTATCAAAGTAAACATGAACATTTGCTAATGTGTCTACCAACTAATCAGTAGGTAGACATGCCACATGGATTTTAGGCTTAAAACTTACAAATCTCTCTAAAAGGTTGGATCCTAAGGCAACCATATTATTAACCTTTGGTTCTTTGGCAGCATCCTTCTTGAGTTTGTCCTTCCTATAATGGCAATGGTAAACCTTGTGATCTAATCTCCCATATACAAAGTAGGAAACATTCTTAAGATCTTTTCCGATTTTCTTATTTCTTTGAAGTTTTTAGATTTAGGACATATGCTCATATGATGATGAATCTTTCTAAGCTCCTCAACATGGTTTGCTTCATACTCGAACTCAAAAGATCAAGAGGTTGTGCACATTTTTTTTTCCTTTCCCTATTTCCTTTCTTAAGTTGAAGTGCAGAAATTAGATCTTCTACCCATATATTTTTCTCCATTATGTTGTAGGGACAAGTAAAACTCATTCCATAATGTGGGGTAACTTAGTTATCAATGCAAAAACCTAAAAGGTTTCATCTCTATGCATGCCAGACTGAACGATATCTAGAAGAATGAAGTGTATTTCATGAGTTTGATCTATAATTGACACGCCATCATTCATTTAAACAAAGTAATTTGCACTTTAATATTATCAAAGCCAACATCCTCATAACAATATTTCTTTTCTAAGGCATATCAAAGTTCTCGAACTGAGGGAATAGTGCAATAAATGTGATACAGTTTGTCAAATACGTATGTAAGAATATGACTAATGTACAGATAAGTTCTTACTTTTACAATTTATTAAGTGTGAGGACCTAGCGGGTTCATGCACATTCTCAGAGGGAGGATCGTTTTAAACAACAAAAACAAAGATTTAGAGAAGTGAGCCAATGGTGCGTCTTCTGCTACCATCTTTTGAAGTTCTTTTGGATAAATTTTTTATCGTAAGCAGTGGTCATTGTAGTCATCATGCAAATGGGTTCTAATAGAACAAATATACTCTAAGCAATTGGAAATAATAGCATGGAGAGTATGTAGAGGAAATCTATTATTAGAAATTCTCTTAGAGTAGTTTTCATCCCTACACAAGAGCAATAGGATGTTGGGGAGGGAAGGCTTGCATGATTACATCTGATATATGGAGTCTAGATATTTATGGATTCATGTGGGATCTCATAGATGGATAAAAATGTACATTCATCTCTCACAAATGGACATGTCCATTCCGCATATGGAGGAGTAGGTTATAAAATGACAATCCACTATCTAATGGACTCTCTTAATCGAAAGGGTCAAAAAATTAGCAAATTACTAAGTGGCGAGTATAGAATCACACTTTTGACATCACTTTGAGTATGTTTCCAATTATTTTTAATGATAATGACTTGCTTTGGTTACTAATTTTTTTGGAGATTCTGTGATTTTTCATTGATTTTTACGAATAAGAGTAATGTCTACTCTAGCATATGCCTATCTTGATAGGTCTCTTCCCAATTGGACATGTTTATCATTTTTCGAGAATTTTCAAATTTCTGAATTTTTAGGGTTTAACATCTGTCCGATCAGATGCTAAAATATCTGCTTTAGCATACACCTATCTTGGTAACATCTCCCTGATTGGATGCGCTTCTCATTTTTTCAAGAAGTTTTGAATTTTTGGATTTTTAGGATTTAACATCTACTTGATCAGATGCCTTGGTAGGCATCCATCCAATCAAATGTGTTATCATTTTTCACCTAAGTGTAAGACTCTTCCTCATATAGTTCTCCAGATGGCAATAAATCTCATCCCTGATGTCCTAGCTCGGCATATATCTATCTTTATAGGAAATTATCCCCTAGTGGATAGACTTAGGTGGATTTTTAGGATGTTTATCCAGTTTTTACTACACTTATCTCTTGATTTTCTATAGATTTATCCTCTATTTCGGGAATTTTCAGACTCCCTCTACAAATAGAACCCTAGACCAAAGACCATAAATAAGGAATCTCATTTACTCCCACCCAAGGCTTCCAGAATTTATCCACCACCTACCTACCATCTTCTGGTGCCTTGGAGAAAGAGCCCCCCCCCCCCCCCCCCCCCTCGGGATCTCATTTCTTACTTTTCATCTTATTTCTTTTCTTTATTTTCTGCATTTCATGCATCATTTAGATAGGTTTATATTCACATTCTTACATGTTCATGCACATACCACCCCATGTTTTACACCTTCCCTATAAATGGGTTTAAAATAAGAACACCCTCAGGTCAATTTGCATCCCCACTGTGTTTCGTTCCGCATGGTTTGATTATGGATATTGGCACTGTAAAGGCCTAACCATCTTTCACATGTTTTTTGTTTTTGTTTGATTATCGGAGAAGATCGAAGCAAGAGGAGAGGTTCTTCATCATTGGCCGTCTAATGAGGAAGAAGGTGGATCCATGTCTCTTTCAATGGAGGTAATTTTCATTTCCAAGGTAGTTAGACTTTAGGGTTAATTTACCTATAGTTTAACTTGCTTTGGTAGGAATCATGATCCCTCAGCACACTTGTTTATTTGTTTGTGTCATCAAAAAAGTCAATTTTCACATCAACAATGAGATCAAGCGGTGTACACACCCTCAAGGCTCTAAATGGGAGGATTTGCACCCCTCTACACCTAGTAAACTAATTTATGAGCCGAAGCCCATTTGGCCTTCCACCTTGGTCCAATCCACGTGTATATGTAAAGGCCCTTAAGCTTCAAAGAAGGAAAGAAAGGCTCCTTATATAATTCTTAAGCAACTTTTTATGAACTTCCAATGTAGAACTAAAAGTGGTCTAAAAGCCATAAAGAAGTAATGCAAAGTAAAACTTATAAAATTTTAGGACATCAATTCCAACAGGCAATGTTTTTTGTAATATCTAAGGGTTTCAAATTCGAGTTCAGGTTCAGAGGGCTTTATTAGATCTTTAGAGGGGCTATTCTACGGTTATGGAAAGCATCAGCCTGAGTTGATGCTATTTGTAATACACATCAGGCGCAGATAACGCGATTTAGAATGTTGCATGCATGCCACATGGTGGACCTTGTCAGACCCCTCTGACTGGCATCTTGTGCAGCTGATGCGATTTGCGATTCGCGTCAGCGTGACATGATGCATTTCAACGCTCTCTTCATGGTGCCTTTGTACCCCGTGGCACCTCTCCCATGCGCATGGCACCTCCGCATGCAGCCGAAGGCACTAAGGGGGAGTATTTTGCCCATCTTACCCCTCTCTTTTCTCACTTATCGCCCCTCCCTCCTCCTTCTCCTCTCATTCTACCTCCTCACTAACTCCTCCTTCCTTCGTTTTGCTTCTCCTCTCCCTCCCTCTTCCTCTCCGAGCCACTGCTCCCTCTAGTCACAATTCACCACCACCTCCTTGTTCCTTCTTCTACAGATAGTAGCTGACGTATCAACGGAGGAATGGTGGCGACGGCAGTGCTTGCGGTAGCTTGGTGGCTTAATGGCACAATGACGGCAAGGTAGGGGAGCAATGATGTGTGGTGACCCATAGGAAGCTCGCCGGCGCCGGCGGCAGGACAATCACACAAAGGGCTCCATTGTGAGTTTGGTGGAGTTCAAGACCTTAGAGAGGGCGATGGTCTCTCTTTAGTCCTAGGGCCTCCTAGAGAATGCATGCTAGGATTTTCTATTGTTGGTGTTTTCCCATGTATGCTATGTCCTTAGCTCCTTTGGGATTTGGGTGGTCTTATTGAGATATCTAGGTGATTCTAATACTCTATGTACTTCATTTAACAGGAGAAATCATGTGTTGTAGTGTGGGAAGCTGGATTTGAAACCTGACTCGGGTTTTGATTTGCATCAGAACCAGGTAACGCGATTTGATTAGTGTCACCATAGGGCGATGCGATTCAGACGGCTAGCACCGTGGCTTGGCCAATTGATTATGGCCTTAATTGACTAACTGAAAGGCATTAGAGTGATGACATCTACTAGTAGTACACCCAATGTGGTCGTGTACATGGGACCCTTATGACATAGGTCATAAGGTTAGCCTGGTTATAGGTTGGAGCCGGTCCCTAGGGCCCCTGAGAGATAGCTTGAGTTTGGGCCCGGAGGAAGTAGGCCATTTGGGACAGTAGTTATAGTCTACTTGTGTACACACTTGACTCGGGGTGTAGACATTACGTGTCACTATGGACCCCGATTAGTCCCATTTCCTTACTGCCTCCCTCTACAGGCATCTGGAGTCTTCAAAGGCTGATAGGCATGAGGGTGCAGACATCGCGTGTCACCGCGGACCCCAGTTAGTCCCATTTCTTTACTACCTCACTCTGCAGGCATCTGGAGTCTTCAGAGGCTGATAGGCGTGAGGGTTTGCTGCGAGGTAAGACATTAGTGGATGCACTCGGTTTGAGGATTTTGAAGTTTTATATGGAGCTTGGCCATCGTACTGTGGCTTTCGAGCCATGCACCAGTGTGTGTGTACGCCTTTGTCACTCTTGTGACTAGGTAGGGGCGGATGCCACCTATGGCTTGGTTGGCTAGAGCAGTAGGAGCTACCCAAGGGGTTCCCGACCTACTTTAGTAGGCCGATGGTTTTGTTGACGTATTACAGTGTGTTGCCTTGTTTACTGTAGCACTTAGTCTCTTTATTGCTTTACTTTATAGTTTACCTACTATATTTCTATTTAGTTTTGTGTATGTGTTGGGCGGGGGGGAGGGGGATAGGGATTGCGGGTTCCCTATTGAGCCCAATATTGGGGTGGCTCACTCCCCTGCATTTCAAGTGAGGATTCTACTTAGAGGTAGGTGGTTGCTTGAAGGGTGCGTTTACCAGTTGCGGTGTTTTTCGGGGTATCTGCCATGTACTCTTATTATATTGCTCCAGTGGATATTGTACTTCATTGTTGGACTGTAATAGAGTTTTAACAAATGATTCCTTTATTTTCTGCATCTACATTATATTTCCTATTTAGTTATTTAGCTTAGTCTTTCAAATATTTACCCAGACGTATGATTGTGATCCGGGGCTTAGGCACACTGATGACAATCTGAGATCCATTTAGTTATCGGATATCCGATCTTAGGTACCGGTCATTACATTTTTACCAAGCATGATACATCTTATCACCGTCGCCATGATCGTAGTCATCCCTAAGAGGCAAAGTAGGAGTGGGACAAGTCGGGCACTTGGAACAGGTCAAGCATTTGGTGCCCTTCTAATTCCCATTTTCATCATTGCAAAAAGAGGCAGCAACGGTGGGGAGTGGGAAGGGCTAAGCACTCAAGGTAACTAGTAACAACATAACCATATGTGCCAATGGTACCATTCTTGTTGCTATTGTTGTAGGGATGAGACAAAGGAGAGGATGGTATTCAAATCTAGGATGGCATTTGGATTTTTGGACACAAAGCTCCTCAGTGGATTGATGAGGCAACTATTGTTGTTGCATGGGCTAGTGATGGGCGATGGTACTCATAGGGTCATGTGAGTGGAGGAAAGGACAAGGATGGCAATTGCAACATGCCTAGCGCTAGAACTTGTAGACGAGCCTTTGACTATTGACTAGAATCAATAAAGAGAAGAGGAAATGAGGGAAGAAAAGGTGGTGGAAGTGACCTCCAAGGTTGACAATGTTTGGGCAGTGGCCATATGGTTGGCTGCTAAGTTCTTATGTATATGCTACTAGTGTTGGAGCAAAGAGATGCCAAGAATGGATAGGGAGGAGGAGGAGCCGAAGGAGAGAGGAGATGGAAGGAAGAAGAGGAATGTGGGATATAGGTTCTGAGGGTTGGAGAGGAGGGTGGAGATAGGAGGAGGGGAGATGATGGATGAGTGTCATAGTTTGTTGAATGCATAACCTCAATGACTTATACATCATGCAACCATGAGGATGAGGTGTTCAAATTTGGATCTCTTTCATTCACTTTGGTGGCATGTACAAATTTTTTTTACCCAATAGATTCTACTCACTAAAAGAGCTTTTTGGGAAAACAAAATGGGGACGAGCATTAAATGCTTTAAAAAATTGTCTCAACTTCAAAGTCTGATTTTTAAAAGTATGCACAGAGATAGGCACATTCATGTGCCTTTTCTCTCACTAGAAAAAGCAACCCAAGGATTACTTTTGCAAAGTCTTAAATGAATTCTAATGATTGTAAGTGCGGCTCACAAATTTCACAATCACAAACATCAAAATCTTCCCTTTCTTGCCCTTGCTATCAAACATTGCCTTAAAAACGAGCATTCTTGACTAGTGATCACAAACACATATAGTTGGGTCAATGATTTACTGAATCTTCTTTTGATTTGATGTAGTAATTGTTATTATTGTGTTCATCCTCTCCCATATTAGGCCCCTTTCCTTTGAGTTTTCTTTTTTATACCCCTTTAGTCCATTACTTGACGTTACCTTCTTAGGATCATATATTTACTATTATACTCCTAAAATAGCTCATTTTTTTACTTGTGCCAACTTTGAATCAACCATAAAATCACAATTGTCTCCCTAGAAAGAGAGAAAAAATGTATTTTAAATTTAAAAGGGTAAAACTATAATTCGTGATCCCTATTAATCCCTATTAAGTGTTGGAAACTATTTTGAGAGTAATCCTCTAGTAGTGGATCAAAAGCATATGCTTACATGCTTTATTTGAATTTCAAGGTTTACAACTCTTGATTATTTTAGATATAGCAACAAAAAGCATTTTTCCCCTCTTTCCTCACACTTTGTCCATCTAACTCCATCCATCTTTTACCTTAACTTTGATGGGAAAATAACGGTTTGTCTATTTCTAAGGTCAAAGTTTCAATTATTTTTAGTGACCTAATAGAGGAGACATTTTGTTTTGGCATTTCGATCATGTGTAACTTAAACCACTGGACACTAGTTAATAGCAGTCATACTCCACATTGTCTACAAAAATATCACTTCCCAACATTAATTACAACAAAGTGGACTGTAGAAGAGAACCTAAAAGTTAGTGCTTGTATAGGTCGGAAACTAGGCAAGAGTCTAGGATGGATGGAAGCATAGTGGATGGTGGACATGTAAGGACCCATGAGAAAGTCATCAGGCTGCCCCAAGTATTGTCCCCAAAGCAAAACCCTTTGATGCATTAGTCAAAAGGTAGGAAGTAGCTAGGTCGAAAGCACGAAGGGTGTAGTTGCTCAGACTCTACGTTTACTATTCAGTGACTTTGAAGATAAAGATTTGATTAGCATCTAACTTCTTAAGGTATTTTTTTGCCAACCATAAGCTAACACAACAATAATGACTAGTGGGGTAACAAAATGTTGACTCAAATGCATGTGAAAAAAATCAAAAACTTATCAATATGAAGTCAACATCTAGGCATATTTCGGATTTTTGTAATAAAGTCCCTATGACACGAAGTTGTATCTTATATCCTATCGAAGTTTTGAATTGGTTTTCACAATTAAGTGGCATGGAAATGGGATTATAGAAAAGGTTAATTAATTATTGATTACATAAATAGGATTTTTTTAATTTTTAGTCTCTCTGATCTACTGAATTTAGGAAAAAATCCTTATAACCTCTGTATTTAGTTAAAACTCCCTACAATCTGGCTTTTATTTGAAAAATACCACAAAAATTAGAAAAAAAAGTCTCTGAATATTTTAAAATATTTTGAAAAACCTCTCTAAAAAAGGGTATTTTCCTTTTTTGTTTAAAGTGAGATTAACAAAGAGTTCATGCTAAACACAAAAGTTATAAAGAGCTTTTCCTAAATTAAATGGATGATAGGTACTAAAAACTAAAAGACTCTAGTAAATATTACGTAAATTAATTATTGTGTGACGTGATTATAACAATTGCAAAAAAAAATTTCCACTACAAAATGAAATTTTCATCTGATGCATGACCATGGTTGAAAGGGAAGAGGACACCTGCTTCCTCTCCACTACCTTACTCTGTTCAATGCTATGGTGAGGAATCCGCGAACGATTAGATCAAACTTGTGATCAACCCCACACTTAAACCCTAGACATCTGCAGCTCCTCTACAACTGCTGTGATTATATGGCCTCGACGACACAGTACACCACTAAGCACCACCTTGTTTTCCATATAATTTCATGCATTACAAAATCAAAATAAAAATACACTAAAAAGAAATCACATACATACTTTTAGAATATGTACATCATTCTTTTTTTTTTTTGGTCTGTAGTACAATTAATTATGTATCCACAAGTCTTTGGAGTTCAATTTTTACAATTGTCAACGTATTCTTGAAGCTTAACACACTCAAAATAAGAGATGCTCAGCTCTACAATCTCTATTTCGATTCCACAAATTTACGACATGTCTATCATAAATTTGCCTGAAAAACCAATATGAAAAACTTCATTGGACCTCCGCGCTTCAGTCTGGTTTGCTGTAAACCAACTGCTTAAAATGTGTATTTAAATCATATAATTTTATTCAAGTAAATTATATTATTTGTAAGAAGTTGATATTACATATTTATTCTTTCTTTTTATTTTTTATTTTTTTGTCTTGGATGTTTTTGACACTTAAATCCAAGTCGAGTTAAGTGATGGGAATGAAGAGGTCAATGATTTTTTGAAAAAAGGTTCCTGACATGATCGGAGGATTCAGCATATGGCGTGGATCTGAGTGTGAAATGCATGGATCTTTGTTATCATGAAAATATTCAAATACACAGAATTGAAACTTCATATGGTGCTTTACAACTTCAGTTTGTTTTATTGTATTCCTTTTCTTTTGATTGTCCTCGCTCATACAATTAGAATATGCGAGTAAATGTTCATAGAAGTCGAAGACTGATTGAACATGACAATAAGGCAAATGTAAGCCGAAACCCATAACGTTCATAACATACAAGATGAAAATACCATGAGCTATAGTATCTCCTCTTTAAGATAGGGGGAAGAAGAAAAAGAGAAGAGAAAAAACATATGATCCTTCTAAGAAACAAAAGTGACATCATGGCAGAGCCTCATGTTGATGATTTGTTATGACACAATGCCCCTCATGATCAGATATGGTGCAGTCTAATCTTGAAATACTCAACATGTGGAAATACGCCCCTTAAAGGACGATTTGGCTTTCCTAATACAAGGATTTGACACCACTAACCTAGAGGGAGACCTTGTGTGATGCCTCTTTCACACCTTTAGAGCAAACAAGCATCCCTCAATAAGTGGTACATGGCTATCCATTCTTGTGACGCCCTCTTTCTAGGGAGATTAATATCTCTTTTTAGGAATGTCACTGTAACCAAACCCTTATGATCTAAGATAATTCTATAAAGTACTTAAGTTAAATATAAGATAATTACATTATTCCCAATCACAAAGTTTAATTTACAAAGTTTATCATAAATTAAATTACATAAGTTTGGGACACACTAGCAAGCCCTCTACCTATAAAATTTTCCCAAGATCAAATCTGAACTCCCTCCATCTGATTTACTACCCACCAGGTCCTCCTAAAAAAATAAATAACTAGGTGTGTGAGTAACACTCAGCAGGCGTTAGAACCGGTTACATGCCTATAATAGAATAATTTTTTGCAGATATATAATAAATTTAAACAATGCATGATCTGCAAACAGTTTGATACATATATCATTGAACAAAGAGTGGACAAAAGATCTTTTCATACATATTTCACAATTTATCCATGCATGTACATTGTGTAAATCACATTCTTACAACACATGTTTCTTACAAATGACCAGCACATGTCAAACCCCATCTACAATTTTAAAACAGATTAGGTCCGTAGATAATTGCTTCATATTCTAGCAGATCAGTTTCTTACATATGCAACTGTTTATATGTGTGAACAGCTCAAATGATATCTCAGATTTAACTGAAATAAATTCTTAAATGCTTTCAAACAGTTATCCAAACCACAACATAATGAGTCATAAACACATCGGCACTTAGACAAATGAGTGTCTTGGTGGAACAACCTGCCACCTTATAATCGAGGATTCGATTACTAAATGAGTACCGAATCATTAAAATTTGGAGCCAAACTAGGATCTCGATAAGTCTGGGAAATAAATGATAAACTAAGCTAAACAATCCACATCACATCAAATTGTAAAGGAAGTGCAGGAATTAAAAATTATTACAATTGGACTCGACTCAGCAAATAATTACATATTCCAACTAAAAAGAAATAATTAAGCATACAGGCTTGAAAGAAAAATAACAACTACATCGGGGCATACCCCGGAAAATGGTTGCTGGTGCACAATCCGAGACAAAACCCTCCATGCTACGTATGCCTGGAATCCTCACCTGAAAACTGCAGGGGTGAGTCTCATCGAAATGGACTCAATAGGTATCCTCCGATCCATACCACCGACTTATGCACCTACAAGTGCAACAACACAAATATAGGCAATTAAATAAGTAAAGCAGTAAACACAACTCCCACAGATTCTCAAATTCCGATATAAAACACATGCATTTGTAAATGCAATATACACAATTCTGAAACCACTCCACTATGGAGTCCAAAACTAGCGTCTCGGCTAAACCCACAAACCATGTAGCCAAACGCAGAAAACACCGACCCGCTGGGACCAAACAACAACCCCTCGGATAGAGCACTGGCTACTCCGACCTGTCTAGCTTTAGGTGGTTTTGCTTCCCCCAGCATTAGTGACACTCCGAATGTACCACTCCCACACCAGTACCAGCTATACCCCAGAGTACACCAGGTAACTCTCTCTCTAGGCGTCACCCCACCACTTCCACACCGGCACTGTGTCACTCCCACACCGACACCAGGTGCCTAAGTGCTAACACTTGTCACTTTAAGTCCACGATCGCACAAACCACAACATAGTATGATCCAGTCACGTGGAACCCTCGTCCTTGAAGTACATTATTGAACATGCATTTAATCGTATTATCTAATAATATAAATACATGTTAATTGCAGGGATTAATAAGGTTCTGTCTTGAATCGCGTTGCCCATGGACGACGTCATTCAAGACCCCTAAACTGGTTCACGCGGAAACTGGTCTCGAGAGATGGGCCTAAATAGCGTCGCCCATGGTTGACGCCATTTAAATGGCGTCACCTCGTCGCGACGTCATTTACCACCCGAAAACAGAACTGCCCTCTGGCATCTGGGCATAAATCACGTCGCCCATGGTCGACACCATATACAAATGGCGTTGCCCTGGCTCGACGCTATTTAGCACCCGAAGCAGGACTTCCCTGCGGCCTCCCCTGAGCCATAAAATGGGATTTCTCCTCCTAAAATCGCCCCAAAACACCGAAAAATAGAGAAGGGAGAGAAGAATCCAAATAACCATTTTAAAACCCACTGTTCCTCATTTTATAAAGCGAGCATTTTGTGCTCCAAAGTGGGAAAAAACATAGTTTTAAGCAAAACACCGTGAGGATCGTCACCCTACCGGTTACTTGAACTCCTCCTTGCTCTTAGCCGCCGAACCGCCATGCCACGAGCCACCGCCAGTACCGCCGTGGATGCCGTCACTCCCCCGGGACCCTCTACCCTCAGTCTGGTTCCTTGTGTGCAGGGCACTGTCGGGGGTGGGGGAGAAGGGACGACCCCCGTGCGGCTAGGGTTTCCTAGCCACATGGGGTTCGACCCTCTGCCTGGGCCAGGCCCAGACCAGGGTCCAAGCCCGTCCCGAGGCTGGCTCGGACCAGGTGGCCCCGAGCCAAGCACCAGACCAGGTCTCAAGCCTAGTCCGAACCTAGGGCCCAGCCCTGGTCTGAGCCCAAGGCTCCCTGGCTCGTCCAAGGATTGAGCCGCCTACTGTCCCATTAAACCCCTAGCCCATTTACATAATAAAATTGTTTTTAAAATTTTAAAATTTTCAAAATTGTTTTAGAAATTAAAATTTTATTCAATTTGTTAAAATGGGACCTAAATGATTTTAAATCATTTTTTAGATTAACAAATGTTGTTAATTAGTTATTGTTAATTATTTGTTTAAAGGTTAAATTGATAATTAATTCTAATCGGATGATCTAAGAGTTAAATTTACAGAAGATAATTAATAATCTAATTTTTAGATTACTAATTATAGATTAATCTAAATGTTAGATTAATTTAATTTTTTAGAAGCATTCTAATTTGCATGAAATATTCTGGAATTACTAATTTAGAGTGTATGCACATGAGATGTGTGTTTAATGTTTTTAAAGTTGGTTTAATTGCATGATTATTATAATAAAATAAATTTTTTAAATTCAAATACCAATTTTGATTGGAACCAAGTTTTTTGAAAGCCAAAGTTATCTATTTTCGAAAAACTCTTATTTAGCCATATGATGAGCTATTTCTTGTGTGGTTTGGTTAATAAAACACATTGTGGTCATGGGTATGTACTTGTATACTTCATGGGATGATGTATGAATGAGGATCATGGATGTATGATTAATTTTTATTAATTGTTAATAAATAGAGGTCTGCAATCCTCTCTCTCTCTCATACTCCGATGTATTTATGTACTCGCCATAAGGCCTTCTTTAAGTTTACATGTAAATTGAAAATTTTTATGTAATTTGATGGAGGCAACTGAGGAAGGAGCAAGGATGACCCACAACTACAACTAGGAAGGCTATCTGATGGAGATCTTTTTGCCTATATATTTGCAAGTTTCTAATATAAATGTTATATTAGAATGTGTGCATTTGACTGTTTGGCTCCAGTCAAATTACTATGCTATCCATGACCACACTTGACATGTATGTGATACTTTGTTTTTATTTGATTATGAATCAAATGTCTAGGTTATGTATATAGTAAATATATGTGATATATTTATATATGGCAGTTGAACTTTATGAGATCGAATCACCCGTTGTTCCTAAGTAGCTCAGTGGTAGAGCGATTGGCTGTTAACTGACTGGTCGTAGGTTCGAATCCTACTTGGGGGATTTGATTAAATTTTTATTAAAAAAATGAAGAATTGAATGAAAGGGCTCGTTTTGACAGGCGTAGGTTCGAATCCTACTTTGGGGCATTCTATCTCATCGTATCACATTTTGTTCTGTGATATTTGAGAATCACCGTCAATACCTGGCGTAGATCCGAGATAATCCCTTATAAAAGGCCCCCGGGTACCTAGGATGATACCAAAGTAAAATAAATAAAACCTTCAACTTAAAATCTATGCCATAGCGCGAGTCATTGAGGATGCACTGTGTGGGTCTCCATCATTATAGTTTTTAGAATTCGATTAAGTGATAACAACTTCTTGTGTATCCCCGAGATCTATCATCGTCTGATGAAGGAACGAAAAACTATGGCATTATGATGCCTTTAGATACATCTATCTTTGGCGTTTCCCTAGGAGTTGCATCTACGTAATGATAATAAAGCTTAGACCAGAGATAATGGTTTATTGTGTTTTCCAAGACCATTATAGATTTGGAAGCCCAAGTATGATCATATATTGCAAGGAGTTGCAAGTACCATGAAATGGTTGCTCTAAGATCATAGTATGATACTTATGTTTCCCTAAGGTCATGCTATGAGTCTTAGAGATTCTGCTCCCCACTAGAAGACTGTCGACGTCTCCCCTTCTGTATACCTAAAGGTTATACAGTCCGATGAAAATTAGTAGGAGTAAAACTAGATGAAAGTCTATATCTTGTTTTAATATTAATATTTGAACATTTGCTAATTGTAATTTTATCTCTTATAGTCTAAAACGTCGCACCATAACCCGTAGCATGGCATATTGGATGCCAATCGATTGACAGGCCCAAATTACTCCGACTAGTTCAGGAACCTGAAGATTGTCCTTAGGTTTGAGCAGAGATTGCCTATGTCCTGGAAGATGATCTTCTTACTGAATCGACATTAGATGCCTCAGAAGAGGGTATCTTGTCATATGAGAAATGGAAGGAAGATTCTACCATAACTCAATACTACATGCTTGCCTCCATGAGCAAAGAGTTACAAAGGCAACATGAAGATATGGATGCAAGATCCATCATACTCCATCTGAAGGAGCTATTTGGTGAGCAGAGCAGAATCAAGAGATATGAGATATCAAAGAATATGTTCAAGGCTCAGATGGCAGAGGGATCTTCAGTGCAGACCCATGTACTGAAGATGATTGAGTGGATAGAAATGTTGGATGCTCTTGGGGTTCCACTTCCCAAGGAGATGCATACTCATCTTGTTCTTGCTTCTCTTCTACAATCATACGCACAGTTCATTGTTAATTTTAATATGAACGAGATCCAAGCATCTATGGCTGAATTACTGAACACGCTAAAGACTGCAGAGGGGAACTATGTGAAGGAAAAGCCCCAAGTCATTTTGGTTGGTAAGACCAACAAAAAGAAGAAGACAGTTCAAGCCTTTGAGAAACGCAAGGGCAAGAAACAGAAAAAGCCAAAGGTTACTAAGAAGGACAAAGGTTGGGAGCATAGACAACGGAGTAGTAATAGGTCCTGGACACGGTGCAAACAACCTTGGCCTTATACCAGGCCTCGTGCAAGCCCTTGTCGCCCCAGCTCACATCTACTTCATTGCCATTGGAAAACCTTGTTACCCTCCCCCATCCCCACTGTAGGTGCTCAAATTGTGTGTGCTATCATCATAATATCATATGTTGTAACAAATCTAATTAAATCGTGATCTCCAGAAACCAAAGGTTTCAAAAGAATAAGTTGATCGCTTACTAACCTTGTGAAAAACTGAGAGATTGGGTCCTTTGTTCCTCTTTTTCGGTCGGACGAAAAAGAAGAGCCTCTTCTTTATTTACTCTAGTTTTGGATGTTATTATAGCTTTTCAAACCCTTTCAATCTTCCAACCTTTCAAACCTTGACGTTCTTCCTTTCTATTTTTATGGTTGTCTTTTAAACCCCTATTACGAACATGGGTTTTGAAAAGATGTACTGTGTGTGTGTAATGGAGTGATATGATGAAAATTATGTAAGAACAGTAAATAAATGACGAAAATTATGAAGAAAGTAGCAAAGAAAAATAAAGGGGATGAGTATGGTTGGCCCCTCCATAGCCTTGGTCTTCAATAGCTTCAATGGAGAAGGAAAAGGAGGAACAAGAAGTCTTTAAATCTCTTCCATGTTTTCTGCAGTAGACGGCTCCTTTCACCTTGATTTTAACTCCAAAACTCCAATGGCCAACCTTTTTTAAAGGTCCAAAGGGTATTGTATATATAGAGGGTTAAATTAGGGTTGTTTGGCCTTCAAAAGGGCTCTCCTGTGGCTCGAACTCGCCTTAGATAGACATGGAAGGAGTTCGAAATCCTTCCACTCTCTGGAATCGGATTATCTCGGCCAAATTATGCTTATCAGGAAAATGCTTGAAACACGTCGCCATCAAGAGAAGCCATTTAGCTAATTTGGAGGGGCCAACATAGAAAGAAATTCGTGAAGGAAACCGGAAACGATTAGGAAAGCTAAAACACATTGACCATAGTAGTCATGATTTACATAATTAGGAAACTAATTTGCAATTAAAATTCGAAAACTCAGACGGATTAGGACCTAAAAAGCGTCGTCCATGGGAGACATCATTATGTTAATCCTATCTGAATTTAAGAATTTAATTCCAAATTGATTTCTTAGAAATCTAAATGGCGTCGGCCATGGTCGACGTTAATTAACGAATTTCGAGAAAAATTAATTAATGATTAAAAATCAGACTATTCTGGGACATTATAAGTGTGACATAAAATTTACTCAATATGAAGTCAAAATTAGTGTGTCTACAGCTGCCCCACCTTGGCATTGACTTTGCAAGGGATAAAATAGAATGAAATGTACGGAATAGGTGATGCCAAGGTGTGATGAGACACGCTCTCAACATCATATGAAGAGAATCTCTCTCAAAATGATCAGTGAAGTAACTTAAAGAGATCAATGGAATTAATCCTATATGGATGAAAGAGACAAGAAAATAAAGTCGATCAACTTCCACAATTTGAGAAGTACCCTAGGTCACAAACCTTGCAGGTTTCATCATGGAGAGCGGTTACCAACCAATGTAGACGTGGTACAACCATGATGAATCTTAAAAGGAAACAAGAAAATTTAGGATAAAGAATCCAAGTAAGGATAGAATTCCAAGGATATCTTCAAGAAAACCTCAAAGATAATTGAGAGATCAATTCGAAATGGAATATTTGATATCGCGTTGGGATTTATTAGATTAATAGTATGAAATTTAATCAAGAACTAATTCTTATAACCATTATTTCAAAGTCTTATATGATGCATGCTGGGTTAAAAGAAAAATTAAAATAGAATAAAATATAAATTAATCAAGGATAATATTGTTGAACTATCATTGATTAGTTAAGATACTAGTCTTGTAATTCAGTGCTAAGCCGAATCTCGTTTGTCCATGCACTGTTTCACAAAAGCGGAACCATCATCCCCATCGATTAACAATCTAACGGCCTATCCGTGCGATTAAGGATTCTCTGGAATTATCACTGTTTTTTAAGGAGAACTCAAATTCCAGTTTCATTAAAACCACAAGGTCCTTGATATATCTAATAAATATTTATCATATAGTAATGATAATACAAATCAATTACATAATGAATACAAGGATAGAGATAACTGTCTTTTTAGTCATGGCTGGGACTCAGTGAAACTCCAATAGTGGAACCTTATTGAAAATTTCGGCATCATTTTCTTTTCCTTGAATTTTCCTGCACTCAGAATTTGTCAATAACTTTAAGCAAAGGAGTAAACGTAAAATAAATAACAGATAACATGTAATTTCAGAGAATATCAGAAAATTCCTATAAGGCGTCTCCCTGAGTCGACGTGATTTGAATGACGTCTCCCCACCCAGACGCGATTCAACTTATAGACACTCCGAACTCTACTTGTCTCCTTCAAACTTCCTCTTCCAACTCGGAAAAGGCTCCTCAACTTCGCAAATCACTCTATAAAACCTCTCTCTCTTCATTTCAATTCAACACAACAAGCAATCAAGAGGGAAAGCTAGAGAATTCTCTTCAAGATTCAAGAAAAAGGGGAGAAAGAGGAGGAAATCAAGCAATCAAGGAGGGAATCAATTTTATTCAAAGAAGATGGCTAACTTTGCTAAGGACTCTTCAAACAAGAGGGCGATAAAGATGATTAAGAAGCTTTCTGATGTGGAAGGTCATCTAAATGGGAGAGATTCTAACCTACAAGTAAGTTACTCTCTCTATTCTATTCAATTTTTAATTTTTTTTAATTATTTTTTTAATGAATTCTCCATACTCTCAATTCCTCAATAGGCAAGATAGAATTTTTTCAATGTCTTTTCTTTGTCTAGAGATATCCTTTCTTCCCTGGTCCAAGATGATTCTCTTTACTTCCATAGATCCAAAAAGCTTGTGAACAAGATTAATCTCTCTATGCAATCTTATATATCCAACTGGCATATTCAAGGATTGATTATTCATGCCAAACATTACAAGAGTGCATGCATGAATTGAGCGGCGATGGGTGTTTTGATTGAACTGTGGCATCCTCAAACTCATATCTTTCTTTTTGCTACATTCGAAGCCACTATCCTCTTAGAAGAAGCCGAACTCCTGTTGGGCCTTCCTAAGCTCAAGATCAACAACGATGAACCGGATTTGAGTGATATGATACTCATGAGGGAAAAGATCACAGGTCAACAATTGTTAGAAAAGATCATGAAGAATCAAAAGGAAATTCAAGACTGTCTTACTCAAAAAGGGATCAATGTTGCAAAGTTAGCTGAATGGACCTTGAAAATGATAGAAAATCTTAAGGATGAATAAACAGAGAACGTGATGAAGGCGTTCATCACGTGCTTAGCTGGAGCTCTACTATTCCCTTCATAAGATAATGTTTTGTAAAATGATCAGATCAACGCAATCAGTGAGATTTTTGAAGGAAAATAGATCAACACAATAGTTCTAGCCTACCTATACAGTGGGCTCTCTACAGCTTCTACAGGTCAACCTCCTTACGGCAGTATGCTTCTCTTAGCTCTGTGGGTGGAATTCCACTTCAAGTTCAATCACAATGAAGAAAAAGTTTCGAGGATAACTCAGACATATCAGCGCACTCCTATCTTCCATATCTCCAACATAGTGAAGTTCAACGACAACATGATCAATCGAGTGCCCAACCTTAGGACTCGAGCTGACTGGCATGTTTACTTCAAGACTATGCCCAGGATTGGATTCCAATCCACGCCACTTGCTCTTATGGAAAAGGCGATACAAGTTCGCCGTGATCCTGGCATAGAACTTTGACTGATCGAGGCAACTGAGTTCGTTCTCTACAATCCACATCGCTGTCATCCTCAACTTGGTATGTCACGCTACGAATTTCTAGAAATATCTTCTCTTTCTCCAATTAAGAAGTGGGCATTAGGAACTGACGAAGACTTCGAGGCGACTGAACTCTTTGCAACCCTGTGAAACATCGGGTTTCCTGTTGTGTAAAAACTCCTCATGTAGCCAATAATGAACTATGGAAATTATAGGTAAAGGAGCTTCAGAAAGTCCGACCTGAAAGCTCTCAATATCTGCCCAAAGTTTAATTGTAATTCTCAATTTATAAAAATCATTCCTTCCTTGCAATAATGATCTATTCTTAACATCGTGCAATTTTTCTAGAATTTTTCTTTAAGCAAAACTGTTCTTTTCCTTCAAAATAACAAGTTTCGGGCTCATTACTGCAAATAGCGTTGACTCAGTGAGACACTTTTCAACCAAATTCAATTTTCAAAAAATCAAAATTTATTCTCCAAAGAACTTGAATCACGTCGTCTATGGGCGATGCCAATAACTTCTCCCTCCTATTTTCTAGAGATTTCTGAGTATTAAATTCCCTGAAACACATTGACCGTGCCCGACGCCAATAAATGATTTCTCCATATTTCTTTAGATTTTCCACAGACTCCGTGGTATGGCTTTGATCATCGAAGGCGGTAAATCCTAAAACATGTCGACCATAGGCGACGCTTTTATCCTATTTTCAAATTTCCAACTGCCTACCTCATTTTGTGTGCCACTAAAACACGTCGCCCTGTGTCGATGCCATTTAACAAAGTTGAACAGGGGTCCCCGAGCCCGAGCCTTCCTCCTTCCTCATTCGCTCAACTTCACTCTCTCTCTTCTCTTCTTCTCCTCTCCGGCGACCGGCGAACTCCCGTGAGTTCTTCCCTTCTCCGGTGATCTCTCTCCGTCACCGGCCACCCTCTCTCATTCTCTTTCTCTCTCTCACCCTTCAAGCTCTCTCACGTGCTCTTTCTTACTATGAGCTCCCTCCCACTCCTCCGGTTGCCATGGAAAGAGGAGGTCCAAGTGGGAAGCGCCAAAGGGTCGCAGGCATCCCGGCGATCGAAGTGGACGAGGAGGAAGGAATCTCGGCCGTCGTTATGGGCAAAGCGACTCAAGTCCTTGCGGAGGTCAAGGCCTTCTTGGAAGCCAAAGAGGCTCCCCCGGGGGCGGCACTGGCCGAAGAGGCGGGTCCTTCGATGGTAAGCTCTAAAACCTCTCTCTTATAGCACTTTAGGATCAGTGAGATCGAGAGGGGGGATGCCATGGGTCCTCGGATCTGTGGTTGAATGGCGTCGGAACCAGATGACGCCATTCAAACGGCGTCGACCATGGCCGACGCCATTCAAAACAGGGTTCCTAATCAAAAATTAATTTTAAAAATCTATTTTAATTGTCTATATAATGATTTTTCTAACATTTTCTTGACAATTTGGCAAGGAACGATGATGACTCACATTTCTTAGGACCTGGTGATAGCAGCATACTGCGAATGTCTGGACTTCCGAAAGGCCTGCCTCAGGGCAATGGGGTTCGGAGAGCTATTAGATATAGAGTCGTTCTAGCAGGACCTAGTCCTCCTTCAGGTTCTGAGGGAGAGGTGGGATCTGGAATGCATGACATTCCTGATGCCCTGGGGACATATGGTCCCTAGCCTCAAGGATGTAGACATGATCATTGGTCTTCGAGTGGAGGGCTAGGCGGTGAGCAGGATCACTTATCTCGATTACCGTGAGATAGCAGGGCGCCTATTAGGATTATAGGTATCAGGGCCATCGGGTAGGGAGTCTAGGACTCTCAAGCAGGTAGAGGTAGAGGATGCCTTGGGGCTAGAGGACCTTAGGCAGGACCAGGGGGAGTCTAAGGAGGGCTTCATAGATAGATTGTCTAGGTCAGCTGCCGGTTCTTATTGCTGGGATGAGAGCCAAAGAGAGTTAGTAGACCGGTAGCTTAGGATCTTTCTAGTTCTTTTGTTTGGTCGGTTGCTCTCCGGGACGAAGGGCGACCAGATCCTTTCTTAGCTTATTAGAGGATTTAGATAGAGTTCACGAGTATGCTTGGGGTGCGGCCCTCCTAGCCCACCTTTTCGCCGACTTGTCTGCGGTTACACTAGACCGCGAGACCACCATCAGCAGCTTCGCGCCGTTTTTCTAGGTACAAATTGTTTTAATTATTTCATTAATGCAAATAAATGCTTATGAAATGATATTTATAACCTATATGTTTGCTTGTCCAGATTTGGAGTTACTTTTACTTCCCTTTGGGCCGAGCTAAGGCCTTTCAGACTGAGGCGATACCGCTCGCACGCCGGTGGCAGTCGATTGTGGAGACGGCTCCACAGCACCACTAGCTGACGGCTCTTCACTGTCAGTTCCTTGATTATCCGGAGCTCCTGATGAGTTAATTATTTAATGCAATTATGTTTCTCTTTTATTAAATGCAATTTATTCATTATGAATGCAACTAACTTAGATGCATGCAGGTCATCTGGCGCCCATATCTAGGCATGGGCGAGGAGCGGCAGCCGTGGGTGACAGCCAGTGAAGCGAATTTGACAGGAAGATATGGGTGCACTGCCTAAACGAGATCGAGTTGCTGCACTTGCGGCTCGCAATGAGGACCCTGGGCCTCCACCAAGGGTGGGTCCAGGAGGAGTTCCCGGAGGGGATTGGGCAATCGATGAGGGGGAAGCAGGCGCACACGGATTGGCATGTCAAGTTCTCCGACCAGTTCGACAACTGGCGCCGGGCGATATCCCGGTAGAGTCACGCGCAGAGAGTAGCGATGGCTACCTCCAACAGTATCCGGTGTGCTACGCCGCCCAGTTGAGAAAGCTGCGCCCCCTCGATGTAAGTATGCTTTTATGCTTCTTTCATTTTATTATCTTTACTTCAGTTTGTGAATGCATGAACAACATAGGTATGTGCATGTGCAGGATGCACGAGATGCGACCATCATCACCCTCCGAGCTCGAATCTAGGATGCAGAGGCTTAGCTGGAGTAAATTCAGAAGGAGCTCCACGATTTGGTATGTATGAATGAATTCTTTCATTATATGTTTTGACGCTTAGCCACTGACGGTGTTCTCATTGATACAGTGTGCCACGTACACACATGCGGCCCCTCCATCCACTTCTGTTGGCGCTTCTTCTAGTGAGGCCCACAATGTCATCCTTACTAATATCCACGGCTAGCTGGCCCAAGCCATTCGTCGGGCTTCTCAGGCTAAAGAGGATCGCACCACTCAAGTAAGTCTTCAACCCTGACTTCTCATTCTTGAATTGTAACCTTGCTTGCTTAGTCGGATTGGCTAACAACATCTTTTCTTGTAGGTTTCTGAGCTCTACGAAGCCCTTCAGAAGGCTGCGAAAGAGCTAGAGTAGACACGAGCTACGGCGGCTCGTGTTCCTGCATTGGAAGAGCAGCTGGCGTGCCTCTCCACTAGTGATCTCCCTCGAGAGAGCGCGACTTCATATGCGTCTGGAGGTGGTTACTGATGAGATAGACCGGGAGCGGGTCCGGATGATGGCTGACCTCCAATCTCTTCAAGGTCGTCTATCCGTCACGGAGCACGAGCGGCGGAGTGTGGAGGAGAGGTACCAGCGTGCCCAACAGAGGGCATGTGAGAGAGGTCACGGCAACACTTTTACTTCGAGTGTAGCTATGTCTTCTGCTCGGATCGAGCCGAGACTATGGGACCACCGCTACCACCGAGCCGAGTGCCAGAGGACCAGACGAGGCCCAGAGTCAGTATGACGAGGGTGCCGGTGAGAGTCAGCCATGAGGAGTGGCTGGTGTTGTACTAATGTTGATGTACTTTCTCTTTTTGAGTCTTCATGATGGACTTTCATCTTTACATGTACAAAACTCTTGATATATGAATGAAACTATTTTTGTACTTCCACTGTCTTTTTCTGACTTTGAATCCCTTTTGTACACTTGTGCCCTGTACATAACTCGAACAAACAGGTTAAATATCTGTTCCAGCTTAGCCTCTTGCCCGGTTAAGTAATCAGTTGCTTGATCCTATCCTTGGTAGAAGAGTCAAGGGGCAGAGCCTTTATTTAATGAAGGCAAATAGAGATGATTAAAGACAATAATTCAAATGCAACATACAAGCATGCAAATGCTAACTGAAAATTAAAACATGCAACACTCATAATTAAGTAGAGAAATGTAACTGATTTTTTTTTTTTTTTTTTTTTTGCAATTGCAACCTTTGAAATGTCAACTTTTTTTTGTCGTTTTGCCATATAATATTTTTTTTGGGGTTTTGAAATATTCAATTTTTTTGTGGTTTTGAAATATTCATTTTTATTTTGTGGTTTTGAAATATTCAATTTTTTTGGGGTTTTGAAATATTCATTTTTTTTTTTGCTGTTTTGAAATATTCAAAATATTTTGGTTTTGAAATATTCAATTTTTTTTTGTGGTTTTGAAATAAGACATCAACTAAATAAACTAAAGACTAACATGGTACTTAGATCATAAGAGTATATTTATTCATTAACTTAATTCCCAAATGATTCTTCAACGACCTAATCAAAACTCATCGTCCTTGAATTATGCTTGTGTTTGTGATCCCATTCAATGGTCCAACCCTTAGTCAACCCAGGCCGTTCCTCAAGTTTGGAGTACATTTCTTTTGAAAGAAAGGAAGAATTGATCTAGAAAGCTCATGAGAGGGTTCCGGAGACCCAAAAAGATGTCCCTCTTTTATCCTATTTCCCGTTGGGGTTCGGTCATTTTCACTTTTATGGGGTATTTATCGACCTTGCACTCCCTTTTCGTTTGATTTTGTGGCCTTTCGATGTGACGTTTGTAATGTTGAATGGCCTTTTGATTTTGTTGGCTTTTGCCTTTTGTATTTTTCTTTGCTTTTTTGTATGGGGCGGATCTCCCCCTTTTTTTATGACGGCCTCCTACTAAGAGGGATGGCATTTTTAGTAGTCCATTCAAAGCCTCGTTCCAACATCGTAGGCCAAGAGTAAAAACAGAAGTTTTGTTTAAAAATGAATGAGTTGTACTTTTCCACCCTTAGTCAAGCTTTCGATATTCCTTGGGCTTCGCATCTCTTGTTACTCACGAACCAAACGTGTTTGTGTGTGCAACAATGCGTTTGAATTAGATTATCAAAGACTAACGAGGAAATTTGAGTTTTTTCAAATGTTTCTGACTCCACTGGTCCTTGTGCCATACTGATCGACACACTTATCTAAAGGTAGCACTTCTTAAGATACAGACCATTCCAAGGATGAGATTGCTCTTGTCCTTTTACATTAACTAAGGGATAGGCATTACTAGGAAAAGCGTGCGAGATAATATAAGGTCCTTCCCAGTTAGGCTGGAGCTTCGAACGCGGACCACCAGGTTTTACAAAGATTCTTTTAACAACTATTTGACCAACTTTGAATTTTCACTCAATGACTTTCTTTTGATAAAAATGTGCTAATCTGTTCTGATATACTCGTACATGATTAGCGGCTGACCATCTTTTCTTATCTAAGAGTTCCAATTGAGCCAGGAGTGCTGAACGATGTTCATCAATGGAAAACTCCTTCTTCAACTGTACTCTTAAGGATGGGATGAGGACTTCGTATAGAACTATCGCCTCCATTCCGAATGTTAAAGAATATGGAGTTTACCCAGTGGGTGTGCGGATTGAAGTTCAGTATGCCCATAAAGCCTCCATTAATTTCTCTAACCAGTCGAAAAACTTATTGGATTTACACATTTTCTTGATAATTTTTATCAAAATCTTATTAGTTGCCTCTGCTTGGCCATTGCCTTGCGGATAATAAGGAGATGAATGATACAATGCAATTTTATACCTATTGCAGAGGTCCTTCAGCTCTTGTGATATGAACTGCGGTCCATTATCGATGATAATGGTACTTGAAATTCCAAATCTTGTGATGATGTTCTTCATGATAAACTTGGAGACTGTTGACGTTTTGACTTCCGTGTAAGCTTCGACTTCCGCCCACTTGGTGAATTATTCTGTTGCCATAAGAATAAAAGATTTATGCTTAATGCCGAAATTGGGATCACTGAAAGGTCCAATGATGTCGAAAGCCTACATGGAGAAAGGCCATAGGGAAGAAATATGATGGAGTGAAGATGCGGGGGAATGAATCTTATTGGCATGAAGTTGACACTTAGCACACCTACGAACATACCCTATATATACTTCTTCCGTGGTTGGCCAGTAGAATCCTTGTCTAAGGATCTTCTTTGATAACATATGTCCATTAACATGGCCACCACAAATTCCAATATGAGCTCCTTACATAACCTTCTAAAGCTCATCTTCATCCAAGCATCTCAGAAGAACACCGTCAAAACCTTGTTTATAAAGTGCTCCTCCAACTAGTATGTATCTCTGAGCAACTCTCCTGATAGCCCTTTTCTCCTCAGTTGTTGCCTCTTCAGGGTATGACTGATCTTTACAGTATTTGGCAATCTCAAAATACCATGGTTTCTCTTCATCTTCCATCTCTTCTTGCAATTCCAATAGCATGATTTCTCGCTTCTCTATAATATCTCCATCTTTGACCTTCTTCAGCAATTTCTCCTTAGTCCTAAGGAATGAAGAGTCTTTCACAGCGGGTGAGAGACAGCTATGGACGATGATCAATTTAGATTGTTTGATGATCGAAAAATTTAGAGATGACGCGAGAGAAGCTAGAGCGTCGGCTAAGATGTTCTGATTTCAAGGAATATGGATGAAGATCGATTTGGTGAAAAGCTTGGCATAAGTAGAGGTGAGTTCCTGATAAGGCTTGAGTTTAGGATCAAGAGTTCGGTACTTAGTGAGCACTTGGCAGAGAATTAGCTGACTATCACCTACAATCCTAAGCTTGGTAGCACCATGAAGATGAGCAGCCTCAAGACTGGCTAGAAGAGCCTCATATTCAGCAATGTTGTTGGTGACAGGAAAGTCAAGCTGAAAGGCTTGTGGAATGATGACACCTTCAGGTGATAGTAAAACAATGCTGATACCCTTCCCATGAGAATTCAGATCTCTGTCAAAATGCAGAGTCCACATTGTTGGTTTCTCGGCGTTTCTCCGGATCTCCCATGCAATGGAAATAAAAATAAAACGGAGATCCGTTCCCATTTAGAAAAATACTAAAAATCGGATTATCAGATAATCGGTTCTTACCGTGTGTGGATTCGAATCCGCAACCGTTTGATTCCGTCGGTGTGAAACCGCAAGCCGCGCAAGCGCCCGGCCTCTAGCGAAGTCCACACGATCCTCATCGCGATGGATATCCTCACGTTCCTCGTTCTTCGCAGCCCACGAAGTCTCCACCGTTTGCCACAACGGTTGCCGCAAAGTGTAAGGAATCGCCATGAACGCAGCAGAAATAAAAATGATTCCATTGTATCGGTTGCTGGGGTCGTAAAACGGACATTAAAATCTAAGCGGGAAGAATAGTTCTTCACCTTTGCGGGTTTCGAATCTCCCGTGGATGATGCCGACTCGTTAATCGCGCACGCGCACGATCTCTAGAGGTATCCACACGAGTTCCCGCAGCAGACGCGATTTCCTCCTCGACTTGAGTGCTCCGACCAGATCTCAGATCCACCATGCGCGGAGAGAGACAGATCCACTCCAAGAGAGAGAGAAGGAGAGAGAGAGAGGAGAGAGAGAATCTGGGGAGTAAAAATTCGTCCAACTAACTTTTTACCACTCCCCCTTGGCCCTCCTTATATAGAAATAAGGATAAGCACAAGAGTTAATCCTCATGATTATCCAAGAGTTTGGCCTTGGATAATTCTCCATTAAATCTTCATGTTTATCGTGCAGCTTTTCACAAAAAACCCAGATAAGCATGAAATTTAACATCTCTCACCGTCTGACGAGAACTCTTATGTGTGTGACCCTCTAGGCCCATATATCAGTCCGGTTGCAGGCCCATTAAACTTAGAACTGTTTCTTGAGTTTAATATTTATTAATTAACATTTAAACATCATATGTTAAATGATCAATTTAATAAACAAGTAAATTATCATCCGATGATTAATTCACTTGGCCTTCTGATCATGAACAGCACCAAACACTACCTCATGATCCCAGAAGATATAAGGGATACTGTTCCCTTCAATTGAACATTTCCGTCTGCAGATGCCGCACAGATATAATCCTTCACTCATGCAATGTCCCGATAACGCAAGGGTATGGTTTTATAGTCAAACCCTCTATCGCATTATCCAGATGGATTCTAGTACACAGTTAATATCTAGAAAGACATCTCTTTCATTTGACCCTGGCCAGGGATTTCTGTGTACACATCCATGGGACATTCTCTCTCCAGTCTTATACCAAGAGTGAGTGATCCCCTGTTGTTCACTCAATTACCTTCGCAAGCTTTCCACTGTATCTGAAAGACCGATTATGGTGGACTTAATGGTTAAAGTCCACGAGTCAGAGAATCAAGATACAATGGTCCACAAACAAGGTATCATTGGTGACTCAGGTCAAAGGACCAACTGTGCTACTGCAACGATAGAATTCCCTGGTTGATTAATAGATATAATTACCATCCAGGAATTCTTATTTGGGTCTGTTCAGTGAACTCATTCTCTAATGAGCACCCACTTGTTTGTCTTAGTGTCACCACACGAGTGAATGTGAGATCATTCACCCTCATCATATGAGCAGACATAACTTGTGTCGATCTTATCAGATATTTAATGTCCATCTCAAATATCCTATGATCGAGAACTATTTAAGACAATTGCCTTAGGATATTGATCTCACTATCATGATCTCATCATGATTCAATATCCCATACATTTGTCTATGGACCTTCATTACGATAGTCGTTTGCGAGAACTATTAAATGAAGAAATAATTGCCTTTATTAATAATCTGAACTAGAATGTACAATGATTGGCTTTGAGGCCACCCAATTCTAACATTCTCCCACTTGGACTATAGCCAATCACCCATATGTCTAAGTCCCATAGACTTAAGGTGACGTTCTAAATTGTTTTGAGACAATGGCTTAGTCAAGGGATCTGCTACATTATCTTCAGATGAGACTTTCTCAACTACTATATCTCCTCGGGCGATGATCTCACGAATCAGATGAAATCGTCTCAGAATGTACTTTGACTTCTGATTGGATCTTGGCTCCTTTGCTTGAGCTATTGCCCCATTGTTGTCACACAATAATAGAACAAGATCTGAAATGCTTGGAACGACTCCAAGCGCCGAGATGAACTTCTTCATCCAAACCGCCTCCTTGGCCGCTTCAGCTGCAGCAATGTATTCTGCTTCGGTCGTCGAATCTGCAGTAGTTTCCTGTTTGGAACTCTTCCAACTTACTGCACCTCCATTTAACATGAACACAAATCCAGACATGGATTTGTTGTCATCCATATCCGACTGGAAACTCGAATCAGTAAATCCTCGAAGTTCCAAGTCGTTTCCTCCATAAACGAGAAATAGATCCTTAGTCCTTCTCAAGTATCTAAGGATACATTTCACCGCCTTCCAGTGTTCCTCACCTGGATCAGCCTGATATCTACTGGTGACACTTAGTGGGTGTGCCACATCAAGCCAAGTACATAACATTGCATACATGATAGATCCTATTGCCGAGGCATAAGGAACTCTATCCATGTATGCTCTCTCTTCAGGTGTCTTGGGAGACATTTCTTTAGAGAGATAAATTCCATGCCTCATTGGAACGAGGCCTCTCTTGGAATTTTCCATACCAAACCTTTTGACTATGCTATCTATGTACATAGATTGGGACAAGCCAAGCATCCTTTTGGACCTATCTCGATAGATCCTTATTCCCAGAATATAGGATGCTTCTCCCAAATCTTTCATGGAGAAGCTTTTGGATAACCAAGCCTTTACCGATGACAACATTCCTACATCATTCCCAATGAGTAGAATGTCATCAACGTAAAGTACCAAAAAGGGAACTGCGCTCCCACTAACCTTTTTGTATACACAAGATTCATCTTCATTCTTAATGAAGTCATAAGATTTGATTGCTTCATCAAATCTTAAGTTCCAAGTTCGGGATGCTTGCTTTAATCCATAGATGGATCTTTGCAGCTTGCATACCTTGCTTGAATGCTCTTTGGAAGTGAATCCTTCAGGTTGTATCATATACACCTCTTCTTGAAGGTTCCCGTTAAGGAATGCTGTTTTCACATCCATTTGCCATATTTCATAATCATAGAATGCGGCGATAGCAAGAAGTATTCTGATTGACTTAATCATGGCAACTGGAGAAAAGGTTTCGTCATAGTCAACACCTTGCCTTTGACGATATCCTTTTGCTACAAGCCTTGCCTTGTATGTGTCAATTTGTCCATCTGCCCCGATCTTTCTTTTAAAGATCCATTTACTGCCAATAGGTACCATACCTTCTGGCAGATCAACCAAGGTCCAAACTTGGTTGGCATACATGGACTGAATTTCATAATCCATTGTCTCTTGCCATTTTTTTGATTCATGACTATTTATGGCTTCTAGGTAGGTTTGAGGATCATCATCCTCATTTAAGTGCACTTTTGGTTTGCCATCATCGATATGTCCAACATATCTTTCAGGCTGCTTAGGCACTCTACCTGATCTACGAACCTTTTGTGTATCATCTTGAACAAGTTCTTGAGTCAATGGTTCAGTAGATGAACCAGTGTTGATTTGTGAGTCTAGAATTTCTTCCAATTCTATCTTGCTCCCACTGTCTTCTTTTGAAAGATATTCTTTCTCTAAGAAGACGGCTCTTTTTGCGACAAACACCCTTTGATCGCTGGGCTGATAGAAGTAATATCCAAAAGTCTCTTTTGGATATCCCACAAATCTACATTTCTCTGTCCTGGAATCCAGTTTGTCTGGATCATGTCTTTTGACATGTGCAGGACAACCCCAGACTCTAACATGCTTAAAGTCTGGTTTATTTCCTTTCCATATCTCATATGGAGTGGATGATACTGACTTACTCGGAACTTTGTTCAACAGATATGCAGCAGTCAATAGTGCATATCCCTATAAAGAGGTTGGAAGGTTAGCATTACTCATCATTGATCGTACCATATCTAATAGAGTACGATTTCTCCTTTCCGATACACCATTTAACTGAGGTGTGTAGGGAGGAGTCCACTGAGACAAAATACCATTATCCTTAAGATATTTTGTGAATTCTGTACTTAAGTATTCACCCCCTCGATCTGATCGAAGAGTTTTAATACTCTTTCCAGTCTGGTTCTCAACTTCGTTTTTAAACTCTTTAAATTTCTCAAAGACTTCTGACTTATATTTCATTAAATATATGTAGCCATATCTTGAGAAATCATCTGTAAATGAAACAAAGTATGAGTAACCACCCATAGCATGAGTGGACATTGGACCACATACATCACTATGTATTAGTTCCAATAAGTCCTTAGCTCTTTCTCCATGTCCTGAGAATGGAGCTTTGGTCATCTTTCCCATGAGACAAGCTTCACAGGTTGCAAATGATTCATAATCAAATGGATCAAGATATCCATTCTTTTGCAACCTTATGATCCTGTTCTCATTTATATGACCTAGCCTAGAATGCCATAGGTACGATCTATTCACATCCTTATCTAAGCGTTCAAGAGAATTATTTACCAGACAAACATCATATGAGATATCAAGTAAATATAATCCATTCAATAAATATCCGGAAGCAAACAATTTGTCTCCTTGATAAATTGAACAACCTTTATTCTCTAGTTTCATAGAATATCCTTGTCTATCTAAACATGAAATAGATATGATATTCCTAATAATGGTTGGAACAAAATAACAATCTATCAGTTCCAAAGAGTCTCCTGACGGCATCTGAAGTCTTGCTGTCCCCACAGCTAACGCAGCAACTTTTGCCCCATTACCAAGCCTCAGATCCACGTCTCCGCGGTTCAATCTTCTTTTACTTGTTAACACCTACAAGTTATTGCAGATATGAGAAACACATCCAGTATCTAATACCCAGGATATTGATTCTCTATACGACAAGTTAAGATCGATCATGAGAATACCTGAAGCTTCACCAAGCTTCTCCTTTGCTTTTTCTGCAAGATAAATCTTGCAGTTTCTCTTCCAATGACCTTCTTTATGGCAGTGGAAACACTGACCTTTATCATTGACTTTAGCTTGGTCCTTTTTTGCCGCCGGTTTGCTTTTCACTAGCTTCTAAGGCTTACCTTTCTTAAAGGTCTGTCCAGCTTTCCTTTTCTTGTTGGTCTTACCAACAAGCATTACATTTGGCTTATCTTTCTGGATAGTGCCTTCAGTTGTCTTCAACATGTTGAGCAGCTCAGCCAGTGAGACTTCAATCTTGTTCATATTGAAGTTGATAATGAATTGTGAAAATGAATCTGGAAGGGACTGTAGGATTAAGTCGATGCTTAGGTCATTGTTCATAACAAAGCCGAGCACAGCAAGCCTCTCAATCCACTCTATCATCTTGAGTACATGAGTTTGCACAGATGTGCCCTCGCTCATTCTGGTCCTGAACAATTTCTTAGATATCTCATATCTTTCTGTTCTGGATTGTTCACCAAACAACTCTTGTAGGTGATTCAGAATGGTCTTAGGTTCCATGTTATCATGCTGTCGCTGCAGTTCATTGTTCATTGAACCGAGCATATAACACTGGACCTTGACAGAGTCCTCCTTCCAATTGTCATACATCATTAATTCATCTTCGTTAGCATTATCACCGGGTTGCACTGGATCTGGTTGATCCAGGACATAGGTTAGCTTTTCGCACCTGAGGACAATCTTCAGGTTGCGTAACCAGTCAATGTAATTTGGTCCCGTGAGTTTATTTGCATCAAGTATGCAACGGAGGGGGTTAGGTGACGACATAGCGACCTACATGGAAATATATAAAATGAGCAGATAGTTCTTAAAATCAGATTTAGGACTATTAATCTAGATTTATGCTCCCACTATTTTTCGGCGATCTGTATGACCCTCTAAGATACAGAACGGGAGATTCCGGTGATCTCCTAGTGGGGATCAGAATCCTTCGGGCAACATGCATGTGACCTTGTGGTAGCACAACAAATCACATCAAGTCCCTTAGGCAGTCAACTCTTGACAGTTGCAACGATTGCAATATCCGATCGATTTAACCCCTGAATCAGAATGACCTTGTGGTAGCACAACAAATCAATTTGATTCAGTTAAGTTTATCCATCATTACTTAGATGACATGAATTCATAGTGCAATCCTTGTGGTAGCACAACAAAACTACACTATTTGTCCATTCATCTTAATGACATCACATGTCGTAGACCTAGTTTAATTTCTAAATCAAACAGACCTTGTGGTAGCACAACAAATCCGTTTGAGATAAGAATTATCCTAAGATCTATAATGATGGTGGGTTACGTGGATTATTCTTAATATCTCACGTTTACAACTTAAGTTTTAAAAGAGGGTTTTGATTTTGATTTGTAAAAATCGTGCTATCAATAGTATTTCAATTTGAAGTATCAATATACTTAATATAAATATATATATGATAGCATAGTCCGCAAACATCACATATATGCAGAAAAATTAAATGGGGATGATCATGGACTGCTTAAACTACTATGGAATCATCGGAGCCAAACGATGATCCATAATAGGATCCTAATGTGAAAACAGCAACACTGGTTCCATTTGATGCGAGTCCTCCCTCCAGAGGTGTCTTCAGAAGATCCCGTCCTCTAAACTTAATCCGATACATTTAAATATGAAATTCAGGACTCGCAGGTCCACAAATGTACATTTAAACAATTAGAAATCTTGATCTTATCAAGGGGAGTACAATCTTATAGGAAGGTAGAAAGTACACTTGGATTAAGAGAGAGGAGGACACGCATGTCCTATTTAAAATACCAAATGAAATAAGCATCGCATCCATTCACATTATTCATCACATGAAAATTCTAAGTCCATGATCATCCCACCATAAAACACATCACATGCATCACAATCATCACATAATTGCTGTTTGGTATTAAATTTTATAAATATAAAATTATAATACCAATTAGTTTTCGAAATAACATTTATTTCAGCATAATCAATAATATTCAAAACATTATTGACAATTAAATAACTAAACCATTCAGTTAATCTAAATACTAATTCAAACAATTTGAACAGTAAGAGTGTAATCAAGTTATGCATGAATTTAGTTTAAAACAATTTTAAACTAATTAAATTAACAGGGAATTAATTATCTAAAACAATTTTAAATAATTAACTAACACCCATTAATTATTAAGCCCTTTAATAGACTAACAGTTATTAAACACTTTAATAAACTGTTAATAATCATAAAAATTAATTAATAACATTTATTAATTATTCTTATAATTTTTCTGTTTTAAAACAATTTTAAAACAGGCTTAAATGGGCTAAAATTGGGTTTAAAGGGGTTAAACAGGCATTTAAAACAATTTTTAAAATTCAGAAAATGGGCCCAGCCCATTAAGGCCCAAAGGGCCCGGACCTAGGACCCTGGCTCGGCCAGGGCGCCGCCCGGCCCCCGCCCGGTCCGACCGGGTCGGGACCGGGTCGGGACCGGGCGGTCCGGCCCGTTCAGCCAGGTTAGACCGGCTCCCTTCTTCCCTAAACCTGCAACCCTAATAAGTGCAGGCCGGCGGCGGAAGAGGCGACGACAGCTCCGCCAGGCGCCGGCGACGGCGCCGCCAGGCACCGCCGGAGATGCCCCCACCTCCGGCGGTCAGCCCGGCACCGGTGGGGCAGCCGGCGGTGGCCAAATGGCCCTTGAATCATGCCCTAAACTGCCCTTGAAAATCTGATTTTCCAGGTTTAAAAATCCGAGTTCGGGCTCGATTTTTAGCATCTCTAAGGGCACTCCGGTGCCGATCTTCATGCCCAATGTGAAGTGGTGACTATCACCAATAGTTCCAGACATCCGGGCCGCCATCCCAACACTTGGAATGCCCGTACGAAGCCGTCGAAGTACCCCGGTTCATCATCACATGAAGAACTCCGAAAAATCCAAATAAAATCCGAAAAATACAAAAAAATAATCAAATTGATCGTGATCATCATATGAACACTAATATGTCATTTTTAATCGGATTAAACACAAGAACACGTACAATACGGGTTCTTCACGCATAACGAGAAAAACACGCATAACGGTGCCGTTTTACAACCGAACCAGCAAACCTGGCTGTGATACCACTGTAAGGAATCGCCATGAACGCAGCGGAAATAAAAATGATTCCATTGTATCGGTTACTGGGGTCGTAAACCGGACATTAAAATCTAAGCGGGAAGAACAGTTCTTCACCTTTGCGGGGTTTCGAATCTCCCGTGGATGATGCCGACTCGTTAATCACGCACGCGCACGATCTCTAGAGGTATCCACACGAGTTCCCGCAGCAGACGCGATTTCCTCCTCGACTTGAGTGCTCCGACCAGATCTCAGATCCACCATGCGCGGAGAGAGACAGATCCACTCCAAGAGAGAGAGAAGGAGAGAGAGAGAGGAGAGAGAGAATCTGGGGAGTAAAAATTCGTCCAACTAACTTTTTACCACTCCCCCTTGGCCCTCCTTATATAGAAATAAGGATAAGCACAAGAGTTAATCCTCATGATTATCCAAGAGTTTGGCCTTGGATAATTCTCCATTAAATCTTCATGTTTATCGTGCAGCTTTTCACAAAAAACCCAGATAAGCATGAAATTTAACATCTCTCACCGTCTGACGAGAACTCTTATGTGTGTGACCCTCTAGGCCCATATATCAGTCCGGTTGCAGGCCCATTAAACTTAGAACTGTTTCTTGAGTTTAATATTTATTAATTAACATTTAAACATCATATGTTAAATGATTAATTTAATAAACAAGTAAATTATCATCCGATGATTAATTCACTTGGCCTTCTGATCATGAACAGCACCAAACACTACCTCATGATCCCAGAAGATATAAGGGATACTGTTCCCTTCAATTGAACCTTTCCGTCTGCAGATGCCGCACAGATATAATCCTTCACTCATGCAATGTCCCGATAACGCAAGGGTATGGTTTTATAGTCAAACCCTCTATCGCATTATCCAGATGGATTCTAGTACACAGTTAATATCTAGAAAGACATCTCTTTCATTTGACCCTAGCCAGGGATTTCTGTGTACACATCCATGGGACATTCTCTCTCCAGTCTTATACTAAGAGTGAGTGATCCCTTGTTGTTCACTCAATTACCTTCGCAAGCTTTCCACTGTATCTGAAAGACCGATTATGGTGGACTTAATGGTTAAAGTCCACGAGTCAGAGAATCAAGATACAATGGTCCACAAACAAGGTATCATTGGTGACTCAGGTCAAAGGACTAACTGTGCTACTGCAACGATAGAATTCCCTGGTTGACTAATAGGTATAATTACCATCCAGGAATTCTTATTTGGGTCTGTTCAGTGAACTCATTCTCTAATGAGCACCCACTTGTTTGTCTTAGTGTCACCACACGAGTGAATGTGAGATCATTCACCCTCATCATATGAGCAGACATAACTTGTGTCGATCTTATCGGATATTTAATGTCCATCTCAAATATCCTATGATCGAGAACTATTTAAGACAATTGCCTTAGGATATTGATCTCACTATCATGATCTCATCATGATTCAATATCCCATACATTTGTCTATGGACCTTCATTACGATAGTCGTTTGCGAGAACTATTGAATGAAGAAATAATTGCCTTTATTAATAATCTGAACTAGAATGTACAATGATTGGCTTTAAGGCCACCTAATTCTAACACAAAGTGCGGACGATTTCTCGTCGAACGGGAGTCGGAGAAGCGCCGGAGCAGACCGAGGGTCCAGATTCGTCTAGGGCACCAGAGAGAGAGAGGAAGAGAAGATGGACGGCTATGGTTTGCAGTGGCTTGGCCTGCTTATCCCGTTGGCAATATTTTATACTAACCGCGCGATTTTTCATAAAACCCCCAATTTATATAAAACCCACTTATTTATCCATCGCCTTGAGAATCTTTTGCGTGTGACCCTCTAGGCCCAATAACTAGTCCAGTTAATAACCTAATAAGCCCAGTGACTCCTCACTGACTTTATTAATTAATTAATAATTGTTTATTAATTAATTAATCCATCGAATTCGAATTAAAGTCGCACATTAAATTAAATCGGGCCTCCGATCATGTTGGGTGCCAAGCAACACCGCGTAAACCCAGTAGGTATCGAGGTTTAGTAGCCCACTCTTGGAACCTGTCTGTCAACAGTTACTACGTGGATATAATCCTTCATTTGTACAATGCTCTCGAGTCGACTCAAGGTATGGTGTACTGTCAAACCCTTACCGATCAACTCACTTGGATGGATGCCGCTGATGAATATCAGAAAACTCCTTTCTCGATATTATCGTCCGCCCTAGCCAGGGACTTTCGCGCATCCTTCCTAGAGCATTATCTCTCTAAGTACCGAGAGCGAATGATTCCTTATTGACATTTAATTTCCTTCGACAGTATTTCGCTGTACCCGATCCTTGGCTATTTAGAATCCCGTGGTTAGAGATTCATAAACCATGGTCAAAGTACAGAAGTCCACCGACATGGTGTCCTTGATGTCTCAGGTCCGAGGACCATCCACGCAACTGCGACAATAGAATTTAGTTGGTTGACAGTGAAGTACAATACCATCGAACGATTTAGTTGGATCAGTTCAGTGAACCCATTCTTTAATGAGCACCTACATATTCACCTTAGTGTCTCCACACAAGTGACTATGAGATTTGTCACCCTTATCTTATGAGTGAGAGTAATCTGTACTAGTCTATCCAGATATCTAATGTCCTTCTCGGATATCCTCCGACTAGGAACTATTAAGAATATGTGTATTTAAGTGATCAGTCTCACTAGTATGATCTCATCATAATCTGATCACTATCGCACATATTCACAGACTTCATTATGAGATGATAATAATACGAATTCACACATAATGAATAATGCCACTTTATTAATAAATGAACGAGATTATAAAGTCATATTTGCTTGTAGGCCACACCTAAGACTAACAATCTCTCACTTGGACTAAAGCCAATCACCTTTATGTACTAAACCTATAGACTCTAGGTGATGCTCAAACACATTTTAAGCCAACGGTTTTGTCAGTGGATCTGCTACATTGTCGATAGATGGAACTCTTTCCACCACTACATCTTTTCTGGATATGATCTCTTTGATAAGATGAAAGCGCCTCAGAATATGCTTCGATTTCTGATGAGACCGCGGCTCTTTCACTTGTGCAATGGCTCCATTGTTGTCGCACAACAGCGAAACATGTTCAAAGATGTTGGGAACTATGCCGAGGTCGGTGATGAATTTCTTCAACCACACTGCTTCCTTGGCAGCTTCAGCTACAGCGATATACTCAGCTTCAGTCATCGAATTGCAGTGGTTGCTTGCTTGGAACTCTTCGAACACACTGCGCGTCCGTTCAAAGTAAACACAAATCTAGATGTACACTTGCTATCATCTGGATCTGACTGGAAACTCGAGTCTGTAAAGCCTCGCAGTTTCAAGTCATCCCCTCTGTAGACAAGAAACATATCCTTAGTTCTTCTCAAGTACTTAAGGATATATTTCACTGTTAGTATTAGATGGTCTCAAAGCCAATCCGATACTGTGTACTTATTCATATTATTAATAAATGGCAATAATTCATTGTGTGTAATTAATTCGATCTGTGTTTATCGTATCACGATGAAGTCCATGAACATGTGCAATAGTCTTTAGATTATGATGAGATCATAATTACGGGACCGAAGACTTATAAACACATGTTCTTAATTGTTCCTAGCCATATGATGTTTGAGATAGGACATCGAACATCCGGATAGACTAGTATAGGTTACTTTAGCTCATATGATGAGGGTGACTGATCCCATAAGTCACTTGTGTGGAGACACTATGCTGAACCTATAGGTGCTCATTGGTGAATGAGTTCACTGAACTGATCCGACTGTGAATCGCTGGATGGTAATCACCTCATTGTTAACCAGCTTGATTCATTTGTCACGGTTGCGTGGATGATCCTTGGACCTGAGACTCCAAAGATATCTTGTTGGTAGGTTTCTGAGTTTTGACATTGACGAACGAATCCCTAACCATGGGTTATCAATAAGTCAAGCGATCGGATTCAGGGAAATGCTCTCGAAGGTAATTGTGTGTTCAATACGGGATCATCTGCTCTCGGTAGTTTGAGAGAGAATGTTCCAGGAATGATGCGCTTAAAGTCCCTGGCCATGGCGGACTCTGTAATCGATAAGGAGTTATCGGATTCAGATTAGCGGCATATGATTCAAGTGAATCGACCAAATAGGGTTTAACAGTAAACCATGCCCTAGGTCGATTCGGGAACATTGCACGGATGAAGGATTATATCTGCGCGCTAACCGATGACAGAAAGGTTCCAATAGAGGGTTGCGATAACCCCAGTGCCATCCAGGATCACGCGATGTTGCTTGGCATCCAACGTGATCGGCAGTCCATCCGAATTTATTGTGGGACATTAAATTCGGCTGATTAATTGAATATAAGAATATTAATTAATTCAGTGGGTCAGTAAAGGGTTACTGGACTTAATGGGCTATTAATTGGACTGGTATTTGGGCCTAGAGGGTCACATGCAAATGGTTTTCAAGTCGATGGATAATCGGACAGGATTTCGGATAAGTCTCGGTTTTTATGAAAAATCGCAAACTGACTTCTTATAAAAGAACGGATTCTACGTCCGGGGCCAGCAACCCTGACCTAGCCGTCATTTGTTCATCCCCACTTTCTCTCTCTTCTGGGCGTGCGGTTCCCAACTGCTCCACCTTCCGTTCGACGGGGATTCCGAATCCGCATGTCGTGGCGGATTACGCGCAGTCAGACGGGATCTACGAACGCCGCAGCGAGCGAGGAAGCGAGGATGATCCATCGCGAGGAGAATCGCGTGGATACCGCTAGAGGTCGGGCATCTGTGCGACTTGCGGCATCGCTCCGACGGAACCGGAAAACGGACGTGGATTCGAATCCGCGCAAGGTAAATCGATTTACACCGGTTTTATTTTAACGACCGAAATGGGACAGATGCGATCCCGAAAATTTTATTCCGCTGTGTTTTTCGGTCAGATCCCGACACAGCGATCCCAACAGTGGTATCAAAGCCAGGTTCCACTGTGTTTTCGCCGTTTCGGTCTCTAAAATTGTGGTTTTAGAATTTAAATCCATGCTAGTAATTATTTTCTTGACAGATTTGTGTTCATGAGATGTTCACAGTGATGAGATCGCAATTTAAATATGAAGAAAAAAATTATTTTGGGGGTTTTTCGTCGTGTTCTTCGTTGGACGAAGAACGGGGTATTTTTGAAAGAATCGGATCCATGAGATGGATCTATGGGGACTTTGATCGTTGTGATCGATGCCGGTAGCATGGGGATCCAGGTACCGCTGGCCATGGCCTTCTTCTTCCTCTTGGTTTTTTGAAACTGCTGTAAAAAGGGGGTGAAGGTAAGAATTTTTTTTTAAAAAAAGGGGCCACCGGAGCCCTTCACAGGCCTGCCCCAGCCGCCGGACGGCGCCGGCGACGTCGCCGGAACCGGCGGACGGTCGTCGGTGGCCGGACGGCGCCGGTGTCGGCGCCGGAAGGGAGCCCCGTCGGGCTACCGCCGTCTGGTTCCCTGCAATGCAGGGAACCGTCGGGCAGCCCCCTATCGAGAGGCTAGGGTTTCCCCTAGCCGCCGACAGGGTCCAGCCCGACTGGACCCTGGCTCGAGCCAGGCGGCCCGAGCCAGGGCCCAGTAAGGCCCGGACCAGGCCTGCGGGCTTGGGTCCGAGCCCTGGTTGGGCCCTGGCTCGGCCCTGGCCCGAGCCAGGGGTTCAGCCGGGCTGAACCCCTTTTAAAACCCCATATCTTTTATTTTTTTTTATATTAGTGGCCCTGTTAAAATTAATTTAATTTTATTTTATTGTTAAAATTTGATTTTGACATTAAAATTTTAATTTTTGGGTCCTAATAATGAAATATGAATTTTCTTAAGCAGAGATCGAAATTGGAAATTTGTGAAATACGTGCCCCTATCACTTATGATCGCCTTGGGCCACCCGAACTGAGAAAAGATGTTTTTTTGGACAAATTTCATGACCACTTTATGATCATTGGTTCGGGTAGCTACCGCTTCAATCCACTTAGAGACCTAATCTACCACTACTAAGATATATTCATGACCAAACAAAGGTGGAAACGGTCCCATAAAATTTATCCCCCAAACATCAAAAACTTCAACCACTAAGATTGGGTTGAGCGGCATCATGTCCCTTTTTGCCATATTCCCTACAGCTTGACATTTGAGACATGTTTTGCTGAACTCATGGGCATCTTTGAAGAGTGTGGGCCAATAGAAACCACTTTGAAGGACCTTGGCAGTAGTTTTCTTTCCTGAGAAGTGGCCCCTACAAGAAAGATTGTGGCAGAAATTCAGTACACTTTGTTGTTCTTCCTCCGGGACACATCGTCGGATGATTTGATCGGGACAGAATTTGAAAAGTTCATGCTCTTCCAAGAAGTAATACTTCACTTGAGAGAAGAATCAGTCCTTCTCACTTTTAGTCCATCCTTTCGGGAGCTGATTAGCTACCTTATAGTTGATAATATGGGCATACCAAGGTGCAATGGTGTGAGAAATGGCCAATAGATGCTCATCAGGGAAAGAATCCGTCATTGGTTCACTCTCAGAAATCAGAATTCAGGATAGGTGGTCAGCTACTACGTTCTCAGATCCCTTTTTATCCAGAATTTGTAAATCAAATTCTTGAAGGAGTAAGATCCATCTGATGAGTCTAGGCTTGGCATCCTTCTTGGTCAGAAGATATTTCAGAGCTGAGTGATCAGAATAGATTATGACTTTTGCCCCTAAAAGATAAGATCGAAATTTTTCTAGGGCAAAGACCACAACCAATAATTCCTTTTCCGTGGTGGTATAAATCATTTGAGAATCTACAAGGGTGCGACTTACATAATAGATCACCATGGGACACTTATGGATTCTTTGTCCCAGAACTGCACCGATAGCATAGTCGGAGGCATCACCCATGATTTCAAAGGGCAAAGACCAATTAGGAGATTGAAGGATCGGGGCTTTGGTCAACGAATCCTTCAAAGAATTGAATGCCTTTATACAAGGTTCGTCCAAGTGGAATGGGACATTCTTTGCTAGGAGAAGAGTTAGAGGTCAGACAATTTGAGAGAAATTTTGGATAAATCGGCGGTAGAAGTCGGCATGGCCAAGAAATGAACGGATTTGTTTGACTGAAGTGGGAGGAGGAAGATTAGATATGAGATCAATCTTAGCTTTATCTACCTCTATCCTCCTCTCAGATATAATGTGGCCTAGAACAATACCCTCTCGAATCATGAAGTGGCTCTTCTCCCAACTACGAATCGGGTTGGTTTCTATGTATCTTGCTAGCACCTGTTTCAAATTCTCCAGGCAATTTTCAAAAGAATCCCCAAAAATCGAAAAATCATCTATGAAAACTTCGAGGAACTCTCCCACCATATCAAAGAATATAGCCATCATGCATCGTTGAAATGTGGCTGGTGCATTGCATAATCCAAATGGTATTCTCCTGAAAGCAAACGTGCCATAAGGGCACGTAAAGGTGGTCTTTTCTTGATCTTCTGGGTAAATACCCACTTGATTGTACCCAGAATATCCATATAAGAAGCAAAAGTGCTTTTGGCCAGATAACTTTTTCAGAATCTGATCCATGAACGGGAGTGGAAAGTGATCCTTCTTAGTCATGAGATTCAGCTTTCAGTAATCAATGCACACTCTCCATCCCGTGGTGAGCTTAGTAGGTACCTCCTCTCCCTGATCATTCTTGATAATCGTCAATCCGGACTTCTTTGGTACCACTTAGGTTGGGCTGACCCATTTGCTATCTGATATAGGGTAAATGATACATACATCCAGCCATTTCACAACCTCTTTCTTAACCACCTCTTTCATGTTTGGGTTAAGCCGCCTTTGCATCTCTCGACTGGGCTTAGAATTCTCTTCCATATAGATATGATGCCTGCAAATGGACGGGCTAATTCCCTTTAAATCGGCCGCCGACCATCCAATGACACCCTTGTGGTCTTTAAGGACCTCGGTTAATTGGGTCTCCTGCGGCGATGTGAGATTTGCCGTAATGATGACTGGGAGAGTTTGGTCCGGGCCCAAGAAGATATACTTGAGAGACTCAGGTAATGGCTTGAGTTCAAGCTCAAGAGGGTCCTTTAAGGATGGCAAAGCAGGCTCAGACTGCAAGGCTGGTAAAGGTTCAACCTTGGGCCAAAATGTTAATGGGCTGGGAGAATCTTTTAAAGCATTGGCTTCTTCTAGAAGGTCATGAGTGAGCACCAAATTCTCTTCAATCAAATTATCCAAGATATCAATGATATGACACTCTTCTTCGTGATCCGGGTATTAGGATGCCTTGAAGGCATTAATTTTAACCTTTTGACCCCTAAAGGATATGTCTATCATACCAGTTTCACAATTAATATTAGCTTTGGCGGTGGCTAAGAATGAACGTCCTAAGATAATCGGGGTGTGAATGAGTTCCTCAAGTGAGGCCATATCCAGAATAAGAAAATCCACGGGGAAGTAGCAATCATGTATTTTTACAATAACATCCTCAATGAGTCCCCGCGAACTTTTCACAGATCTATCTGCCAACTGCAAGACGATGGATGTGGGCTTCAGTTCCCTAATATCGAATTTCTCATAAATAACGGTTGGCAGTAGGTTCACACTAGCACCTAAATCCAATAGGGCTCTATTAAATGTGACTCCACCTATGTCACATGAGATTAAAGGTAGCCCAGGGTCCTTTAGCTTCTTAGGTAGATGGTTCATCAAAATTGCACTAACATCCTCCAAGAGTCTAACCTTTTCGGGAGCCAATCTCGGTTTCCTTGTCGGCATGCACAATTCCTTCAGGGACTTAGCATAAGTTGACACATGCTTGATGGCATCGAGGAGTGGAATATTAATCTGAACTTATTTGAATAATTCCAGTAACTCCTCATTCTGGGCCAGTTTCTTCCTGACATTGGACTTGGCTAGTAAAGCATTGGGGAATGGCACCCGTGGTTGATATGAACTTGGGCCTTCATCCAACTTTCCTTTTCCCTTTCGGATCCCCCCCCCCCCCCACTTCTCCATATTGGTTCAGCCTCACTCTCACTTTCAATTTCCTGAGACCCATTAGTAGAACCTTCTGCCACCTCCCCATCCATTTATGGGTTCTCCAAACTTTTCCCATTTCTAAGGGACGAAATAGCTTTAGCATTCTTGAATTGTGGCCCTTTAAGTTGTGATAATGGGCCGGATTGAGGTAAAAGGCCCGAATGGGGTGGAAACCCTAGAGGTTGATTCCTCGGATTGGCAATGGGTTGACTAGGAAGTTGGCCCATTTCCCTCCTCATAGCGGCCTCGGCTAATTGCCCTATTTGACTCTCCAACTTAGAAATGGATTGTTGTTGAGTCAAGATAAGTTGTTGGAGCTGCGTGAATTTATCATCAAAATTGGGCTGAGGAGGTTGTTGGTAAGGTGGTGGAGGAGATTATTAGGTGGATTGCCCTGATTGGAAGGAATGATAGTGGGCTGGTTGAGATAATTGGGCTTGAGAGAATGGAGCATGTGGTCCCCTAGCATGCGAATTCCCGTAGAAGTTGGGTTGATGTTGAAAGGAGTTCTGGGGCTTTTGAGCTTGATGCATGGGAGGATTAGGCATTTGTAATGGGACCTGTTGATTTTTCCATCCAAAATTAGGGTGGTTCCTCCAGCCAGAGTTATAAGTGTTGGAGAATGGATCGTTACCGGGCCTGGAGAACCCTTGAGCGGCCTGAACTTGTTCTTGAATGAATGGTGGTAATTGGGCCGCAGTTGGACAGTTATTCACTTGATGGGCCGGACTTGCGCACAAAGCACAAATGTCATGAGAGATGGAAGATGGGCCTTCATATGGACTAGATGGTGTTGAGTAGGGAGGTTCTTGCTTGTTTAAGGCTAAGAGTTGGTCTAACTTTTGGGCCAAGATGTCTACCTTATCCAATTTCTGATTGATCAGATTGATGTCCATTCTGGATTCGAGGTCTCCACGAGTCTTAAGTTCATACATTCCGGCCAGTTTAGATGGCCCAACAGACCTCTCATAAGGTGATAAGGAGGCATGATTGATGGAATTTTCACTTAACATCTCAAATAAATCATAAGTCTCATCTTCATTTTTCATCATAAATGCCCCTCCACATGAGGCATCCACCATTTGTTTGAACTGTTCAGACAATCCTTTATAGAATGCTTGAACAATTTGCCACTTAGATAGCCCATGATGCAAACATTTCTGAAGCAATTCTTTTAACCTTTCCCATGATTCATGCATTAATTCCCCAGGAGTTTGGGTAAAACCCGTGATAGCCCTTCTCATGGTATTGGTCCGCCCTATGGGATAGAACTTCTTAAGAAATTCTTTTTGCATTTCTTCCTATGTCCTAATGGGCCTTCATATAGTCTCCAGCCAATATTTGGCCTTATCCTTCAATGAGAAGGGGAATAGGGTCAACTTAAGGGCATCATTGGTGAAATTATGGATTTTCACCGTGGAACAAATTTCTAGAAATTCATCTAGATGTTTATAAGGATCTTCATTGGTATTCCCATAAAAAGATGGGAGCATTTGAATGGTGCTTGATTTAATTTCATATTGATTGGCCGGATTCTGAGGAAGGTGAATACAAGATGAAGGTTGATATTGATTTGTGATGAAATAATCCTTCATTTGCTTCGGTGGATCATGATTATCGGCCATTTGATCTTGCGGTGGGTTTCTGTGATGGATAATTCTCTCAATTTCAACAATCGGTCCTAAAAGATTAGGGATTTGAGATCTCCTACCTTGCATACACTGGGATGAAGAGAGAGAAGGATTTGAATTGTATTTTTCCTTCAATTTTTTTTTTTTAATATGTAAACAAATTGTCAAACAATCTTAACCTAATGACCTAAGGTTGACCTAGACTCCTATGTAAATTTTCTCACAAGGTGAATGAGGTCCACCTCAAGTCACAACCACAATCAATCAATGGCCAGGTAAAAAGTGGGGTAGTGGGAGGCTCCCCTTGCTTTTGTAGGGACCTAATTAAGAAACCACTTTCCCGCTTAGGCATTTGCCGTTTAACTTCTAGCCTAGACACCGTTGCCAAAAATGGAGGCAATCCAAAATTTAAACCACTCACAGTGTGAGCCCTAGAGTCCTTTCGACTTGCTTTTAGTGTATTAAGAAATGACAATGCAAGGAAGGTGATTTGTGGGCTAAGGAAGGATGATGAAATCCCCACCTTATGTTGTTATGCGAATTGCCCTTAAAAGTCTTTTTTTTTTTCAATGCAATGCAACAGTTAAATCAAGCAAAGGGTGTTTGATGCACTCATAAATGGCATACTATAAATGAAACACGTACCATTCCCCCGCAATCTTCAACAAATTACACTAAATCCAAAATAATCAAAATAAAAAATTTAAATTCCCGGCAACGGCACCAAAAATTGATAGCTTAAGATGTGTCGTTAAAAATCAAAGCTAACAATCTAAATTAATCGGCTCATTCAAATTGAATTTTTAACAATAGCAATGGTGAGTCCGAGTCAAATCCACTGAGAAATAAATTTCTAAAGTTGAAAACCTTGGATTTTTTTAGAGGAAAAACAAACAAAAATGAAGATGGAACATGATGATTTAATAAATAACAATTGAAACTAATCAGACTTACTATGAATTCACAAAAGGAGCACCCCTAAATGAGCATAATCAGACCATCTATTGAACTAAGACTACCTCTAAAATACTAATTAAAAGTAGAATATAAAGTTTAAGTAATGTTAATAGAAGAAAAAATAAAAGTTGTAGAACAAAAAGAGGGAGAAAATATAAATTTTTTCAAAGGAGCTACTGTCATTCGTTAACAGAACTATATGCAATTTTACAGAGATTGAAAATAAAAAAATAACATGACTTTTATAAGGAACCTTTTATAGAAAATATTCTAAATACAGTGTAAGATAACTAAAAAACTAGAGAGAGAGGCGATGGAGAGATAAAACCTTACATTCGTCGTCGCCCTTCGTGTGGATCCTTGGCCGCCCTAGACTCCTTCCAGTAGTCAGTTGCAGTGCCTTGAGTCCACCTTTTGCCCTTGACAGCCACTGGTTTGAGAGAGATGTAGAGAGAGAGAGAGAGAGAGAGCGAGCGAGAGAGAGAGAGGTGCTACAATACCCGTATGTATTGCAGCAGAGAGGGAAAAAGAAGTGAGAGAGAAAGGGAGAGAAGGCAGGAGGGAGAAGAAAAAGTAGGAGAGAGACAGAAGGAAGGAAGGAGAGACCTTTAAAAAGGGAGAGAGAATTTTAAAATAAAGAAAAGAAGAAAGTGGATGGCAGTTGGCTCCTCTTGTTCTCTTTTGGGTAAGAATGAGGACAACCATTTAGGGTAGTAAAAGATCCTTTTACCTCCGGTTTAGTATTTTTGCCAAAATAAAGCCAATTTTGCTGGGATTTGAACTCCCGTCCTTCCCACAATTGCACTGCATCTTCTTCATGTCCTGTTCACATAAAATAAATGTAAATATGTAAATTAGGATATTATCATGAATAAAATTACATTTATGCTTAAATAAATTATTTTATCTCAATTTTGCTGAGAAAATCGCAATTGCATAAAATGATGATGTTTTTAACTTGAAATTCAACGAAATTAGTACCGTTGGGATCGACACAAAATTATCTATCATTCCATGCTATTTTACACATAAAATTGTGAGTATGATGCGTGCGATAGCCCTTTTAAATGATCAAAATTATCAACTTATCAGGGACTTAGGGAGGTCTTAACACCAACCAGTCTAATCTGACCGACGGACCGACCCAGTCAGAGAGAGGTGAAGATGCTAAGAAACGTGTTCCTATGGCGGGGGTGAGTCCCAATGCAAATGACCTGCAGCTTGGGTGGCCTCTAACGTAGTATAGTAAATATAGGTAATCAACAAATGATCAAAAATCTGAGGACTAATGGCCAGAAAAAAAACTGCCTAAAACGCATCGACCTGAGTCAACGTTATTCAACACAGTGACTTATGGTCACAGCGGCTCGGGCAACTAGACTAATAGAATATGTAGGTTGAATGGCGTCGTTCATGGGCGACGTCCTTTTACGTCCTTTAGAAAAGACGTTGCTCAGTGTCGATATTATTCAAGCCCGAGGAACAGTAAACTGTAAAGCTATTAGAGAATTCCCCTCCCAGCTAAACAGGATTAATAGAGGATCAAATATTCTTGCGAAAATAATTTAAACAGATAAGTTAATCATGCATCATCATGGATATCATTTCAAACAAGACACCCTTTCCAATACCACAACTCAAGGTGATTGGGGAGGCAAAATTTTGCCAAAGGGGTGTGCACAAGGTGCACATGGGCTTAGTAATCAAATAACCAATCAAACGATCAACAAACATGTCCGAGGGACACAAGTAGTGCACCGAGGGTGCCCAACGGAAAGTAACAGGAGTAAAATAAAAAAGAATAGCAAGACAGGTCCCAGTGTGATAGCTAAAAAGCTGTAGGTGCTCAAATTATGTGTGCTATCTGTTTTGGATGTTATTGTAGCTTTTCAAATCCTTTCAATCTTCCAACCTTTCAAACCTTGACGTTCTTCCTTTGTACCTTTATGGTTGTCTTTTAAACCCCTATTACGGACATGGGTTTTGAAAAGATGTAGTGTGTGTGTGTGTAATTGAGTGATATGATGAAAATTATGTAAAAACAATAAAAAAATTGATGAAAATTATGAAGAAACTAGCAAAGAAAAACAAAGGGAATGAGTATGGTTGGCCCATCTATAGCCTTGGTCTTCAATAGTTTCAATGGAGAAGGAAAAGGATGAAGAAAAATAAGTCTTTAAATCTCTTCCACATTTTTTGTAGTAGAGGGTTCCTTTTCACCTTGAGTTTAACTCCAAAACGCCAATGGCCAACCTTTTTTAAATATCCAAAGGGTATTGTATATATAGAGACTTTAATTAGGGTTGTTTGGCCTTTAAAAGGGCTCTCCCGCGGCTCGGACCCGCCTTAGATAGACATGGAAGGAGTTGGAAACCCTTCCACTCTCTGGAATCGGATTATCTCGGCCAAATCATGCTTATCAGGAAAGTGCTTGAAACACGTCACCATCAAGAAATGTCATTTAGCTAATTAGGAGGGGCCAATATAGAAAGAAATTCGCGAAGGAAATCGGAAACGATTAGGAAAGCTAAAGCGTGTCGACTGTGGTAGTCGTGATTTAGATAATTAGGAAACTAATTTACAATTATAATTCAGAAACCTAGATGAATTAGGACCTAAACGGCGTCGTCTATGGGAGATGTCATTAAGTTAATCCTATCTGAATTTAAGAATTTAATTCCAAATTGATTTCTTAGTAATCTAAATGGCGTCGGCTATGGTCGACGTTAATTAACGAATTTCGAGAAAAATAAATAAAAATTAATTAATGATAAAAAATCAGATCATTCCCAGGCATTATAAGTGTGACATGAAATTTACTCAATGGAAATTAGCCTATCTACACCCACCACATTGCCATAAGTGCAAAGAGCTTTGGAGATGCGACAGTGATGGGACCTTAGTGGTGAGGGCCCTAGGACTTCCTCCAGTAGACGCACTAGGAATCTGGAGCTCCAAAAGCTTAGTTCGAGATAGGCCTTTTATCATTGCTTATAATAATCATGTTCAAAACTTATGCAAACACTTAGTAGGCTTTGACATGTGAAGTGATGTTGGCATGGTGGGCTTATGACGATTGGTTTACCTTTGATTGGGGAAGTTTGACATAGAATATGTAATCTAATTAAATATTCGTACCTCGAGCAAGCTCGCGAGCTCGTCAAGCCGATCTGGGTCAAGCTCGAGCTTGGATCGTTTGATCAGACAAGCCTAAATTAGTGCTTGAGCTCAGTTCGAATGGTTGAATGAGAGGAGCTAAGGTAGGCTTAACTCAAGCTGAGCTCAAGTAGCTCACGAGCAACGGCTCATGGCCACCTCTAGCTCCAACTACTTATTAAAAACTGCAAATGTCATCTATGTTAAAGTTAGAAACTGAAGGAGGAGCAGGAATTTATCATTGTACCTAAAATGAGATTTATTGAAGTCTAAATTGTTGCTGAGATATTGTCGAGCTGCCCCCAATTTGACGCCTTCTACTTACAAGGAACTACAAAACCTATGTTAAAGTGGGAAACCAAAGGAGGAGAAGTAATGTAACCTTACCTGAAAGGAGGTTTATCAAAGTCCGAGTTGCTACTGAGATATTGTCAAATTGTCCCCAATATGATACTTCCTACTTATAATGAATTACAAATCTTATGTTAAAGTTAGAAACCAAAGGCAAAGCAGAGATGTATCACCTTATCTAAAAGTAGATTCATTGAAATCCAAGCTACTTTTAAGATACTGTCGTGCTACCCCCAGTTTGATGCCTCCAACTACCAACTAAAAACTGCAAATCTTATCTATATTAAATATAGAATGCAAAGGAAGAAAAGGAATGTATCACCATACCTAAAAAGATATTCATTGAAGTTCAAGTTGCTGCTAGGATATTGTCGAATTTCCCCCAATTTGATGCTTTCTACTTACTAGGAAGTAAAAATCTTATGTTAAAGTTAGAAACCGAAGGAGGGGCATGAAAGAGATTCATCAAAGTCTGAATTACTGTAAAGAGATTGTCGAGTTGCCTTTGACTTGATGTTGCCAACTATATAATTAGAGCAACAAATCTTATTTATGTTAATATCAGAAACAATTGATGCTTCTCCCTAAACAAAACTATAGATGGCTTAGTTCCCTAAAAAGGCTACTATATTCTAAACTTTGAATATCAAATACCTACATAGTTAAACTATAATCTATGCTTGTATTAGAATTTTAATCAAAGAGTTACTCAAACCTCAAATAAGGCACCTTGTGTGACGAGCTATTACTTCAAATGTATTTTATTTTTTATTTGAAACTAGATAATATTCTAGTATATTGCCAAAACAAAAAGTTAAACTATCACACTAGTTAGAAGTTCAATCAAACACCTAAGTATACTTTAAATAAGGCACCTTGCATGATAATCCACTACTACATTTTGTTTTCATTTTCAAACACAATAAACTAACCTAAACATTCAATATAATCTCCTTCCTCAAATCTTTCCTTCCATTCCTAATCTCTTTCTTTCCTTGTCTCCTCTAGGTATTCTTATGAATTCAACTTTGCGGTCAGTGATCGAAAAATCATATACATCACTTTTAAGTCATTGTATGAATTTTAGTTGCTTTTAAATCATTGCATGAATTTTAGTTGCCTTAATGTATATTTATTTATTTAAATTATGATATTGCTTTAAGAACAAACTGACTCTACTTTGTCATTTGTGCCATATTTTCTTATAAGACTACATACTACGGTATATCAAGAAAATACAGAAAAGAGTCAACTAATGTAGTAAAACTTTTATCGTAAATCAATCCATCAGCAAGACTTGATGTGCAAACTTAATGCATAGACCCGACACGCAATTGCTTATCAAGAACCACAAATCTCCTCTTTGCTTAAAACTAGAAACATTAGTACTTTACTCTCAAGAAATCAAAATAGTCGTGTAGCATGCCCAATACTGTGAACTAAACTAGTTATGGCTTCAAAAGGGTTCCATAACAAGAGTATTCAAATAATATGAGATCTAATGTCATCATTTCAAGGTAATCATTCTTTCGCAAGGATAACATTTATTAAGCAATTCTTTATGTTGCTCAATTTTCTTAGGACTTTCTCTGTATCTTCTTGATTCTTAACTCGTATGCATATGCCATTTATCACCATATTGCATTAGCATGGAAGGACATGAGCATTACAATTTTAATCAAGCAAACATATGCATATCCTACACAAAAACACAATCAACCTTGCATTATATATATATATATCTAGGCCTACAATATGAACTCCTTATATTGTTAAACTATCAGTCTACTTTTCATTTAAATTTTAATCAAATAATCTAATCATTCAAGTTCACAATAAAAATTAACATCTAAACTAATTAGAAAATCAAAAGCAAAGAAGCAGAAATGTATCACATTATCTGAAATGTGGAACCGTACTGCACTTCATCTGGGCAGGTGGTGTTCGGGGAAATTTCTCCACCTGTGCACCAGCTCACGTCTGTTTTCATTTTTTGTTACTTTTTTTAAAACATAAACCCTATGCTTAAGATCTAACAGTCTTTGATACAGTAGGCTGCCAGCACACACACACACACATAATAAGCTCTACATGGGTTTTATACTCACTGCCAGTGTGCCACTCTTTTTTTATGAGGGCAGCAGGTGGGGAAGCACGACACTAGGCACAAGTTCATTTTGAGGAGAAGATCAACAGATCAGTGTGATATACAGTGACTGTATAATGATCAAGTTGTATTTTTGTTCTTCATGCTACATGAATATATGCCGGTTTGTTCTAGAGAAATGCTTCTGTTGCATCTCATATTTTATTATGTGCATCACATCTCATCTTTTACTTTAGTGTTGAAGGTCACCAACTCTGTTGTGTTCCTGAGAAAGGTTGTGGTCAAAGTCTCAGTAACAATTAATAACATTTATTGTACTCGATTACTACATTGCATGCATGACCATGCCTTGAAATCCAAATTAGTGGCCGCTAACTGATCTGAATCTTGATTGTCTAAGAGCATTGGATGCACAACCATGTCCATCAATTGAAATCCAAATCTAAAAGGCAGCTAACTGATCCCGATCTTTACCGTCTGCCAAATCAGGTACTTAGGGAAAAGTTTTCCAAATGAGTTGCTTAAAAACATAAAAGGCTAAAAACTAACAACAAGGAAAAAGGAAGAAATTCTCATCATCTGGGTCCTCTTCCTCCCCATTCACATCCGCCAGATCTTCTGATACCAACAGCCAAGCAGTAGATTGTTCCATCCCTGGAGAGAGTTTTGGCCAATATCATGGGACAATTATGTGTACACACATCCACTTATATATAGAAGATGGAGTATAGAGTGTTTCATTCTCGTGTTAATTTGATGCACTGATGCATCTAATTTCTTTTCTATCTAGAAGAGAACTAGTAAGCAACTTTTCTGCCTTAAAAGCAAGCCAACCAACAAAACCCTATAAACTAGCTTCTCACAATTTCAGAAGTAAAAAGAATGGTATGCAAATCATGAGTGGATTCTCACTTAGAACAATTTTGCTCCACTATCTTCTGCTTGATTCACATGCAAATTTCTAAATCATTGAGTGATGATAAATTTCAAACCTAGATTCCTACTCATATACAAGGTTCACCAACTACTAACTCATCCTCCCAGATACAAGTTATATCAGACCGACTCGATCTGACTCACAGGTTCAGGCCGATTCAGGCCAATTTATGATTTTTTTTCAGATCTTTTAATTTTATGAATTAATATGACAACTAAACCTTTAACTCTAGTCGTTTGTTAATAACAATGATTTTAAGCCAAATTTAGGTTCACCAACTACTAAATCATCCTCCCAGATACAAGTTGTATCAAACCGACTCGGTCCGACTCGCAGGTTCAAGCCAATTCAGGTCAATTATGATTTTTTTTGGATCTTCTAATTTTATGAATAAATATGACAAATAAACTTCTAACTCTAGTGGTTTGTTAATAACAATGACTTTAAGCCAAATTTAGGAGAAATAAACCCTATTAAACAATATAAATGTGTAAATTACCTATCAAATTGGAGAAAAAAGACCAATTACTTACCAAATGGAGAAAATTTCTAATCATTTACCGAATTAGAAGAAATATTTACCTAATACGCATTAGATAAAAACTCATAAAAAAAAAGTCATTATAAATGTAAATGAACCTATAGTAGTGAAATATAGAACAAAACCCAAAACCCGTCTGAATTGAGCTGGATCATAGCGAACTGTACCTAGCTTGTCCAATACGATGTGAGTTGTATTGAGTTGCAATGAGTCAAATGTGACTCAATGAGTCGATGCATATCTGTAGCTCAAGCTCACCCAGATATGAGCTGACTCGAACCATGCTCACATGAACGAATGCGCCATGCGTGTGTGTTGGGGAGTCGAGGAGGAATGGACATTGAACAACTTGGAAAATTTGTTAAGCCAAATAATGTGCAAATTTTAGAAAACAATAACCTTAGATTCAAAGCGGGAACACTAGTCTCTTTGTATGTACAATTAAATGACTTATAGTGCCATGCCAATCTGCATGGTAGACCTCCAAGTATGAAGTACATATAACTACATATTTGCTACTACTAGAGTACCTAATAAACTACTAGGGCTCGTTTGAGATGGGCCCTCCTCATCCAACTTGACATATTTAATTTAAGTTATTATAGAGCCAATGATTTGGTCAGCCCAAATGACACTTTAATAAGAGCCCACCCACTTTGGACGGCCCAAACCCATTAACTTTGGCTAGGCCAAGAGTGTGGCAGTAAGGTAGCGGAGCGTGGTAGTTAGGTAGGTTTAATTTATAGGAAACCTAGACGGGTGCATAAAAGCTACTAGACGATGTTGGACTAAACTCGTGAAAGTTGCACCCCACCCGCCTGCCTTCATGAGTGTAACAGCTGGCAGTTTTGTCTTGAAGATTACGTTGCTGGTGAGTCGACACAGTGAGCAGACATCTTGGGATCGTTTCAAACTATGTAATAATTTGTTTTGACACGAGTCGGCTCGCGAGCTGATCGAGACAAGCTTGGCCGAACTTGGGCTCGGCTCGTTTACATGAACGAGATATCTCTTGGACTCAGGCTTGGCTCATTTGGATGAACAAGTCGAGCCGAGCCCGAGTAGCTCGCGAGAGGCTCGGCTCATTGCCACCCTAGTTGTCCACCTGTGATAGGCTAGTCTAGTTTGTGGATGGACACACTCAATGTGCCCTTTATGTGGGGAGGATGATGAATCCCTCGATCATTTGCTTTGGTTGTGTCCATTTGCTTAGGAGATGTGGCAGTTGTTATTAGTATTCAAAGGGGTACTTGTCTTTGATTGATAAAAGGGACAACCTTCTCCTCGCTTGAAGTATGCAAGGAGGATATGAAGATGTGGTAGCTGATTCTACATGTGACTCTGTAGGCAAGATGGGGTGAAAGGAACAGGAGGATTTTTCAAGCATGAAGCATTGATTCTAGGGTGTCTTGCCTCTTTTGTTTGTCAAAAGGTTAGGGAGTGGGCATCTGACTTTGTAATGTGAATTCTTCTACCTTTTTTGTTCTTTTGGGAGTAGATTGAGCACTATACCACTTTAGTACTTCATGTATACATGGAATTCTGAAGGTTTTTGTCCAACTTACTACTAAGATATTGTCGAGCTACCCTCCGCTTTGATGGCTTCAACTACTTACTAAAAACAGCAAATATTATATATGTTAAAGTTAGAAAGCAAAGGAGTAGTAGCAAATTACATGAAGGGAGATTCATTAAAGTCTGAGCTTTGCTGAACTGCCACCAATTTGATGCGTTCTACTTACTAGGACAAATCTTATGTTAAAGTTAGAAACCAAAAGAGGAGAAGGAATGTATCACTTTACTTGAAATAAGATTCATTGAAGTCTAAGTTGTTACTCAGTTATTACCAACTTGTCCTCAAATTGATGCCTCTTACTTACTAGCAACTATAAATCTTATGTTAAAGTTAGATAAGGAATAGCATGAATGTATCACCTTACCTTAAAGGAGAGTCATCAAAATCTGACCTACTGCCGAGGTAAAACATAGCAGATCATCTCGAAGATTTTATGTGCATCTAGAGAATGACACCAGGTCAGCACCAGTGTGGAAAATATACTTAAAACAACAAGTATATTTGAGAAATTCAATCAAATTAAGGTAGATTTTTCAATTGGCCTTTTATAAATTTATCCACATTAAAGATGCATATTCGACACATAATGGCACTTTTTAGTGGCAAATTCAGCTAAGGAGGGATCTTAAAAAGGCTGAAGAGGTGGAATACATTTCTTTGTTGCATACTTTGTTAGAGCACAAATTATGGTGGATGGTCATGATCAAATTCTTTGGGCTGATAACAATGGTATGTTTTCTGTAAAGTCCTTCTATAAATTAACGGAAGGGAGTCCAAGATCCTTGTGTGGACGTACATTGCATGCATGCTACATACCACTACCATGAAAGATGTATATTGGTGACACGTAGGATACGTATGTTATTATGAATGAATACTAGTGACACATGTATGTTATTTATAAAACTCTACTAGATCATCTTATTATGATGAACTAGTGTGTTTGATATCTTGTCACATGTCGTTTGCATACATGTAATTAATCTAGTCTAGCATAAGGTGGGTTAGATTCATAAAAGTTAACTAGACTTATAAGGATAATTAACTTTATCCTGACATCATGCGTTGGCCGACTACACATCATTTATATGTCATTGCAATGTTTCATTGAGCGCCTCTTCAATATATGGATGATGTTTATCTTTTATGCATTAGCATGCATACCCATGCACATCTTGTGTACTTAATTACTAGAATAATTCATTTTGTTATTAGGACATAACTTTTGCCGTAGAAACCATCGTAGTGGTTACAACTATAAGTAATATAACCTTGAATAATATTTGAAAAGGCCAAAATCGGAACTGAAACTAAAACTCATTCAAATCTGATCAACTTTTTAAAGAATAATAATGGTATGTTTTCTGCAAAGTCCTTCTGTAAATTAACGGAAAGGAATCATACATGTTTCAAGCATTTTGAGGTCACATGGAAAGCAAAATCACCATTGAAAGTTAGAAGTTTTGTGTAGCTAGTACACAAGAATGCATTATTACCAAAGTTATACAAGAGTGAATGGTGCACTGATGGCAATGATGCTTGTATTATGTGTGCAACTGACAAGGAAGATGTTGACCACTTGTTTATTACACACCCACTCAGTAAAGAAATTTGGATTAGTATGGGAAGATTATTTGAATTTTATCTCCCATTCCAGAATATGCAGGACAAGTGGAAGTGCTTACAAAGGATGAAGTCTACAATGGACAAAAGTACTCGCAGAACAATCCTTCCAATCTTGTTGCATGCTATCTATTGGAGTATATTCAGTTACTTGTCATTTCTTTTATTTACAACCACAGTCGCCATATTCTTAGCATTTCTACTAAGGCTTGGGTGAAAGAATTGCACTATCTCTATTTATTGTTGTAAGAAAATTGGTGGTGTGGTCCACTTTTCATCAGAAAAACGAAAAGAATTACAATTTTAATCTCGCAAATTTATTTATATCCCTCGCAAAACCTAATCAACCTTGTACCATTATATATTTTTGGCCAACAATATTAATTCCCTACCAATCTACTTTTATGTTTATACTTTAATCAAACAATAAAATCATTCTAGTTTACTATATAAAAAGTTAATATCTAAATTGATGAGAAGATAATTCATTCATCTTCTAACTAACCAAAAACTCAAAATCAAAGGAGAAGGAATGTATCACCTAATCTGAAAGGAGATTCATCAAAGTTAGAGTTGTTGCTAAGATTTGATGATGCCTTATACATAATAAGAACTACAAATCTTATGTCAATGTTAGAAACCAAAGGAGGAGAAGGAATGTATTACCTTACCTAAATGGTGATTCATTGAAGTCCAAGTTGCTACTAAGATATCATCGAGCTATCCCCAATTTGATGCCTCCAACTTACTAATAACTATAAATCTTTATATTAAAGTTAAAAACCAAAGGAGGAGCATGACTGTATCACCTTATCTGAAAGGAGATTCATCGAAATTCGATTTGTTGCTGAGATATTCTTGAGCGTCGCCCAATTTGATGCCTCCAACCATTTACGAAAAACTGCACATATTATCGATATAAAGGTTTGATAGAAACCAAAGGAGGAGCATGAATGCATCACGTTACCTGAAAGGAGATTCTTAGAAGTCTAAATTGCTACTGAAATATTGTCGAGCTGCTCCCAATTTGATGTTGCCGCCTACTTACTACAAACTACAATTCTTATGTATAGTTAGAAACCAAAGGAGGAGCATGAATGTATCATCCTACTTGAAAGGAGATTCATCGAAGTCCAACTGGCTGCTGCGATATAGTCGACTGCCTCCAATTCAATGCCTTTGACTTACTAGAAACTAAAATCATATGTTAACGTTAGAAACGAAGGGAGGAGAAGGAATGTATCCTTTACCTAAAAGGACATTCATCAAAGTTTGAGTTGTTGCTAAGATTTTGTCAAGTGGCCCCCAATTCGATGCCTCCTACTTACTAGGAACTACAAATTAAAGTTAGAAAGCAAAGGAGAAGTATGCATGTATCTGCTTACATGAAAGGAGATTCATCGAAAACTAAACTGTTGTTGATATCTTGTAGTGCTGCGCATGATTTGATACCTTCAACTGCTTGCTAATAATTGCAAATCTTATCTATGTTAAAGTTAGAAAGCAAAGGAGGAAAAGAAATGTATATCACCTTACCTGAAAGGGGATTCATTGAAGTCTTAGTTGCTACTAAGATATTGTCATGCTGCCAATAATTTGATGCCTCTTACTTACTTGGAACTACAATCTTATGTTAAAGTTAGAAACCAAAGGAGGAGTTAGAATGCGTCACCTTACTTGAAAGGAGATTCATCAAAATCCAAGTTATTGCTCAGATATTGTCAAACAATCCTCGATTTGATGTCTCTAACTACTTACTAAAAAGTACAAACTTTATTTATATTAAAGTTAGAAACTACAGGAGGAGTAGGAATGCATCACCTTCCCAGAAAAGAGATTCTTCGAAGTGTGAGTTACTACTGGGATATTGTTGAGCTGCCGCCTCCCCCCAAATTTGATGCCTCTTACTTATTAGGAATTCCAAAGCTTATATTAAAGTTAAGGACCAAAGGAGTAGGAATGTGTCACGTTACCTAAAAGGAGATTCATTGAAGTCCGATTTACTGTTGAGATATTATCATGCTACCCCCCAATTTGATGGCTTTAACTACTTATTATAAAACTGAAATTATTTTCTATGTTAAAGTTAGAAAGCAACAGAGGACTAGGATTGTGTTGAAGATTTGGAACTAGAAAAACCCTAGAAGATAAATGCAGATTGCAATTTTATGGTCACAATAGAGCCTCATTGGTAGGCATAATTAAATGCCAAGATAAACCAAGAAAAGCTTCAGACAAATCATTTCTATAGCATAGTTTGCCATAGCCCTATATTCATCTTCAGCACCAGACCTTGCATAAATTGATTGCTTCTTGCTCCTCTACGAACAAGCAATAACTGCTAGTGGACCTTCTATCATCCTTGGAACCTACCCAATCAGCATCAGAGTAGCTTTCAACCAATAGTTTGTCGCACTTCAAAAATAAGAGTACCTTCTGAGGACAGGACTTGATGTACCCAAAATATCCTTCTATCCACCTTCATATGTGGCACTCTAGGTGCATACATATATTGGCTAACCACACTGACAGCATAGGTCAAGTCAAGACGAGTAAGTCCTAAATATAGTAGATGACCCATCAATCTTTGATATTTTCCTTTCTTTGAGTTTAATAAGAGATCACCATTTGTATCACTCAGACTATGATTTGTTTTAATAGGAGTTTCTATTGGTTTACAACTCAAATTCCCTGTCTCTTGCAACAGATCTAGAGCAAACTTCCTTTGGCAAATATATTTAGCTTTCCTAGAACGAGCCACTTCAATACCGAAGAAGTACATTAGCTCACCAAAGTTTTTAATATTGAAGACTTAGGCAAGATCTCTTTTCAACTTTTCCATTTCTTGCACATTATCACCTGTAATGATCATATCATCTACATAGACTAACAGTAAAACAATCTTTCTATCATACCATTTTGGAAAAAAGAGTGTAATTAGCATTACCTTGAGAATAGCCAAATCCAAGCATACCCTTGCTGAAGCAATCAAACCATGCTTATGGTTGACTATTTCATCCCATAAAGAGCCTTGTTCAGCTTGGACACTCTCCCCCTTATATCAAGTCCTAGATGTGGCTGCATGTATACTTCCTCCTTTAAATCATGATTTAAAAAAGTATTTTTCAGATCAAGCTGATACAGAGGCCAAGAGAAATGAACGGCAAGAGTGGACACTATCCGAACAAATTTAAACTGAGCAACAAGAGCAAAGGTCTCCATGTAATCAATCTTGTAACTCTAAGTAAACCCACAGGCAACCAATCGGGCCTCGTATCGCTCAGTAGACCCATCTGCACGAAACTTGATAGTATAGACCCACTTGGAACCTACTAGGCTATGCCCTTTGGGTGAACCTACCAATTATGATGTGCCATTTTTATATAGAGCTATCAATTCTTACTGTACCCACTTGGGATCTTTAGCTGCCTCAAAATAGGAGTGAGATATGTAATATCAAGAAATGGTAGTAAAAAAGAGTAATAACCGGGTGATAACCATTAGTAAGAAATAAAATGAAAAGTGACGAGTACAAGCTCTTGAGCCTTTCTTAATAGGAAGGACAAACTTAGAGATAAACTCACCGGAGGGTGAACCTATGGGTACAACAGCTCCTGAGAGTGGTAGTTTAGTGGAGGAATCTTCTTTTGGTATGTGCCCCGGGAGTACGTATGTAAGGGCAAATGAGTCTGAGTTTTAGTACTATTAACTAGCTTAGGAGATACCGGTGTAACAGGGGACACCACGGGAAAGAGGATTGAGGAGATACTGGGCGTTTCCTCCTTCTGAGAGGAAACAAACGAAAAAAATAGGATTGTTACTTAAAAAAAATTACATCTTTCATAATGTAGTTCCGACCGGTGTAGGGATCCAAACATTTGTAGCCTTTCTAAGTAGGGGAAACACCCAAGTAAAGTCCTCAGACAACTCTAGGGTCAAGTTTGCTAGCACTGGATGTTACCAATGAATGAAGCAGAAGCATCCAAAAATATAAGGCAGAAGCAGAAACAAGGGTTTAAGATGGACAAAGAATAAGAGAGGGAACCTGATTGTCCACAGTGCAGGATGACACCCTATTAATAAGATGGGATGTGTGAAGAACCACTATCCCCCAAAATGTTTTTGGCAGATTTTGATGGAGGAGAAGTGGTCTATATACTTCAAGAATATGCCTATTCTTCCGCTCGGCCACCCCATTTTGTTGAAGTGTATAAGCACATGATGAGTCATGAACAATGCTAGCATCTTCTATAAAGATATTTAGTTCTTTTTTTTTTCGAAGTACTCACGAGCCTTATCAGACCGGAAGATTTTTACCTTCCGATCAAACTGAGTCTCTACCATTCTTCTGAATTAGACAAGTCGAGATGCCTCTCGAGAACGAAGGAGATAAAGTGAACAACAATGAGAATAGTCATCAATGAAAGATAAAAAATAGTGATGTCCATCCATAGAAGAAATCAAGGAAAGACCCCAAACATAATAGTAAACAAGATCAAATGGAGAAGAATTCCGTTTTACTAATATTGGAAAAGTAGTTCTACAATGTTTGATGTCAACATGACACTATAGAGAGTCCAAGGCCTTAGTAAAAAAACAAATACGGGAACAAAAGATAAATGACCAAGCCGAGAATGCCAAAGATAGTTATCTCTAAGAGACCGTTTTCTTTTGTTACATATAGAAGACCAAAAAGCCACATATCCTCTGAGTTCAAAATGATATAAATCAACCACTTCACAACCATTCAATCATCTGTTGTGTCCAAGGTCTTGAAAACATAATGTGTAGGGAAAAATGTCACAAAATAGTTAAAGGATTTAGTAATGCTACTCATAGAAAGAAGATTAATGGACAAGATAGGTACATAAAGAGTAGTAGGGAGGACTAAGTGATCATTTAGGCGGATGGACACCTTGCTAGCAATAATGGCTCGGATGCCATCAATAATGGTAACTTTGTCCTGACTAGAAGACAAGGAATAAGAAATAAAGTGAGTGGAGATACTAGTCATATGACTGTAGTCCTAGAGTCAATAACCTAGAGACTAGACTGAGGATGTATAATACTAGCACTATGTACTGACTCGATAGTACCTAAAGAAGGAGAACTCATCTGACCAAAGAATCCTTTGTAGGCAAGCAATGTCAGAAATGGACAGCGATGGCAATTGAGATGAGGAACCACCCTTAATAGACATCCCTGGGGTGGTACTAGTGGACTGCGAAGCAACAACCTTGCCTTTTGTAGCACGACCTCCCTTACCATTAACAGTTTTAAACTTCTAAAGCTTCTTCTTCCGATACAGTTCCCAACAGAAATCAATATCATGATTATCATGGTTGCAATGCGTACAATGTTTGGCTCCTTTGCCTTTTTGTTTAGAAAATGAAGGAGACTCTTTGTTCACAGGAGCCATAATTCACCACCTCCCTAAGAGGGGAGAGCAGTGGATGAAGTAGTCATCACTTGGGGACAACCCTCTTCATACAAAATTTTTGAGAAAACAACTTCTAGAGATGGTAACATATCTGTAGAAAAGTTGTCCCCGTAGCTTGTCATAGTGAGCATCGAGGCTGACAAGGAATTTGAAAACTTTTGTGGACTCAACATGCCTCAAGTGCAGAGCTTGATCTTCATTGTAGTTCCATTTATATGCATATACGAATCAAGTTGTTGCCACTTGATTTTCAACTCGTTGAAGTAAGTTGTAACTGAGCGTCCACCTTGCCTGAGAGATTGAATCTCACCTGTTAACTGATAAGTCTGGGCAATGTTACTTTGTTATCCGTACAACTTCTCCAGCAAAGATCACATCTCAATTGCTGTAGATGCATACATAGTCAAATGCTAGATGTCTAGGCTAACAGACTTAATGTTCTAGCCCATGATAAGACTGTTATCTACATTCCAAAAGGCTCGCTTCGGATTTGTAAGAGGAGTAGCAGCAGCAGAGCCATCAATAAACCCTAGCTTTCCTTTGCTGCCAAGAAAAATACGAGTAGAGATAGCCAGAGACGATAATCTAAAGAGCTCAACTGGACTGTGGTCATCTGAAGAGAATGATGATCATGTTTCTCAAGATAAAAAGAGGATATCACTAGAGAAACAAAATCTTTAGCGGTCACTAACGTTGAAGTCGAGTTCAAGATGGTAGATATTGTGGTGATGCGACATGTCAATCACGATGATTCCTGAAAGAGAACAATTTAAAGGGATAACAACCTACACAAAAATGTCAGAAACTCCTAAACACCACGAGGCAAGGCGGCACCAAGGACAGTGTTTCTAGAGGCCTAGAAACTAGCTACATACCCACCGCACCCTTCTAGAGAGAAGATCGAGTAGGAGGAATCACCGTAGGTGATTCTACAGGGTAGAAAAGATATAGCAGGGTATTATAGCAGCACTGTAGCGCGGTATTGTAGTGCGATATTATAGCACAATGTTGTAGTAGGAAGAAAGATGAAAAAGTCGTTCTGATGACTGGTCCTCCTTCCTTTAGGATCACACCGATACCACATAGAAGATTCAGAGCCAAAAAAATCTTAGAAGACAATGGAAGAAGATAGAATATAAGGAGGAGGAAGTTGCCAGCCGTGTGTACAGTTGCATTCATAACCACTGTTGGCCGCACCTCTCTCTCTCTCTCTCTTATTCATTAGGACAACAAGTTTACAATATTACAAGGACAAAAATATCCCTCATATAAGGGCTAAAGAGACAAATCATAAAAGACACTAGCTGCCCTCAAAATACTTAACACAAGAAAGAAAATATAAAAGGACCAAAATACCCTCTCACTTATAACTGTGACTACAGAATGTATCCCTACCCTGAAAGAAGACTCATCAAAGTCCAAGTTGCTGTTGAGATATTGTTGGACTATCCTCAATTTGATGCCTTCTACTTACTGCGGACTACAAATCTCATATTGAAGTCAGAAACTGAAGGAGGAGAAAGAATGAATAATCTTAGATGAATGGAGATTCATCGAAGTCCAAGTTGTTGTTGTTGATATATTGTCAAGTTGCCCCCAATTTTATGCCTACTAATTAGTAGGAACTACAAATCATATTCTAAAGTTAGAAACCGTAGGAGGAGGAGGAATGTATTGTTAGTTTAAGGTGGCCTACAAGCCAATCTAACAATGTAAATCTCGTTCATTTATTAATATAATGGCATAATATTCGTTATGTGTAAATCGCATTAATTATCGTTTCATAATGAAGTCCGTGAATATGTGCTATAGTGATGAGATTATGATGAGATCATACTAATGAGACTGATCACTTAAACACACATATTCTTAATCGTTCCTAGTCGCAGGATATCCGAGAAGGACATCGGATATCCGGTAAGACTAGTACAGATTACTCCTGCTCATATGATGAGGGTGACTGGTCTCATAAGTCAATTGTGTGGAGACACTAAGGCGAATCTGTAGGTGCTCATTGGAGAATGAGTTCACTGAACTGATCCGACTGAATCGCTGGATGGTATTGTACCTCACTGTCAACCAGCTTGATTCTATTGTCGCAGTTGCGTGGATGGTCCTCGGACCTGAGACACCAAGGACACCTTGGCGGTGGACTTCTGTACTTTGACCTTGGTCTACGAATCTCTAGCCACGGGATTCTAATACGCCAAGGATTGGGTGCAGCGGAATACCGTCGAAGGGAATTGTGTGTCAATAAGGAATCATTCGCTCTCGGTACTTAGAGAGAGAATGCTCTAGGAAGGATGCGTGAAAGTCCCTGGCCAGGGCGGACGATAATATCGGGAAAGGAGTTTTCCGATATTCATCAGCGGCATCCAATCCAAGTGAGTCGACCGGTTAGGGTTTGACAGCTCGCCATACCCTGAGTTGACTCGAGAGCATTGTACGAATGAAGGATTATATCCACGCGGTAACTGTCGGCGGAAAGGTTCCAAGAGTGGGTTACTTAACCCCAAATACCTTCCGGGTTCACGCAGTGTTGCATGGCACCCAACGTGATCGGAGGACCGGTCGAATTCGATGTGCGACATCAATTCGATTGATTAATTGATTAATAAAGGATTATTAATTAATTAATAAAGTCAGTGAGGAGTCACTGGGCTTACTGGGCCATTAACTGGACTGGTACTTGGGCCTAGAGGGTCACACGCAAATGATTCTCAAGGCGATGGATAAATAAGTGGGTTTTATACAAACCGGGGGTTTTTATGAAAAACCGCGCGGTTAGTATAAAACATAGCGAACGGGCTAAGCAGGCCAAGCTGCTGCTAACCCTAGCCGCCCCTCCTCAGTTTGTCTCCCTTTGGCGTCCAGGCAGTCTGCCCCGCCGCTTCTCCGAATCCCGTTCGACGGGAAATCGTCCGCGCACTGCGGCGATCATTGCGGCGACCAACGGAGGCTTCGCGGGCTACGAAGAATGACGAACTCGAGGATATCCGTCGCGGGGAGGATCGCGTGGACTTCGCTAGAGGCCGGGCGCTTGCGCGGCTTACGGTGTCACACCGACGGAACCGAACGGCTGCGGATTCGAATCCGCACACGGTGAGAACTTCGATAATCCGATTACCGTATTTTAGTTCTTCGAAACGGGAAACGGATCGCTGTAAAATTTTGTTTTTCCGCTGCGTGAGCGATCCGGAGAAACCGAGAAAACCCAACAGTGGTATCAGAGCCAGGTTCCACTGTTTCTCGTCCCGTTTCGGTCTCCAAATTAATTTTTCCATAATTTAATTCCATGCTTAAAAGTCAATTTTTTTGCTGGATCTGTGTTCATGAGATGAACAGTAATCATTAGATTATGATTCTGCAATTTTTCGGAATTTTATTGGGGTTTATGGTGTTCTTCGTTTGACGAAGAACGGCGGCCGTTTGGATGATCCAAGGGGTTGCTGGGCACCATTGGGCAGCATGGCCATCGCTGGAGGTGGCCAGATTGGGCCCTTCTTCCTCGTCCACATCGGTTTTGTTGAAAAAACCAGATTTTAGGGTGTTTTCACAGGGCTCAAACCGATGCATAAAGGGGCCTTGCCGGCGCCGGAGATCCTGCCGGCGCCGGGGCCGTCGCCGGCCGGGCCGGACGGCGCCGGGGCACCGGCCGCCGCAGGGCGGCGCCGCCGGGGGGGGGGGGGGGGGGGGACCCCTTAGGGTTTTCCTGCAACTCCTTCTGGCCGTCGGGTTGAAGACGGGCGGCTCGAGGCCGGCCCGAGCCGGTTCGCTGGCCAAACCGGCCGGCCTAAGGGCCACAGACCGGGCCCGCCCTGGCTCGGACCAGGGCGCTCCAGGTCCGAGCCCCTGGCCGAGCCAGGGCTCGCACCTGGTTCGAGCCAGGTGCTATAATGGGCTGAGCCCTGGCCTATTTTAACCCCTATTCCTTAATTGAACCCCTTAAACCCCTATTAAACCTAATTAGCCCAAATTAAAATATTATTGGATTTTAAGTTACCTCAAAAATCTGTTTTGAGTTTGTTTTTATATATTATCCAGTTTTATTTATTTGGGCATAATGATATTATATCATGTTAATTAACAATTAGCTCTAATCAATTAAAGTTAATTGTTAGATTAAATGTTAATCTAATAATTAATTTTGATTTAACCAATTTAAATGTTAAATTAGTTATTAATAGTTATTAGTCTAATTATTAGATTATTAACTATTATCTCAGCTAATCGTTAATTAATATTTGAGTTAGTTATTAATTTAATTGTTAAATTAATAATTAGCTTAAATGACTAATTTAAATGTTAAATTAGTAGTCTTTAATTATTATTGTTAGTTATTAATTTAAGGGATAAATTAATGATTAACTTTAATCTTCTAATCTAATTGTTAGATTATAGTTATTAATTAATTAGTGTTAATTAATAATTTGAGTGTTAAATTACTAATTGACATTAATTAACTGATCTAAATGTTAGATTAGTAGTTAACGATTAGTTTGGTTGATTATTAATTTAAGTGTTAAATTTTTAATTAACTTTATTGGATTAATCTAAGAGTTAGATTAATCTTTAAATAGTCTAATTGTTAGATTATTAATGGGGTTTAATCTAAGTGTTAGATTATTAGAATTGTTCTGATTTGCATGGAATAATATGGAATTATTAATTCGGAGTGTATGCACATGTGATGTGTGTTTGATGCTTTTAAATTTAGATTTAATTGCATGTTAACTTAATAAAATGAGTTTTCGAAATTCAAATACCAATTTTGATTGGATCCCAGCTTTTTGAAAGCCAAAACTTATCTATTTTGAAAAACTCATTTGTTTTAACCATGTGATGCGCTGAATCATGTGTGGAATGTTTAAAACACACCGTGGTCATGGATATGCACTTATTTAATTGTTCATGTGATGAATGATGGATTGTGTGGATCGTGGATGTATGATGTTTATTAATTGTTAATAAATAGAGGTCTGCGCACCTCTCTCTCTCATACTCCGATGTATTTCTACCTTCCTCTCTCTCTTGTACTCGCCATAAGGCCTTCTTCAATTTACTTGTTAATTCTAGAATTAATGTAATGTGATTGAGGCAACCGAGGAAGGAGCGAGGACGATCCACAGCTGCAACCAGGAAGGCGAAAAGATGGAGATCTCTTGCCTATGTGATTGCAAGGTATCTAATATAAATGTTATGATTAGATTGTGTGTGCATTTGACTGTTGGCTCCAGTCAAACCCACTGTGCTATCCATGACCACACTAATGACATGTATGAGATGCATTGTTTATCTTTTGATTATGAATCAAAACAGGTTATAGTATTTAGTAAATATATACGATATATCTATATGCTATCACCTAGGAGAGACCAAGATAAAAGTTATCTAAATACCCTCAGATAAACTCTAAGCCGTAACGCGAGTAGTTAAGAACTTACCGCGTGGTCCACCATCATTATAGTCATAGGATTCGAATCACTTTAGGCAGGTTTGTTGTGCTACCCACAAGGCCTACTTAATTGGGAGGAGAAATTGTGGCTATGGCATTAGATGCCTATAGATCGGGATAGAGGAACCATGTAGCTTTGTTGTGCTATCTACAAGGGTTGCATGCAAATCTATGCTCGTCGCGTAATGATGGTAAGCTTAGACCAGAATTAGTGGTTTGTTGTGCTATCCACAAGGCCATTAAATCTCTGGGGACCGAAGCTATGATCAGATATTGCAAGGAGTTGCAAGTCCCATGAGTTGGGTGCTTCTGATTGTATTACAGTTTGTTGTGCTATCCACAAGACTGTAGTGCAAGTCATTGAGATTCTGATCCCCACTAGGAGACTGTCGGCGTCTCCCGTTCTGTATAACTGAGGGTTATACAGTCCGTCGAAAATTAGTGGGAGTTAAACTTGAACAAAAGACCATGTCTTGTTTTAAATTTTAATAATTGAACATCTACTAAATAGATTTTACTTATCTCCTGTAGGGAATGATGTCGTCGAATAACCCACTCCGAGGCATACTTGATGCCATTTTGACTTACTTGATCTACTCGGATTGGTTCAGACTGAAGAATGTCTTCAGATCTGAGCACAATAACTTTGTCCCTGAAGCTGATCCTCCTACTGAATCGGCATTGGATGCCCTTGAAGCTGAGATGATAGCTAACGATAAAGATCGAAGGACAAAGGCGAAAGAGTAGTGAAGGGTGACTGCTTCTACTATAAGCAGTATGGTCACTGGAAGAGGAACTGTAAGGAGTTCCTTAATGATAAAGCTCATGGAAGAGTGAAGCTGTCTGAAGCTTCAGATATCTATATGATAGATATCAACTTGTCGGTTAGAGATCCGACATCTTGGGTATTAGATACCGGATGTGCTTCTCATATCTGCCATGATGTGCAGATGCTGACAAGTAAGCGCAAGCTGAGACAAGGTGAGGTGGAATTGAGGCTAGGAAACGACGCAAAAGTTGCGGCGATTGCTGTTGGGACAGCAAACCTCAGACTTCTATCGGGAGACACCTTACTATTGGAAGATTGTTATTATGTTCCTAGCATAATAAAGAACATCATATCAATATCTTGTTTGGACAAGATAGGATATAGGTTGACGATTGAGAATAGAAGTTGTTCGATTTATTATGGTAATAAATCAATAGCTTCGGCATCTTTAGTCAACGGTCTATATCTATTAGATGTTTCTCATTACAATCTTCAGATTGATAATGCTCTTAAGAAGAGCAAGAATTGTGTGAACCAGGCCTACATGTGGCATTGTAGACTTGGGCACATTGGCGAAAGCAGGTTGCAAAAGTTGCACAAGCATGGTTATTTAACAGCATTCGATTATGAATCGTTTGCAACATGTGAATCCTGCCTTATGGGAAAGATGGCAAAATCTCCATTTAGTAGACATGGAGAACGTGCCAAGGACATTTTGGAACTAATACATTCGGATGTATGTGGTCCCATGTCCACCCAAGCCAAAGGTGGCTTTTCTTACTTCATCACGTTCACCGATGACTTCTCAAGATTCGGCTATGTGTACTTAATGAAGTACAAGTCGGAAGCATTTGAGAAATTCAAGGAGTACAAGAATGAGGTGGAGAAGCAGTTAGGAAAGAGTATTAAAGCTCTTCGATCAGATCGAGGAGGAGAATACTTGAGTACTAATTTCACACAATTCTTAAAGGATAATGGTATCCTTTCTCAGCTAACCCCTCCATATACACCACAGATGAATGGTGTATCAGATAGGAGGAATTGCACCTTGTTGGACATGGTGCGATCCATGATGAGCTTTTCGGAATTACCAGTGTCCCTCTGGGGGTATGCTCTAGAGTTAGCAACATACCTACTGAACAGAGTACCCAGCAAGTCTGTTGCCTCTACTCCATATGAGATATGGAAAGGCATGAAACTAGAATTTAAACATGTTAAAGTGTAAGGACTGAGATTTCGGGTTCCGTTTTCGGGTCAGGTTTGGGTCGGATCCCTTGGTTTGGACCCTGTGGGGGGTCTTGAGATTCCTGGCTGAATGGCGTCAGCACTGCTCGACGCCTTTCAAAAGGCGTCAGGTTGTGTGGACGCCATTTAGGTCTGCAGGTTGTTGTGCCACGTGTGCGCCACGTGGGCGGGTTTCGGGCCGCGAGAGTACGGCCCTGGTCACATCATCTGAACGGCGTCGTGCTTGGTCGACGCGATTTAGACTGTGACCTCTGCGATTTCAGGGTACGGCGCCAGAGCGTTGTCAGTACTGCCTGTCCTGTCGTCTGAATGGCGTCCACGGTGGGCGACGCGTTTCAGACCGCTGTCAGTACGGCCGTCCTGTCAGACTGATAGGCGTCTGCCTCGATCGACGCGTTTTAGCAGGATTCTGGTTGACCCCGCGAGCCTTCCCTTCTTTCCCTCATTCTCGCCTTCACTCTCTCTCTCTTCGCTCTCTCCGCCCTCTCCGACGCTCTTCTTCCTCTTCCCTTCCTCTTCTTCCTCTTCCACCACTCCAACGCCACCTTACCTCTCACCTCTACCTCCACCACTTCCTTCGCGGTGTTCCACTCTCCGGACGGCGGCCGACGTCCCGGCGGAGTGGCGGCGTCCTCGAGGGTACCGGCGGCGGTGTGCGGTGCGGCGGGACGGCGGCACGGAGCTTGGCGGAGTTCAAGAACCGGTAGGGGGACGAAACCTTGCATGTGTGCTCGTTTGTTTCTTGGCGTGATGTGGCGTGTTTGGAGTTAGATCGAGCATGTTTAGGGGGATTCCTTGTGGGAATGGCGTGTTTGTGGACGTGGTTTCATAGCATGATCGTGGTGCTTGACGTTCTCATCTTCCCCCTTTTGGTTTTGGGGCTTTTCGGGGTGCTTGGGGTTCAAGGGTGTGACCCTCGGGTCGAACCAGGAAACCTGGTTTCTGGCGCTAAATGGCGTCGTGCCTGGTCGACGCCTTTCCGAAAGACGTCGGGTCGGTACGACGCGTTTTAGGGCAGAAACCTCCCTATTCGAGGTTTCCTGAGTTAGGGGTTCTGCGCTAAATGACGTCATGGATGGACGACGCCTTTCTGAAGGACGTCGGGCCATCATGACGCCATTTAGGCAGGAAATGCCCCGTTTAAGGGTTCTGCAAATCTGGATTTCTGGGTTGAATGGCGTCGGGCGACCCTGACGCGTTTTAAATGGCGGCTTCGATGGTGGATGCGTTTTAAGCGATAATCTGGCTTTTAATAAACTTGTCTGAGGGTCTTGAATGGCGTCGACCTCGGTCGACGCGATTCAAGACAGGAATGTTTAAATTCTGTATCTTATGCGCGTTTCACGGTGGGATGGTTCAAATGCATGCTTTGGGTTGTATACTGAGACAGAGGACTTCTGCGTGAGTGGAATTGCATCACCTGTGTGTGTGTGTGTGTGTGTGTGCTTTAGCTATATACTGAGACTGAGGTTTACTGTGCGAATGGAATCATGATTATATGTGTGTTCGTGTTATGCGAATGTGGATCGGGTTAACTGTGGTTTACGTCTGTCACCATGGGCCGATGGGAGAAGGGCCATGGTGTCTGTGGAGTGGTGCGTGTTGTGTTTCACCCTTGGCTGAGACAAGCAGAACCACCTTGAGCCCGTCGGGCCGGAGTAGCTGGTGTGCTATCCGAGGGGTTGCTGTTTGGTCTCAGCGGGTCGGGGTTTCCCTTGGTTGTCGTGACAGCTTCTGGCGTGTTTCTTGCTGTGGAGCTGGTGGTGTTTCTGGTGGGAGTTGGTTTACCCTTTAGCCATTGGGCCTGATGTGACCTTTGATCAAGGTTACGAGTGGTACCTATAGCCCTTGGCCTGACGCAGCCCGGGAGAGTTGGGTTTGTGGGTAGTTCCTGTAGCTTCGGCTTGACGGGGGTTCGCCGGTCCCCAGGGCCCTCCTGAAGCGCTGAGGCCTAGCGTGGAGGCAATCCGGACGGTAGGACAGTAGTCTAGACTGCTTGTGTGCACACGTAGCTGGCAGTGGCTGTACACTGGTTCCAGCTAGTCCTAGTTTGACTCACTGCCTCACCCTATAGTGCCCCGGAACGCTGTAGGGGCGGACAGGCGTGAGCTGTGGTAGTAGTGTTGGGAGGCGACGTCTGACTTCGGTCGACAGTGTGGTTTAGTCGCTTCGTGGACTTTGGCTGTGAGTCGTGACTCTGTGTTGGGTTCTTCGGGTTGCTTAGATTGGTTCTTGTTACACTGCTTACCGTGTGTTTCATATCAGAGTTGGGTGCTGTGTTTACTGCTTTACTTAATTGCCATATATTCTTGTTGTTACACTTGTGGGTGTGTGAGTGGGAGGCAGGGGATCGGATGATCCCTACTGAGCCCATTTCTGGTGTGGCTCACTCCCTGCGGTTTCAGGTGTGGATCTCGAGGCGAGCGGAAGCGTGGTGTCTTCTTGGTGTGCGGACCAGCAGCTGTCTTAGTTCCGGAGTATGCCCCGATGTTGTTGTACTTCCTTCTGCCTGTACTTATTTAATTGTTGGACATGTAATTATTGTTGGACTGTATACGGACATTGCTATTTTCCTTCCTGCGCACTTGCTTACCTTTGTGGTCCGTGAGATTGTTATATTTAGCCTTGTTTAGCACTTACTCCTCCAGATGTGTTGTGAGAGATCCGGGTGTGAACCCGTAGTTAATGGGCCGACATCCATTTAGTGACCGGGTCTCCGGCCATAGGATGGCGGGTCGTTACATAAAGTATGGGGTTGTCCTGCTCATGTAAAGAGGCATGATCCAGACAAGCTGGAATCACGAACTGATAAATGCATGTTTGTGGGATATCCAAAGGAAACCTTTGGATACTACTTTTACCATCCTGGTGAACAAAGGTGTTTGTCGCCAGGAAAGCTATATTCCTGGAAGTGGAATACCTTATCCAGGAAGACAGTGGGAGTAAAATAGTACTGGAAGAGGTTCCAGATCCCCAAACAACTGCATTATCATCAGATGAGATATCAGTTCCTGAATCTGTTCAGGTACACACAGATGAGCCTCGTAGATCTGGTAGAGTACCTAGACTACCCGAACGATATGTGGGACATATCGCTGAAGGTGAGTCTAAGGTACAAGATAATGAGGATGATGATCCTAAAACCTACCAGGAGGCCATAGAAGGCCCAGAAGCCGAGAAATGGCGAGAAGCCATGAACTCAGAAATCCAGTCCATGTACACCAACCAAGTTTGGAACTTGGAGGACTTGCCCGAGGGTATTGTACCCATCGGTTGCAAGTGGATCTTTAAGAGAGAGATCGGTGCTGATGGACGGATCGATACTTATAAGGCAAGGTTGGTAGCAAAGGGATATCGTCAAAGGCAAGGAATTGACTATGACGAGACTTTCTCACCAGTTGCCATGATAAAGTCGATCAGAGTTTTGCTCGCCATTGCTGCACATTTTGATTATGAAATCTGGCAGATGGATGTGAAGACTGCCTTCCTCAATGGTAACCTTGAGGAAGAGGTGTATATGATACAACCAGAAGGTTTCACATCCAAAGAATCTCCAGGTAAAGTGTGCAAGCTTCAGAGGTCCATTTATGGACTGAAGCAGGCTTCCCGGAGCTGGAACATAAGATTTGACGAGGCAGTCAAGTCTTATGACTTCATTAAGAATGAAGATGAGCCTTGTGTGTACAAGAAGACCAGTGGGAGTGCAGTCACTTTTCTACTTCTTTACGTAGATGATATACTACTCATTGGGAATGATGTAGCTATGATGTCATAAGTAAAGATCTGGCTGTCGAAAAACTTCTCCATGAAGGATTTGGGAGAAGCATCCTACGTATTGGAAATACGGATCTATAGATATAGATCAAAGAGGATGCTTGGAATGACCCAATCCTTGTACATAGATACCATAGTCAAAAGGTTTGGCATAGAAAATTACAAGAGAGGTCTCATACCGATGAGACATGGAATTAATCTCTCAAAGGAGCAGTCTCCTAAGACTCCTAATGAGAGGGCATTCATGGATAGGATATGCTATGCCTCTGCCATAGGATCTATCATGTATGCCATGCTATGTACACGGCCTGATGTTGCATTTGCTCTAAGTGTTACGAGCAGATTTCAGGCTGATCCAGGCGAAGAGCACTGGAAGGCAGTGAAATGTATCCTTAAGTACTTGAGAAGAACTAAGGATATGTTTCTTGTTTATAGAAGAGGTGACTTGAAACTGCGAGGCTTTACTGACTCGAGTTTCCAGTCGGATCCAGATGATAGCAAGTCAACATCTGGATTCGTGTTTACATTGAACGGAGGGGCAGTGTGCTGGAAGAGTTCCAAACAAGTAACCATTGCAGATTCGACGACTAAAGCTGAGCACATCGCTGCAGCTGAAGCTTTCAAGGAAAAAGTGTGGTTGAAGATGTTCATCACCGACCTTGACATAGTTCCCGATATCCTTGATCATGTTCCGCTGTTGTGCGACAACAATGGGACTATTGCACAAGTGAAAGAGCCGTGGTCTCATCAGAAATCGAAAGATGTTCTGAGGCGCTTTTATATTATCCAGAGGAGATTTAGTAGTGGAAAGAGTTCCACCCGTCGACCAGGTAGCAGATCCACTGACAAAGCCGTTGGCTCAAATTGTGCTTGAGCGTCACCTAGAGTCTGTAGACTTATTGTATAAAGGTGATTGGCTTTAGTCCAAGTGGGAGATTGTTAGTTTAAGGTGGCCTACAAGCCAATCTAACAATGTAAATCTCGTTCATTTATTAATATAATGGCATAATATTCGTTATGTGTAAATCGCATTAATTATCGTTTCATAATGAAGTCCGTGAATATGTGCTATAGTGATGAGATTATGATGAGATCATACTAATGAGACTGATCACTTAAACACACATATTCTTAATCGTTCCTAGTCGCAGGATATCCGAGAAGGACATCGGATATCCGGTAAGACTAGTACAGATTACTCCTGCTCATATGATGAGGGTGACTGGTCTCATAAGTCAATTGTGTGGAGACACTAAGGCGAATCTGTAGGTGCTCATTGGAGAATGAGTTCACTGAACTGATCCGACTGAATCGCTGGATGGTATTGTACCTCACTGTCAACCAGCTTGATTCTATTGTCGCAGTTGCGTGGATGGTCCTCGGACCTGAGACACCAAGGACACCTTGGCGGTGGACTTCTGTACTTTGACCTTGGTCTACGAATCTCTAGCCACGGGATTCTAATACGCCAAGGATTGGGTGCAGCGGAATACCGTCGAAGGGAATTGTGTGTCAATAAGGAATCATTCGCTCTCGGTACTTAGAGAGAGAATGCTCTAGGAAGGATGCGCGAAAGTCCCTGGCCAGGGCGGACGATAATATCGGGAAAGGAGTTTTCCGATATTCATCAGCGGCATCCAATCCAAGTGAGTCGACCGGTTAGGGTTTGACAGCTCGCCATACCCTGAGTTGACTCGAGAGCATTGTACGAATGAAGGATTATATCCACGTGGTAACTGTCGGCAGAAAGGTTCCAAGAGTGGGTTACTTAACCCCAAATACCTTCCGGGTTCACGCGGTGTTGCTTGGCACACAACGTGATCGGAGGCCCGGTCGAATTCGATGTGCGACATCAATTCGATTGATTAATTGATTAATAAATGATTATTAATTAATTAATAAAGTCAGTGAGGAGTCACTGGGCTTACTGGGCCATTAACTGGACTGGTACTTGGGCCTAGAGGGTCACACGCAAATGATTCTCAAGGCGATGGATAAATAAGTGGGTTTTATACAAACTGGGGGTTTTTGTGAAAAACCACGCGGTTAGTATAAAACATAGCGAACGGGCTGAGCAGGCCAAACTGCTGCTAACCCTAGCCGCCCCTCCTCAGTTTCTGTCTCCCTCTGGCGTCCAGGCAGTCTGCCCCGCTGCTTCTCCGAATCCCGTTCGACGGGAAATCGTCCGCGCACTGCGGCGATCATTGCGGCGACCAACGGAGGCTTCGCGGGCTGCGAAGAACGACGAACTCGAGGATATCCGTCGCGGGGAGGATCGCGTGGACTTCGCTAGAGGCCGGGCGCTTGCGCGGCTTGCGGTGTCACACCGACGGAACCGAACGGCTGCGGATTCGAATCCGCACACGATGAGAACTTCGATAATCCGATTATCATATTTTAGTTCTTCGAAACGGGAAACGGATCGCTGTAAAATTTTGTTTTTCCGCTACGTGAGCGATCCGGAGAAACCGAGAAAACCCAACATGTATCACCTTACCTAAAAGGAGATCCCTCGAAATTTGAGTTGCTATTGAGATATTGCCGAGCTACCCCCAATTTGATGCCTCCAACTACTTACTAAAAAATGCAAATCTTATCTATGTTAAAGATTGAAATTAAAGGAAGTGAAGGGATGCGTCATTTTACCTGAAAATAAATTCATCGAGGTTCGGGTTACTGCTGAGATATTGTCGAATTGCCTCCAATTTGATAACTTCTATTTACTAGGAACTACAAATCTTATGGTAAGATTAGACACCAAACGAGGAGCATGAATATGTTAGCTTATTTAATAGGAGATTCATTGAAATTCCAACTAGTGCAGAAATATTATTGATTTACCCACAATTTGATGCCTACAACTATACACTAAGAACTATAAATATTTATGTTAAAGTTAGAAACATTGACACTTCTCCGTAAACAAGACCATAGAGGGCTTTGTCATAGAATGAGACTATTGTATTCTAAAGTTAAAATATCAATTGCCCATATTGTCAAACTATCACTCTAATCTAATTAGAATTACGTTTAAAGACTTAATCAGACTTCAAGTAAGGCAACCTTGTATTATGAACTATTACTTCAAATGTATTTTTTTTTCATCTTGAACCAAATAATATTCTAGTAGTAATTTGTGTTTTCATGTTTCCTATGTTTTGATGATAACAAACTATCAAGAAGTCAGGACTTTGTTTCTATGTGTAAGGAATGAGGTTTCGAGTACAATCATCGCGGTTTCGGAGCCGGACCCCTTGGTTTGGGCCCCGGTGGGTTAGGGGCGTGCCTTCTAAACGACGTCTGGGGTGCACGACGCCTTTAGAATGGCGTCGGGCTATATGGATGCCATTTAGGTAGCTTGCTGTTGTGCCGCGTGGGCGGGTGTTGGGGCATGTGTGTATGGCCTCGGTCATGTCATCTGAACGGCGTCTTGTATGGACGACGCGTTTTAGATATTCTGTCAGAGTACGACCCCATCCTGTCGCCTGAAAGGCGTCTGTCGAGGACGATGCGATTTCACTTGTTTCGGTTTGACGCCCTGAGCCTTACCTCCTTTCTCTCCTTCTCACTCTCTCTCTTCCCTCTCTCCGATCCCCTCCGTTTCCTCCTTTCCTTTCCCCTTCCCCTTCTTCCTCTTCCACCACTCCAACACCTCTCTACCTCTCACCACTACCACCACCACCTCCTCCGCGGCACTTCATTCTTCGGGCGGCAGCCGACGTCCCGGTGGAGTGACGGCATCCACGGCGGTATCGGCGGCGGTGCGGCGGTTCAGCGGCATGGAGCTAGGAGGAGTTCAAGTGACCGGGACGGGGACGATCGTTATACGTGATTTGGTTGTTTTATCCATGTTTTCCCGGCTTGAAGCATGCGACGTGTGTGGAGATTTGGGTAGAATGAGCATGTTTAAGGGGATTTTTAATGAAAATGGTCATTTTTATGAAATGGGAATTAGTGTGTTTCAAGTGGTAAATTGGATTTTCCCCTTCATTTCCTATTTTTGGGTATTTTTGCGGTGATTTTGGGGGAGAGGAAACCCTGTTTTGAGGCTTGTGAGAGATTGCAGGAAACCAGATTTTAGGCTCTTAATGGCGTCGGGCTAGGGCGACGCCATTTGAAATGGTGACTACCTAGGGCGACACCATTTAGACCAGATTTGTCCCGGGACCAGTTTATGTGGGATTGAGTTCTGTTTTGAATGGCGCCTTGGGACAGTGATGCCATTTGAAATGGCAACTGGCTAGGACGACGCCATTTAGGCCAGAACCCCAATAATTCATGAAATTAACATGTGTTTGCATTGTTAGATAGTTCGATTAAAATGCATGCTTGAAATCTTACATCGAGGCCGAGAATTTCTGTATGATCGGATCGCATTGTGTGTGTGTGCGTGCTTATGCGATTATGGAGCTAGAATGATTGTGGTTTGCGTTTGACACCTTGTGTCGGTGTGGGAGGGATGCGGTGTCTATGTGGCATTGTTGCCGTACCGGTGTGGGAGGGATACATGTTAGTGTTTCACTTATGGCTGGGGGAAGCAGAACTACCTAGAGCTAGACAGGCCGGAGTAGCCAGCGTGCTATCCGAGGGGTTGCTGTTTGGTCCCAGCGGGTCGGTGTTTTCCTAGTTTGTCGTGGCATTTTCCGGCGTGTTTCTTACTGTGGAGTCGGGTTTGGTGTTGCTGGAGTTTACCCTTTCGCCACTGGGCCTGATGTAACTTGAGATATCAAAGTTACGAGTGGTACCCTTCGCCCTTTGGCCTAATGTGACCCAGGAGGGTAGGGTTACGGGTAGTCTCTATAGCTTCGGCTTGAGGGGGGTTTCGCCGGTCCCCAGGGCCCTCTTGAAGCGCCTAGGCCTGGCGTTGAGGGAAGTCCGATCGATAGGACAGTGGTCTAGACTACTTGTGTGCACACGTGACTGGGTGGTGGTGGTTTACTAGTCCTAGTTAGTCCTAATTTAACCTACTGCCACACCCTACGGTGTCCGGAACATCGTAGGGGTGGATAGGAGTGGGTGTTGGTGGTGTTGTGAGGCACCGTTTATATGCATTCGCCAGTGTGGTTTGTGTGTTTAGCCGGATCTTTGGTTACGAACTGTGGTGTTGAGTTGGGTTACTCAACTTGCTTAGAACTGTGCATGTTGCATTACGAATACATATGTCTCATATCGGAATTTAGGAGCTGTGTTTACTGCTTTACTTAAGCAGCCTTCATATTGTATTACTGTACCTGTGGGTGCGTGTATCAGAGGTGAGGATTCGGTGATCCCTACTGAGCCCAATTTTGGTGTGGCTCACTCCCTGCGGTTTCAGGTGTGGACTTCTTAGGCGAGTGTTGGCGTGTGGCGTTTTCCTTAGTGTGCGAGCCAGCAACTATCTCGGTTCCGGGGTATGCCCCCATGTTGTTGTACTTTTCTTCTGCCTGTATTTATTTAATTCCTTGGACCTTGTAATCATTGTTGGACTGTGTACGAACATTATTATTTTACTTCCTACGCACTTGTACTTTCTTTGAGGTCCGTGAGATTGTTATATATAGCCTTGTTTAACGCTTACTTCTCCAGACGTGTTGTTTGAGATCCGGGTGAGAACCCGTAGATAATGATCCGATACCCATTTAGTAAACGGGTCTTCGATTATAGGGTGGCGGATCGTTACACTATGAGAGTGAGAGAAATCTCTTTGTTTCATTAGTTTAGTTACTTATAGTCTCTGTCATAAGTTGTGTAAGCTCTGTGACTTAATCACTTTCAGAGTTCCCTAACTCTTACAATTAAAGAGCTAACTAAAACATCGATTAAGCTTCAGAATTTCTAGTAACTTGCAGATAGTTCAGCACTAATTGAACCATCACTTTCTATTTTAATTGAATCAATTTTTCTAAGTGTTTTATCGATGAGGTGATCAAGTCCCACTTTGATTAATGTTGACTTACTCACTTCGAGTAAAGAACTTAAGGTTCCCTATCGATCAGCTTCATAAGTCTTCTATTGATTAGCATTTTAAGTTCTCTATCGATTACCGTTTATAGTATTTTACTTCAAATCCGTCTAACTTTGACTTAGATTAACGTTTGAACAACCACTCGATTATGTTGATAACGTTAATCAAAACTAAACTTAGAGTTGCCTTTTGTGTCGTAATCGCAATAGAGTTTTAATCTCATTTTGATTAGCATTCTTAGATATCCTTTCGATTATTGTTATAGTGCTAACCGAAGTTTCGCTCTTGAACTTCACTTCGATTAACACTGTAAGTTTCACTTCGATTGATGGTTGCAGCTTTACTTCGATTAATATTGTCTCTTCGATTACTGATCATAAGTCTCACTACAACTGAACAAATTGAGCTTTCGATTAACAAGAGACTTCATTCAAGTTTCACCATATCGATTAAGACTTCATTTAACACTTTAGTTATCACTTCGATTAACTATTTCTCCTGCATTTTAAGTTAAGTCATTCCTCTAATCTGAATGAGAACTACTTGAACTTCGGTTAACAGTTTATTTCTGAGTCAGAATAACACTCACTTACTGACTTCGATTAAGTGCCAAACTCTCACTTCAATTAGTGTTCATTTATGACTTATATTAAAGATTTGTCATTTCAATTATCTTATAACTTCAACTATATAATTTTTTTAATTGAAATCAATTTAAATTAACCGGTACTCTCAAGTTATATTTTATATGTACTTTTTTATTGAGATCCCTTTCATATCTTTATTTGACAGATTTGTTAGAGTTTCTATGCACCTTGTACGATTGTAGGCTTCTACTATGAGATAACACAATGGTAGAAAAAAATAATCTTGCCCTTTTTAGTGTTTGCGCTTTTTGCAGGTCTAACGTGACAGCACAAGATTTGTACCCGAAGAAGCTTCCATGCATTAATTCATGCTACCTAGACTCCACCAGCGTAGTAGATCCTCCAGACTCTCTCTCTAACTTCTCTTAGGATTTTGAACATTAGACAAAGGCGGGAAGAGGCCTCCTTGAAGCAAATCAGTCTAACAGATTAATTTTGAAGTAGAGATATAAGTAGAAGCCCTTCACCAGCATAGATTTCTGGCACAGATCGGGTGGCCAGATCGGGATGCACTGATTGGATCTAGATCGGCCGGAATCGGCTGAAATTCGCCAGGATCGGCCGATTCTGACCCGGATCGGGACCCGCCGATCTCGATCCATATCGGGATCAGCCGATTCTGCATTCGTATGTGTGTATCTCTTCTGTGTCTATGTTCACCAGAGAACATATAGACATAGAACATAGACACACAAGAGATACACACATCCCAGTCTGAGCAAGAGCAAACATGCCTAGCCTGTTGAGAGAAAGAGCTTGAAGATCTCAAGAGCTATGCCTTCTTATTCTCATAAGAAGCTCTTGGAGATCATCTTCAGATCAAGACCTATGCAATATAGTTGTTTATTTTCTATCTTGATATGTGTTGTATTTTTTGTGAACACTTGTCTATTCCTTAGGCACTCTCTGTATCTATATTTGCTTTGTTTTTGCTTCCTGATTGTGGAAGAAAGGGTCTGCTAGAAGCAGGAGGTTGTTCCTCTTCTTGTTAAAGAGAGGGCCTACAATTGCAGTAAGTGGTCGTGTGTAACCTGCAAGGAGTCAGCACCTTGCTGTTAGTGGAAATCCTAAGTTGTTTCTTGGGGATTGGACATACGTCTGGACAGATTGAACTAGTATAAATCACCAGAACATTTATTGTGTAATTATTTCTCTATATGTATCTTCTTTTGTCCATTTATTAGCTTCCACATCTAATTTCGGTTAGAGTAACTTTTAATAACCCATACACCCCCCTCTAAGTTAGTCTAGCCTTGGGCAACAAGCGGCATCAGAGTCCAATCTCTCATTATTTGACCTAATAGTCAAGGGAGTAATGGCTATGACAAACAGTTATGCTGAAGGTCAGTCGATCAACCGCCCTCGACTTTTGATGGGAAAGACTACTCTTATGAAAATGCCAAATGGAATATTTCCATAAGAGGGTCAACCTTGATCTATAGAGTGTGTTTGAGGACGGAGACTTTGTTCCCAGAGAAAGATGGACAAACGATGATAAACATTTAATCACTTTGAATAATAAGGCCAAAAGTATCTTCTATTCTGGTTTAGCAAAGAAAGAGTTCAACAGGAGTTCTGCCTACAAAACTGCTAAAGAAATGTGGCTGAAACTTCAACTAAACATATGAAGACACAGAGAAAGTCAAGGAAACTAGTAGACATTCTGGCCACTTAATATGAGAAGTTCAAGATGGAGCTAATTGAGAACATCACCCAGATGTATTCCAAATTCACAAACGTCACCAGTGGGTTGATAGCTAGTGGAAAAGAGTACCAGTTGTAGACATGACAATTTTGACATCATATTGAGTAAATTTCATGTCACAATGATTATGCCCCAGAATGGTCTGATGCTTAATCATTAATTAATTTTTATTGATTTTCGCTTGAGATTTGTTAAATCACGTCGTTGATGCGCGACGCCATTTGGACTCATAGTAGAAATCCATTCGGAATTAAAATTAGTAAATTTAGGAGGATTTAACTTAATAACGTCGCCTGTGGATGACGCCATTTTAAGTCCTAATCCGCCTAGGTTTACGATTTCTAATTCGAGTTAATTTCCTAAGTTATCTAAAACACGTCGCGCATGGATGACGCCTTTTATGTTTCCTAATTGTTTTTTATTTTCTTTTCCGGATTTATTTCTATTCTGGCCGCATTAATTAACTAAAAAGTGTCCCCCTTGAACGACGCATTTTAAAAGTTTCCTGATAAACATGATTTGGCCGAGATAATCCAGTTCCAGAGGTTGGAAGGGTTTCCAATTCCCTTCATGATCATCTAGGGCAAGTCCAAGCCGCGGAAGAGTCCTTTTGAAGGCCAAAATACCCTTGAATCACTTCTTATAAATACATATAGACATTGGCCTTTAAAAAAAGTTGGCTATTTGGAGAATTTGGAGCTTCCAACAAGGTTTTTGAAGGCCCTCAAGAAGAAGAACGTGGACAACAAGGAAAGCTTAATCTTCTTCATCCTTTTCACCCTTTGAAGCCCATCGAAGACCAAGGCTATTGAGGGGCCATCCTTTTCCTCTCTTCTTGATCTTTTCCATTGAATTTTGATAAGATTCATAGAGTTTAAATTTCTATTTTCATATAGTTCTTCATTGCATCACTTCATTACACACATTCACTTCATATTTTCTATGTCTATACATCCTTTAGGGGTTTAAAAGAACACAAAACAAGTGAGTTCTTTTGTTCAGTTACATGATAATTTTGTTAGATAGAATAGATACTACCTCTCTTTAGTTCTAATCTATTTGTTTTATTTTGTTTTCAATATTTCTTGCAAGGTTTGAAGGAGATTTAGAAGAAAGCTTGGAGTTTAGACGGAAGGAGAAACACACCCAAAGAACAAGAGTAAAAAGAGAAAGAAGGCTCTTTTCTTTTGGTCGGTCGAAAGAGGAACAAAAGAACCCTACACTCTCTGGATTTTCAAGGTTAGTAAGCGATCGCTTTTCCATTGAAGTCCTCGGTTTCTGGCGATCACAATTTCTTTCATTTTATTAATCATAGTAAACACATGATAGCATGATGAACACACACCCCTTTTGAGCACTACAGCTTTTTGGCGATCACAGTGGGACTTGTCTTGCCATTTCTTTTTTATTTTATTGACTCTTGTTATTACCATTGGGCACCCTCGGTGCACCGCTTGTGTCCCTCAGACACGTTTGATGGTTTGTTGGTTGGCTATTTGATCCTTATCTCCATGTGCACCTCGTGCACATTCCCTTGTGGCTAAATCTTGCGCTCCCTTGATTGCCCTGAGAAGTAGTATTCGAAAGTGTGTTTTGTTTGAATTAATATCCATGATGTCGCATGATTACCCTATATATTTAACTATTGTCGCATGAGAAGTTGATCTATTATTCATCTTATTATTTAGAGAGGGGATTACACCTAGTTTTGCTGTCTGTTTGTTGTTTTCGGGACCAAAAGCACGTCTGCATAGAGTGACGCATTTTATTAAGCGCGTCGCCCTCGAAAGATGCGATTTAGTGCCCCTTTTATCTCTCTTGCTGCCTGAGCCACTGTGAACAGGAGTGGCTACTGTCTTGAACAACATCTGCGAACAACGATGCAATTCAAGCTCTTTTCCCTGTTGGCCACTAACACTCGGATCATTGATTTCTTTGTTACCTATACTTATTTATTCTACATTAGAGGCCATCCACGCCACAGGTCATTTGCATCGGGGCTCACCCCCCTTCTATAGGAACACCTCTCTTAGCATCCTCACCTCACTCTGACTGGGTCGGTCCCTTGGTCAAACTAGAGTGGTTAATGTTAAGACCTTCGTAAGTCCTCAAAAGCAAGGAACTCCTCTTTGTTCATCGGGCCGGTTGTACCATTTGAAGTCCCGGGTAGTTATTCATACCGTTGTGAGTGAAGTCGTAGAGCATAACGGTGGAAATTGAATTGAAATTAGGATCCTATCCACAGAGAGAATTTGAGTTTAAAAATCCGATTAATCCAACAAGTAACTCTCAAAGTAGCGTAAGCATCTACTTGGTTGTTAATCTGTGCCAATTTGATTGAAATAATAGTCATCTCAACACAATGATGCTACGTTCAAGTAGAACCGTCAGCATGGTTGCCTTTGAATAAGAAGATTTGGTCGAATACGAGGGAGATGCTTATGCCCCTCAAGTTCATAGTACATCTTATTCTGAAGATGAAAGAGACGCCTATATCTCTGGTTATTCTAACCAATTCCAAATCATACACGAAGGAGATGCTCATGCTTCTTAGTTTCAGGATGATTCAATCTATGATCAATACCATTCAGATTTGGGCATCAGTCACGTGTCCATGTCTTCTCCAATCCTACCTTTGAAAGAGCCCAAGACCAAGTTGGGCCCTCTACCAATCATCCTTCTGACCTCGCTAGCCTCATGGGAGCCTTGTCTAATCATGTGGATCCTCGTCAATTTGATGCCATCCAATCCATTCTAAAAGGGAAAACTCCTTTGCATCCTTCTGAGCCAAGTCCCTCGGTTCACCCTTTTGCTTATCAAGCTCCTACTCAGGCCATGGAAGGCTTTCATATTTTCACTCCTCGGCACACAGGACCTCAACAATCTAGCTCACGGCATCCTGTCAGGCCGCAAAACTCAATTTATCAGAATGCCTTCGGGCACGGTGTGAATGCCTCCAGTTCACAACCTCACTGTCCTCGCATCCCTGCTTATTCGCGGAGGCAGTCTTTTCAACAGCCACCACCTCTACCAGCAGATTCTACCACTCAACTTCTGCTTAATAAATTTTCTAGATGGATGAGCGGTTCAAGAATCTTGAAAAGAATATGGACAACAAGGCCGCTCCCGAATTCTCTGTCTCTGATTTTCCAGTATTCCATCTCTTGTCTTCTGAAATGCCAGTCTACAGAAAGTACAACGGCACAAGCAACCCTTTCCTTCACATCAAAGAATTCCTTTATGAATCATCATTTTGGCAACATGAAAAAAAAAGTATTGGCTTTCCTCTTCAGAAGATCATTGGAAGGATCAGCCTTGGAGTGGTTCTTCTCTTTAGATCCAAGTGAGGTAGAGAACTTCAACATGGTCTCAAAAAGGTTCCTACAAAGATACAAAGAGAGGGTGGCACCTACCTTGTCCATTACTGACTTATTCAATAAGAAGATGAAGCCGGATGAAGACTTCATAGTGTTCGCCGATAGGTGGCAAGGGATGGCTGAAAAGATAGGAGATCACCTGTCCGAACAAGAATTGGCAAAGATGATGGTTGCCAATGCCACCCCGCAGTACAAGCTATACAAGCTAGTGTTGACACTGAATAACTTGACTATCATGGCAGATCTATATGAAAGAGCACATTATGCTTAGAATGCATTCAAAGACTCCACCTTTGCTAGTGTCTTCGATCCACATCGACTCAATAGACCCCCACCTCAGAAGTTTATTATCCCCAACTCTTCTTCTATGGGATCGTTGTGTCGAGATCCGACTGAAAAATGCAGCGGAATAAAATATTCAGGATCGGATCTATCCCATTTCGATCGTAGAAATAAAACCGGAGTAAATAGGATTTACCTTGCGCAGATTCGAATCTGCGTTCATTTTCCGGTTCCGTTGGAGCGATGCCGCAAGTTGCGCAGATGCCCGACCTCTAGTGGTATCCACGCGGTTCTCCTGGCGATAGATCGTCCTCGCTTCCTCGCTCGATTCGACATTCGTGGATCCCGTCTGGGTTCGCGTAATTTGCCGCGACATGCGGATTCAGAATCTCCCGTCGGACGGAAGGCGGAGAGGTCGGGATTCGAAGCGGAGCCTCCAGAGGGCCAGCCTCGTGTCGTGAGTCTGGAAGAGAGGATAGAGATGGAACGACGGCTAGGTTAGGGTTGCTGGCCCCCGACGTAGTATCCGTTCTTTTATATTAAGTCTGTTTGTGGTTTTTCGTAAAAATCCAGACTTATCCGAAATCCTGTCGGATTATCCATCGACTTGAAAACCATTTGCGTGTGACCCTCTAGGCCCAAATACCAGTCCAGTTAATAGCCCATTAAGCCTAGTAACCTTTTACTGACCCACTAAATTAATTAATATCCTCATATTCAATTAATCAATCGAATTTAATGTCCCATAATAAATTCGGACGGACTTCCGATCACGTTGGATGCCAAGCAACATCGCATGATCCTGGATGACACTAGGGTTATCGCAACCCTCTATTAGAACTTTTCCGTCATCGGTTAGCGTGCGGATATAATCCTTCATCCATGCAATGTTCTCGAATCGACCTAGGGTATGGTTTACTATTAAACCCTATTCGGTCGATTCACTTGAATCAGATGCCGCTAATCTGAATCCGATAACTCCTTATCGAACACAGAGTCCGCCCTGGCCAGAGACTTTAAGCGCATCATTCCCAGAACATTCTCTCTCAAACTACCGAGATCGGATGATCCCGTATTGAACACATAATTACCTTCGAAGGCATTTCCCTAAACCCGATCGCTTGACTTATTGATAACCCATGGTTAGGGATTCGTTAGTCAAGGTCAAAGTTCAGAAACCTACCAACAAGATATCTTTGGCATCTCAGGTCCAAAGATCATCCACGCAATCGTGATAAAAGAATCGAGCTGGTTAACAGTGAGGTGTTTACCATCCAGCGATTCATAGTCGGATCAGTTCAGTGAACTCATTTGCCAATGAGCACCTACAGGTCCAGCATAGTGTCTCCACACAAGTGACTTATATGATCAGTCACCCTCATCATATGAGCTGAAGTAACCTATACTAGTCTATCCGGATGTTCGATGTCCTATCTCAAACATCCTATGACTAGGAACAATTAAGAACATGTATTTATAAGTCTTCGGTCCCGTAATTATGATCTCATCATAATTCGAAGACTGTTGCACATGTTCATGGACTTCATCGTGATACGATAAACATAGATCGAATTAATTACACACAATGAATTATTGCCATTTATTAATAATCTGAATCAGTACATAGTATCGAATTGGCTTTGAGACCATCTAATACTAACAATCTCCCACTTGGACTGAAGCCAATCACTTTTATACAGAATACCCATACTCTCTAAGTGACGCTCAAAGACATTTTGAGACAAAGGCTTTGTAAGTGGATCTGCTATGTTATCGGCTGAAGGAACTCTTTCCACCATGACATCTCCTCGAGCTATAATCTCTCTGATTAGATGAAAGCGCCGCAGAATGTGCTTCGACTTCTAATGAGACCTCGGCTCTTTCGCTTGAGCAATCGCCCCATTGTTGTCACACAGCAGTGGGACGGGACCAGATATGCTTTCCACCACACCAAGATCGCAGATGAATTTCTTCATCCATACAGCTTCCTTGGCGGCTTCAGCAGCAGCAATATACTCGGCTTCCATTGTCGAATCAGTAGTGGTTTCCTGCTTGGAACTTTTCCAACTTACTGCTCCCCCGTTGAGTGTGAAAACAAAACCTGATGTTGACTTGCTATCGTCAGGATCAGACTAAAAACTTGAGTCAGTGTATCCTTGCAGCTTTAAGTCTCCTCCACCATAGATGAGAAATAGATCCTTAGTCCTTCTCAAGTACTTAAAGATGCATTTCACAGCCTTCCAGTGTTCATCACCTGGATCTGCCTGATGTCTGCTCGTAACACTTAAAGCATATGCTATATCAGGTCTAGTACATAGCATGGCATACATGATCGAGCCTATGGCAGAAGCATATGGGACTTTATCTATCACAGCCGTCTCTTCAGGTGTCTTAAGAGACTAACCTTTAGAGAGTGAAATTCCATGTCTCATCGGTATGAGACATCTCTTGGAATTTTCCATGCCAAACCTTTTGACAATGGTTTTTATGTACATGGATTAGGTTAAAGCTAGCATCTTCTTTGATCTATCTCTATAGATCCGTATTCCTAATACGTAAGATGCTTCTCCCAAATCCTTCATGGAGAAGTTCTTTGACAGCCATATCTTTACTAATGACATCATTCCTACATCATTCCCAATGAGTAGGATGTCGTCAACGTAAAGAATCAGAAACGTGATTGTGCTCCCACTATTTTTCTTGTATACACATGGCTCATCTTCATTCTTAATGAAGCCATAAGATTTGATCGCTTCATCAAATCTTATGTTCCAGCTTTGGGAAGCTTGCTTCAGTCCATAAATGGACCTCTGAAACTTACATACCATATCTGGAGATTCTTTGGATGTGAATCCTTTTGGTTGTATCATATACACCTCCTCCTCAAGGTTTCCATTGAAGGAGGCAGTCTTCACATCCATCTGCCGGCTTTCATAATCATGGTAGGCAGCAATGGCGAGAAGAATTCTGATAGACTTAACCATAGCAACGGGTGGAATGGTTTCATCATAGTCAACACCTTGTCTTTGACGATAGCCTTTCGCCACTAATCATGCTTTATAAGTCTCAATACGTCCATCTGCACCGATCTTTCTTTTAAAGATCCATTTGCAACTGATAGGTACTATACCATCGGGTAAATCTTTCAAGTTCCAAACTTGGTTGATATACATGGACTGTATTTCAGAATTCATGGCTTCCCACCATTTCCCGGCCTCTGGACTTTCAATGGCCTTCTAGTAAGTCTTAGGATCATCATCCTCATTATAGGGTATCCTTGAACCATCCAAATTAATATGTCCCATATATCTTTCTAGTGGTTTAGGTACTCTTTCAGACCAACGAGATATATGTGTATCATTTTTAACAGGTTCACAAACTGATGGTTCATCTGATGAACCAATTTGTGGGTCTGAAATTTCTTTCAGAACTACTTTACTCCCACTATCCTTCTGGAGAATATAATATTCTTCCAGAAATACAGCTCTCCTGGCCACAAACACCTTTTGTTCGCCAGGATGATAAAAGTAATATCCATAAGTTTCCTTTGGATATCTCACAAATCTGTATTTGTTAGTTCTGGATTCCAGCTTATCTGCGTCATGTCTTTTAACATGAGCAGGACATCCCCAGACTTTAACATGTTTAAGGTCTTGTTTCCTTCCATTCCATATCTCATATGGAGTGATTTCAACAGATTTGCTGGGTACCTTGTTCAAGATATACATAGCCGAGGTAAGTGCATATCCTTATAAGGACACTGGTAATTTGGACATGCTCATCATTTATCGCACCATTTCCATTAATGTGAGATTTCTCCTTTCTGATACACCATTCATTTGAGGTGTATAAGGAGGTGTAAACTGAGAAAAGATACCATTATCCTTTAAGTATTTAATGAACTCAGTACTCAAGTATTCACCACCCTGATCAGATCGGATGGTTTTTATACTCTTTCCTGTTTGTTTTTCTACTTCATTCTTAAATTCTCTGAATTTCTCAAAGGCTTCATATTTATACTTCAATAAATATATATATCCAAACCTTGAGTAATCATCAGTGAATGTAATGAAGTATGAGAAATCACCAATGACTTGGGTTGACATAGGACCACATACATCTGAATGTGTGAGTTCTAATATGTCTTTGGCTTGTTATCCAGTTCCACTAAATGGAGTCTTAGCCATTTTACCCATTAAACATGACTCACAGGTTGCATATGATTCATAATCAAATGGATCCAAGTATCCATCTTTATGCATCCTTTGGAGTCTGTTTTCACCAATGTATCTAGGCCTACAATACCATAAGTAGGCTTTGTTCATTTCATACTTCTTTTAATTGACGAACCGATATGTAAATTTTCATGAGACACATTTAATAAATATAAACCATTGGATAATATAGCAAAAGCTATTAATTTATTTCCAAAATAAATTGAACAACTATTGTTCCCAAAATTTAAATTGTATCCAATTCTATCTAAACATGAAATAGAAATGATGTTCCTTATTATGCTAGGTACATAATAACATTCATCTAATGAAAATGTATCTCCGGATGGTAGCTTGAGCTTCACTGTCCCCACAGCGATCGCCGCAACTCTTGCGCCGTTACCTAGCCTCAGCTCCACCTCGCCGGTTCTCAGCTTACGTCTTCTTGTCAGTGCCTGCACAGAATTGCAGATATGAGATACACATCCAATATCTAATACCCATGATGTACAATCTCTTATTGACAACTTTACATCTATCTGGTGGATATAGGTGTCCTCTAAGCCAATCATAAGGCACCTATTTCAATCTGGTTCACTAATAAATGGCATTAAATTCATTATGTAGATTGGCATATTTATAATTGCACATAATGAAGTCAATGAATATGTACAACAGTCATCAGATTATGATGAGATCATAATAATGAGACTGATGACTTATAAACACATATTCTTAATTGTTCCTAGTCGTAGGATGTTTCAGAAGGACATCAAACATCCGGTTAGACTAGTACAGGTTATTCCAGCTCATATGATGAGGGTTACTGATCTCGTTAGTTACTAGTATGGAGACATAATGGTAAACCTGTAGGTGCTCATTGGAGAATGAGTTCACTGAACTGATCCGACATGAATCGCCGAATGGTAATTTACCTGACTGTCAATCGTCTTGATTCATCGTCGCAGTAGCGTGGTTGATCCTTGGACTTGAGACACCAAAGACACCTTGTCGGTGGACTTCTGGAATTTGACCTTGACCTACGAATCCCTATTCACGGGATCTCTAATAGTCAAGGATCGGGTCCAGCGGAAGACCTTCGAAGGTGATTGTGTGTTCAATAAAGGATCGTTCGCTCTCAGGTAACTGGAGAAAGAATGCTCTAGAATAGATCCGCAGGAGTCTCTGGCCAGAGCAGAAACAATATCAGAAAAGTGGTTTTCGGATATTGTAAAGCGGAGTCTGAATCCAGTGAGTTGACTATCTAGGGTTTGACAGTTGACCATACCCTAGGTTAACTCGAGAGCATTGTGCGAACGAAGGATTATAGCCACGTGGTAACTGTGGACGGACAGGTTCCTTGAGTGGGTTGCTGAATCTCATTACCTTCCGGGATCATGCGGTGTTGCTTGGCACCCAACTTGATCGGAAGTCCGACCGAATTTACATGCGATGATAATTCGGTTAAGTAATTAGTTAATATCTAGATATTAATTAATTATAATAAGTCAATAACTAGTTATTGGACTTAACGGGCTGAAAATCGGACTGGTAAATGGGCCTAGAGGGTCACACGCAATAAGATTCTCAGTCGGTGGTACGTAAGTGGGATTTATATTAACTCGGGGACTTTTGTGAAAAGTCGCGCCGACTTAATATATATACACACTGTTGAGAAACCCTGGGCCAAGCTCTAGGATTTCCCTTGCTGGCCGTCATCCCCCCTTTCTCTCTCTTCCTCTGAGCGTCCCGTTCGAGCCGCCAGAATAGTTTCCGTCTCCGCCGCGTGTGATTCCCGAAAGTCGGGAATTCCCGTCGGCGGGATTTCAGCAATCGTTGCGGCGACGGATCTTCAGCGAGCGAGCTGATACGGACGAGGGATCGAGGACGAACCACCGCGGAGGATCGCGTGGATACCGCTGGAGGCCGGACGCTTGTGCGGCTCGCGGCATCGCCTCGTCGGAACCGAGACGGAAGCGGATTCGAATCCGTGCACGGTAATCAGATTACTTCCCGTTGTTTTCGGTTTTAGTTTTTCGTTCCGAATCAGATCAGCGGGCATCGGGTGGGATTAATTTTGTTCTTTGTTTCCGCTGCGTTCTTCGCGTCCCGCCTGGATCCCAACAGTGGTATCAGAGCCAGGTTCCGCTCTGATCTGCTCCGGAACGGCTAAAATTAATATTCTAAGAATTAATTCCATGCTTTATTTATTTTCTTCTCACGGAGTTTGTTCATGGGATGAACATGCTTAGATCTGGAATTTTTCTGTGAAGAAATTATGTTATTAATGGGTTTTTTCATCGTGTTCTTCATGGAGATGAAGAACCCATGTTTGTGGGCATGGATGGGGTTTTAATGGAGAACAACCACCTCCATGATGGAGCCCGGTATGACCGGCGGTCTCTGCAAGTTCCCTAAGATCTGTGTTATGGCCGGCGACCGACGATCGAGTCTCCCATCTCTTTGTTTTTCCAAACGTTGGAAGAGATAACAAAAGGGAAGTTACGGTTTTAAAACTGTTTAGCCGCAATCTTTGGGGGCAACCGGTGGCAAGGGGCTTGCCGATCGGGCTTCACCGGTGTCGGGGAAGAATAGGGGGTGCAACCCCTGCAACTCCCGGGTCTGTCACCGGCCTGCCGGCGCCGGAATGGAGTCTGTAAAAGGGATTGTCACGGTTTCAATCCGTGATTTGCAGCATCTTTTAGGATTCCACCGGCTTTTAAAGGGTTTTCCCGGCGACTGGGATCACCGTCCGGTCATCGCCGGAGCTGGGATGATAAATGGGCCAACCCCTCCCCGCCTCCGGCTGCCCTAGCCATCGGGTCCGGCGGCGGCGCCGCCCAAAGACATGCAACAAGAAGAAAGGGGGCGGGAAGCAAACCCTAGCCTGCCGACCACAGCGCCAGGCCTTGGACCGGCCAGTCCCGAGCCGGCTCGACCGGGGGCCGACTGGGGCTGAGCCAGGCCGGACCAGGGGGCGGTCCTGGCTGCCCAGCCTGAGCCCCAGGCCCATTGATGCTGGGCCCATTAAGCCCATTCACCCCAAACCCATTTAACCCCTATTTTACCCCATAAATTCTTAATTAAATGTTAACCCCAAGTAAGTTTAACTTAAAATTTTACTAGGTTTTAGTTTAAAAGGTGTTTTAAACTTTAAATCTTACTTAGAGTTAAAATTTGATGGGGTTATTTATAAAGATATGATCTGGAATTAATTAACAAGTGTTGTTAATTAGTTTTAAATTAAGTTGTTAGGGGGGTTTAAAATTTAAGATATGATCTTATTATTAATTCTCTTTTAACTAAGAGATTAAGGGTCTTAATTCAGATGTGATCTTAAATCATCATTAACAACTATTGTTAATTTATATTTAAGATGTGATCTTAAATTAATATTAACATGTGTTGTTAATTAATTGTTAAGTTATGACCTTAATATTAAATAACAAATGTTGTTATTTACTCTTAGTTAAGTGATTAGATTAATATTATAAATTTCTTAGTAATTGTTGTTAGGAAATTATTTTAATAATTTAAAGACATTTAATAATGGTTGTTAAGTAATTAATTAACTTTTTTTATAATTGTTATAATTAAGTTAATTAGTTTTTGAGTAATAAACCTTAACAAATGTTATTAAGGACTAATTAAATCTTAATAATAGTTATTAAGATGATTAATTAGTTTACTCAAGTATCTCTTAATTATTGGTTTTAATGATCTAATATGCTTGGAATTTAATCTTTTATAAATGTTATTAAAGGATTAAATTAAGTCTAAGATGTTAGACCATTTTGATTAGAAATGTTCTAATTGATATTTGTTAATAATTGTTATTGAGAAATATGCTTTAAGTGAAGGGGTTTATTAACAAGGAGTTGTTAAGGGTTTAATAATTGAATTAGAAATTCTTTTATAAGTGTTATTTAGGAATTTTCAATTCTATCTAAATGTTAGATTGTTTCGCATTAACGATTGTTATATATGTGATTTAATATTAATCTAAGTGTTAGATTAATTAATTTAGAATTGTTCTAAATTTTGCATGGAATATTTTAGAATTTTAATTTTAGCTTTGTGTGTACATGTTGATGTGTTTAATACTTTAAATTAGATTTATTGCATATTAGAAAATAAGATTTTCGAAAATTCAAATTATCCAATTTTGATTGGTACCCAGGTTTTAAGAAAGCGAAAGTTATTATATTTTCAAAATTTTAGCCTTCATGTGATGTGTTTTATCATATGTGGATGGTTAAAATTTGTGGAGGTCATGGACATGCACTTAGTTAAATTTCATATCATGTGATGGTGTGTAATTTTGTGGATTGTTATGGAATGTGATGTTTATTAATTAAGTGTTAATTAATGAGGCCTACGTGCCTCCCTCTCTCCATTCCATTGTAATTCTATCTTCCTCTGATATTGTAGTCGGCCATAAGGCTTTCTCTTACAATTTATTTGTATTTGAAATTGTTTCAAAATAAATATTATTTGTATTTGATCGCGCCGACCGAGGAGAGGCGAGGATGATCCACAAATGCAACCAGGAAGGCGACAGGAGATGAGATCACCAGTGGCTATGTGTTTGCATGTTTAGATTATATAAGTGTTATATAGTTTTGGTGATTAATTGTTTGGCTCCAGTTAATCACCGTGCTGTCCATGATCACATAATGAACATGTATGGATGATGCATGCTTTTAGTTATTGATTATGAATCGATTGCTAATATCTAGGTATAGTTAAATATATACGATATATTTATAAACTATCACCTAGGATGAGACCAACTTAACATAAACAAAACCTTCAACATAAAGTCTAAGCCGGAGTGCGAGTCATTGAGAATGTACTGCGTGGCTCTCCATCAATATAGTTCTTAGAACTTGATTCAGTGATGACAGTTTCTACGTGTTTACCCGAGATCTGCCACCATCTGATGAAATGACTATTAACTATGGCATTATGATGCCTTAAGATTAGAATAGAGGAATGGTGTAGCTATCCTCGTGCTTACCCGAGAGCTGCATTCTTACTCTACTCTGTCACGTATTGATGGTAAAGCTTAGACCAGGTATAATGGTCTACTGTGTTTACCTGGGACCATTAAAGACCTGGGAGTCGAAATAAGATCGGATATTGCAAGGAGTTGCAATTATCATGAGATTGTTGCTCTAAGATAATGGTATGATACTATGTGTTTACCCGAGGTCATACTGTGATTCTTGGAGATTCTGATCCTCACTAGAAGACCGTCGGAGTCTTCCATTCTATATACCTGAAGGTTATACAGTCCGTCGAAAAATAGTGGGAAATAATTCAAGATAAAAGACCATAATTAAATTATCAGAACTATCTGCTTAAATCACGTTATTTCCTTCGATCACTAATATGTCGTCTATTCGAGTAGTTGGCATATTGGATGCCAATACTTCTCATACTCAGACTGACTAGAAAACTCTGAAGAATGTCTTCAGGGCTAAGTGAAAGTCACTATCCTAATCAAGTATCATGAATCCTCTTACTTGGATAGACCAAGGTGAAGAGGTACTTATGGTATGCCTTATTGAAAGGCAATGATTGTCATGAAATCTCTTATTTGGATAGACCAAGATGAAGAGATATTCATGATATGCCTTTGAGAAAGGCAAGTGGTAAGATTTTAAACGGTCAAACCCACACCTGAAAGGACAAAGAAAAGTCAGCTGAGATAGAGAAGTAGCAGTTCTCCCACTACAACCAATATAAGGATACTGATAAAGGCAAAATGAATATGGAATTTGAAAGAAGTCTCTTATAATCTTATTATTAACTTTTGCATGTCTATTGGAGAATTAACGTATCCAATATAAGATATTGGAAATGATTATCAGAACTGTGATAGTGTACAGACTTAGACAAGTAAAAGGGAATCGAGAAAATGTAAGTGTTGAGTTAGACTCAACTATTGTTCATGATATTCATAGATTACTGTCAGACAGTAAATCTTTGTATATCTATAGGAGTCTAAAATGAAACTGAATAATTGTTATTTAGTTACATAAGATATCAAGAATTACATAAGTGAATAACGTTGACTGAGAATGAATAATAGTTGTTCAAATCAGTCAATGCACTATAGATTCTTGAAGTGACATTTCATGTGATGAATGTTCACAAGTCTTCTATAGAAATAAACTGTGTGAATCCTGATTATTTATGGTATTGTACATAGGGTTGTACAATAAGAAATCATTGATGCTAATGCATATTGATGTAACCAGCTCAAAGGCCAAAGATAATCACTACTATTGACTTACCTTATAGTTCACTCTTGGAATGATTCGACTGTATGTACTTACTGAAGTACAAGACGAATATATCTGAGAGATTAAGCTAGAAGATCAATATGAAGTAGTAGAATTTTTGATTTGATTAAAGAAACTAATACTTAGGTATATGATTCACATAAATCATTAAGAGGATAATTGTATCCTCGCTCGATTAATCCTCATTGTGCATCATAGTAATATGATAGAATGAGGAATTGCACCTTATTAAGATATGGTGCAATACATAATAAGATTTGCCTAATTCTTGTCCTTTTGAACATGAGTATGAACATTAGATGTCCATACTTTAAAGATGGTTCCATATAAGTCAGTGTGTGTCCATATAAGATATGGAAACCAAATAATTCATATGAGATGTGAATTATGAACAAACCTGATTTAAAAGTCAGGTATTACCGTGGTGTGAAGTTATGAATGTCCAAAGAGTTTGGACATTACAATTATTGGCCAGGCGATAATGAAATAATTGTCGTCCCGAAAACTGTCTTATGTGAAGAGGAATATGTCCTCAAAGAAGACAGTGGGAGCTGATAATACTAGAAGATGTTCTAGATTCACAAGTTAACATAAGATTATTAGATAATCTTTAGTTGTTTGGAACCACTCATGACACACATCAGAGAGCTTCATAGATTTTTGAGATTCTCTCAGTGACTAGAAGGATATGTTTGACATATCTAATTTAGCAAGATGAGAGGAGCTCAAAATAGATTATGATCTAAAATCTATGATAATGATGCTCTCTGTCATTACAACTTTGAGATTGATAAGTTTATTAGAATTCTACTTATCTATACTGCCGATCATGAGACTAATGACAGTTGAATTTTAAAAGCGTCCATTCAATGTGATTGAGGTAAAGATGTATATGATACACCTTTAAAACTTTTGAAATGTCCAGGAAGCAAGTTATGATTTCAAAATTATTTTGAATCAAACTGAAGCTTCCTTAGTTGTAATAAAAGTTTTGACTTAATGGTCAAATATTATGTGATCGTTAAGAATGATCACGGATTGTGTGTGTTCAGAAAGGACAGTGGGAGCACGGTCGCTTTGGTAATGCTTTATGATAATAACATCAAAGTAATTAAGAATGACTTCAGGATGTTACTGTTAGTGAAAGCATTGTTAACCATGTTTTCCTCCATAATGGATTTAGTTATAATATCCCACGTATTGGAAATACAAATCTATTAAGATAGATTGGTGGGGATATTATATTGACCTGTATGTCAAGATGTTTGGCATGAATTTCATAACAAATCTCAATTGTTGAGATATTGAATTTATTTCTTTAAAGAAAAGGTTCCTTAAAGGATATAGGAGTGAATGCATCATTAAGCGCTTGAGAAGTGCTAAGGGTGCATTCACGTATATGGAGAGGATGATTTGAAACTATGAGGTCACACTGACTCAAATTTCAAGTCAAATAATAGATTTAACCTTCTAGTAAAAAGGAATGGATTGGAATGGTTCTAATCCAAAACTCGATATTAAGATAACGACATAGGCAAGTGATACTGTTATTGGAACAGTATGGATGAAAAAGGTTCATCCCTGAACTAGATGTAGTTCTAAAAGGTCTCTGATACCATCCTATCGTTGTAGGACAACAGTGGGAGCAATCAATTATGTGATCGAGCCATGGTCTCTTCAGAAGTTGCAGAACATTCTGAGGTTCTTTCACAGGTTCAGAGACAAAGGATAATTTAGCAGATCCCTGACCAAGTCTTAGTCACAGACTTTTTGTGAGCATCACCTAGATTTAATGGAGATCAAATGCGAAGGTGATTGGCTTGATTCCAAGTGAGAGATTGATGGATATAGGTGTCCTCTAAGCCAATCATAAGGCACCTATTTCAATCTGGTTCACTAATAAATGGCATTAAATTAATTATGTAGATTGACATTTATAATTGCGCATAATGAAGTCCATGAATATGTGCAACAGTCATCAGATTATGATGAGATCATAATAATAAGACTGATGACTTATAAACACATATTCTTAATTGTTCCTAGTCGTAGGATGTTTCAGAAGGACATCAAACATCCGGTTAGACTAGTACAGGTTATTCCAGCTCATATGATGAGGGTGACTGATCTCATTAGTTACTAGTGTGGAGACACAATGGTAAACCTGTAGGTGCTCATTGGAGAATGAGTTCACTGAACTGATCCGACATGAATCGCCGAATGGTAATTTACCTGACTGTTAATCGGCTTGATTCATCGTCACAGTAGCGTGGTTGATCCTTGGACTTGAGACACCAAAGACACCTTGTCGGTGGACTTCTGGAGTTTGACCTTGACCTACGAATCCCTATCCACGGGATCTGTAATAGTCAAAGATCGGGTCCAGCGGAAGACCTTCGAAGGTGATTGTGTGTTCAATAAAGGATCGTTCTCTCTCAGGTAACTGGAGAGAGAATGCTCTAAAATAGATCCGCAGGAGTCTCTGGCTAGAGCAGAAACAATATCAGAAAAGTGGTTTTCGGATATTGTAAAGCGGAGTCTGAATCAAGTGAGTTGACTATCTAAGGTTTGACAGTTGACCATACCCTAGGTTAACTCGAGAGCATTGTGCGAATGAAGGATTATAGCCACGTGGTAACTGTGGACGGACAGGTTCCAGGAGTGGGTTGCTGAACCCCATTACCTTCCGGGATCATGCGGTGTTGCTTGGCACCCAAATTGATCGGAAGTCCGACCGAATTTACATGCGATGAAAATTCGGTTAAGTAATTAGTTAATATCTAGATATTAATTAATTACAATAAGTCAATAACTAGTTATTAGACTTAACGGGCTGAAAACCGGACTGGTAAATGGGCCTAGAGGGTCACACGCAATAAGATTCTTAGTCGGTGGTACATAAGTGGGATTTATATTAACTCAGAGACTTTTGTGAAAAGTCACGCCGACTTAATATATATACGCGCTGTTGAGAAACCCTGGGCCAAGCTCCAGGATTTCCCTTGCTGGCTGTCCTCCCCCCTTTCTCTCTCTTCCTCTGGGCGTCCCGTTCGAGCTGCCAGAACAGTTTCCGTCTCTGCCGCGTATGATTCCCGAAAGTCGGGAATTCCCATCGGCGGGATTTCAGCAATCGTTGCGGCGACGGATGTTCAGCGAGCGAGCTGATACGGACGAGGGATCGAGGACGAACCACCGCGGAGGATCGCATGGATACCGCTGAAGGCCGGACGCTTGTGCGGCTCGCGGCATCGCCTCGTCGGAACCGAGACGGAAGCGGATTCGAATCCGCGCACGGTAATTAGATTACTTCTCGTTGTTTTCGGTTTTAGTTTTTCGTTCCGAATCGGATCAGCGGGCATCGGGCGGGATTAATTTTGTTCTTCGTTTCCGCTGCGTTCTTTGCGTCCCGCCCGGATCCCAACACTATCATATAGATACCTGAAGCGTCCTGCTTCTTCACAGTTCCTTGAGCCTTGTCCTTGAGGTATTCTTTACAATTCTTCTTCCAGTGGCCCTTTTGGTGACAGTAGAAGCAATCACCTTTCTCAGCACTTTTACCTTTCTCTTTCTTGACAACCTTTGCCTTCCTCTGAACCTTGTTCTTACCTTTCCGAAAAGCTTGGACTGCAAGTCTTTTTCTGTTGGTCTTACCAACCATGAGGACTTGGGGTTTATCCTTCACAAGGTTCCCTTCAGCAGTTTTTAACATGTTCAGTAGTTCAGCTAAGGTGGCCTGGATCTTGTTCATGTTAAAATTAACGATGAACTGAGCATATGACTGTAGAAGTAAAGATAACACGAGGTCTGTGTTCATCTCCTTGGGAAGTGTAATCTCAAGAGCTTCCAGCCTCTCCACCCACTCAATCATCTTCAGCACGTGATTCTATATTGAAGTTCCCTCTGTCATCTGAGCCTTGAACAAATTCTTCGATATCTCATATCGTTCGATTCTGCTCTGCTCACCAAATAGCTCCTTCAAATGGAGGATGATGGATCTAGCATCCATCTCTTTATGTTGCCTTTGCAACTCATTGCTCATAGAGGCTAACATGTAGCATTGGGCCATGGTGGAATCTTCCTTCCATTTTTCATACGCTATCATTTCCTCCTCTGGGGAATCTAATGCTGGTTCAGAAGGAGGTTCATTATCCAAGACGTAGGCAATCTGCTCAGACCTGAGGACAATCATCAGGCTCCTGAGCCAGTCTGAGTAGTTGGTGCCTGTCAAACGGTTGGCATCGAGTATGCCTCGCAACGGATTATGGTGCGACATTCTAGCCTACAGGAGATAATCAAATGATAATTAGCAGATATTCAGATTAACTAAAACAAGATATGGTCTTTTATTATCTAGTTTTACTCCCACTAATTTTTGACGGACTGTATAACCTTCAGATATACAGAACGGGAAACGCTGATTGTCTCCTAGTGGGGATCAGAATCTCCAAGCATCACAATATGACCTCGGGTAAACACGTAGTATCATATCGCTATCTCATAGCAATCATCTCATGATAATTGCAACTCCTTGCAATATCCGATCATATTTCGGCTCCCAGGTTATTAATGGTCCCGGATAAACACAGTAGACCATTATCCCCGGTCTAAGCATTACCATCAATACGTAATAAAGTAGAGTAGAAATATAGTTCCCGTGTAAACACGTGGATGACTATATCGTTCCTCTACTCTTATCCAAAGACATCTAATGCCATGATCAATAGTTCTCTCTTCAGTCAATGGCAAACCTCGGGTAAACACATAGTATCTACCACCACTGAATTAAGTTCTATTAATCATATTGATGGAGAGCCACGCGGTGCATTCTCAATAACTCGCACTACGGCTTAGAATTTGTTACGAAGGTTTTTATTTATTTAGTTCGGTCTCATCCTAGGCGATAGTATTAGATATATCGAATATATATTTATACTAATAACCTAGCTAATTTGTTTCACAATCAAAATAGAAACACACGCATCACATACATGTCATTAGTGTGGTCATGGACGGCACTGCGGTTTGACTTGAGCCAGACAATCAAACACGCACACACACACAATATAACAGTTTATATCATAAGTCTGCAAACTCAGATTTTAATGAACTCCTTCATCTTCATCTGGTTGCAGTTGTGGATCATCCTCGCTCTGTGCGCAGCTTCCTCGATCAAATTACATCATAAATTCATAATTACATGATAATTTAAAAGAGGAAGCCTTATGGCGATTACATCAAGGAGGGAGGTAGAAATACAATGGAATGTGAGAGGGAGAGGTTCACAGACCTCTATTTATTAACAATTAATAAATCACACTACCAGATTTCACATCCACAATTAATGCTCGTCCATGACCACCATGTGTTTTATTTAAACAAACCACACATGAAATAGCACATCAAATGGCTAATTAAAATTTTCGAAAATAACTAATTTTGGTTTCATAAAACCAGGAACAAATCAAAATTGGATTTAGAAATTTTCGAAAAATAATGTAATGCTCATTAAAACAAAATTAAACAAGCAATTAATAACACATCAAATGTGTATGCTAACCAACTAGATCAAATCCCTCTTAATATTCCATGTCATTACTTAGTGTGAAATTAATGTAATTAATTTAACATTTAAATTAATTTGCATTAACAACATCATATCTAACAATTTAGATAATCAAAAAATCAACAACTAACTTGTCAATTCTCAATAGATTCTTAATCTAAATAGGCCCAATAAATATCAAAAACAAATTTTCAAAATTTAAATTCTGGGGAAAACAATTTTTTCAAAATAATTAGATTCAATTGGGCCAAAATAAAAAAAATAGGCCTGGTCCAATGGACCAGGCCGACCCAACCCTTTGGTGGACCTGGGTCTGGCAATGGGCCGAGCCCAGCCAGTAGCTGGGCTCGGACCCAGACCGGCCCCTGTGGCCGGCCTGGTCCGGGCTAGTTGCTGGACTGGCTCAGGCCCTTGCCCGACCCGGCCCAGCAGGGGCCGGCCCGCCCCTTGTTAGTTTAGGTGGCCTACAAGCCAATCTAACAATGTAAATCTCGTTCATTTTATTAATATAATGGCATAATATTCATTATGTGTAAATCACATTAATTATCGTTTCATAATGAAGTCTGTGAATATGTGCTATAGTGATCAGATTATGATGAGATCATACTAATGAGACTGATCACTTAAACACACATATTCTTAATCATTCCTAGTCGGAGGATATCCGAGAAGGACATCGGATATCCGGTTAGACTAGTACAGATTACTCCTGCTCATATGATGAGGGTGACTGATCTCATAAGTCACTTGTGTGGAGACACTAAGGCGAATCTGTAGGTGCTCATTGGAGAATGAGTTCACTGAACTGATCCGACTGAATCGCTGGATGGTATTGTACCTCACTGTCAACCAGCTTGATTCTATTGTCGCAGTTGCGTGGATGGTCCTCGGACCTGAGACACCAAGGACACCTTGGCGGTGGACTTCTGTGCTTTGACCTTGGTTTACAAATCTCTAGCCATGGAATTCTAATACGCCAAGGATTGGGTACAGCGGACTACCGTCGAAGGGAATTGTGTGTCAATAAGGAATCATTCGCTCTCGGTACTTAGAGAGAGAATGCTCTAGGAAGGATGCGCGAAAGTCCCTGGCTAGGGCGGACGATAATATCGGAAAAGGAGTTTTCCGATATTCATCAGTAGCATCTAATCCAAGTGAGTCGACCGGTTAGGGTTTGACAACTCGCCATACCCTGAGTGGACTCGAGAGCATTGTACGAATGAATGATTATATCTACGCGGTAACTGTCGGCGGAAAGGTTCCAAGAGTGGGTTACTTAACCCCAAATACCTTCCGGGTTCACGCGGTGTTGCTTGGCACCCAACGTGATCGGAGGCCCGGTCGAATTCGATGTGCGACATCAATTCAATTGATTAATTGATTAATAAAGGGTTATTAATTAATTAATAAAGTCAGTGAGGAGTCACTGGGCTTATTGGGCCATAAACTGGACTGGTACTTGGGCCTAGAAGGTCACATGCAAATGATTCTCAAGGCGATGGATAAATAAGTGGGTTTTATACAAACCGGGGGTTTTTATGAAAAACCGCGCGGTTAGTATAAAACATAGCGAATGGGCTGAGCAGGCCAAGCTACTGCTAACCCTAGCCGCCCCTCCTCAGTTTCTATCTTCCTCTGGCGTCTAGGCAGATCCAGATCTGCTCCGCCGCTTCTCCGAATCCCGTTCGACGGGAAATCGTCCGCGCACTGCGGCGATTATTGCGGCGACCGGCGGAGGCTTCGTGGGCTGCGAAGAACGAGGAAATCGAGGATATCCGTCGCGGGGAGGATCGCGTGGGCTTCGCTAGAGGCCGGGCGCTTGCGCGGCTTGCGGTGTCGCACCGACGGAACCGAACGGTTGCGGATTCGAATCCGCACACGGTGAGAACTTCGATAATCCGATTATCATATTTTAGAGCTAGAAACGGGAACAGATCGCTGTAAAGATTTTCGTTTCCGCTGCGTGAGCGATCCAGAGAAACCGAGAAAACCCAACACCCCTCTCCTGCACGCAGCTAGGAAACCCTAGCCGCGTGCATGAAGGGGTGGGTGGCGTCGCCGCTGGCCACCTGTCCAGTAGGGCCGGGCAGCGGGGCCACGCCAGGGCACCGCTCAGCGGCCAGGCCCCGACGATGGTGCCAGAGGTGCCTGGTCAGCCGGCGGTGCCCTCCCCTCCCCTTATTTGTTGTATTAACCGAAACCTCCCCCTCCCCTTTTGTTCTTAACTGAAGAAGATGGAGAGAGTGGGATGGCTTCCGGCTCATTCTGATGCCGGTCAACAAGCTAACGATCTCCAGTGACCCTCTGGGAAGGATTTGTGTCACCGGTGAGCCAATCCCAAACGATTTAGGATGTTTGTGGGGATCGAAAACACATGCCCGTTCTTCATCCCATGAAGAACACAAGATATCCCACATAATAAGTTTTCTTGGCAGAATAAAAAATTCCTTTCCATAGAGTTCATCGAATAAACAATATTCTTGCAAAGAAAAATTAATAACAACAATAAATAGCATGGAATATTAATCTTTAAAGAACGATCTATTTGTCGACCGAAACGACGAAAATACAGTGGAACCTGGCTCTGATACCACTGTTGGGATCGTTGTGTCGGGATCCGACCGAAAAACTCAGCGGAATAAAATATTTGGGATCGGATCTATCCCGTTTTAATCATAGAAATAAAATCGGAGTAAATCGGATTTACCTTGCGCGGATTCGAATCCGTATTCGTTTTCTGGTTCCGTTGGAGCGATGCCGCAAGTCGCACAGATGCCCGACCTCTAGCGGTATCCATGTGGTTCTCCTCGCGATGGATCACCCTCGCATCCTCGCTCGATTCGACGTTTGTGGATCCCGTCTGGCTTCACGTAATCCACCGCGACATGCAGATTCAGAATCTCCCGTCGGACGGAAGGCGGAGCGGTTGGGAATCAAAGTGGAGCCTCCAGAGGGCCGGCCTCGTGTCGTGCGTCTGGAAGAGAGGATAGAGATGGAACGATGGCTAGGTTAGGGTTGCTGGCCCCCGATGTAGTATCCGTTCTTTTATAATAAGTCAAGCGATCGGGTTTTACAATAAATTCGGACGGACTTCTGATCACGTTGGATGCCAAGCAACATCGCGTGATCCTGGATGGCACTGGGGTTATCGAAACCCTCTATTGGAACCTTTGCGTCATCGGTTAGCACGCGGATATAATCCTTCATCCGTGCAATGTTCCCGAATCGACCTAGGGTATGGTTTACTGTTAAACCCTATTCGGTCGATTCACTTGAATCAGATGCCGCTAATCTGAATCCGATAACTCCTTATCGAACACAGAGTCCACCCTAGCCAGGGACTTTAAACTACCGAGGGAGGATGATCCCGTATTGAAGACACAATTACCTTCGAAGGCATTTCCCTGAACCCGATCGCTTGACTTATTGATAACCCATAGTTAGGGATTCGTAAGTCAAGGTCAAAGTTCAGAAACCTACCAACAAGATATCTTTGGTGTCTCAGGTCCAAGGATCATCCACGCAACCATGACAAAAGAATCGAGCTGGTTAAAAGTGAGGTGTTTACCATCTAGCGATTCATAGTCGGATCAGTTCAGTGAACTCATTCGCCAATGAGCACCTACAGGTCCAGCATAGTGTCTCCACACAAGTGACTTATAGGATCAGTCACCCTCATCATATGAGCTGAAGTAACCTATACTAGTCTATCCAGATGTTCGATGTCCTATCTCAAACATCCTATGACTAGGAACAATTAAGAACATGTGTTTATAAGTCTTCGGTCCTGTAATTATGATATCATCATAATCCGAAGACTGTTGCACATGTTCATGGACTTCATCGTGATACGATAAACATAGATCGAATTAATTACACACAATGAATTATTGTCATTTATTAATAATCTAAATCAGTACATAGTATCGGATTGGCTTTGAGACCATCTAATACTAACATTTATTATCCCCAACTCTTCTTCTATGGGTCCAACTACCGAGGGTACGCTGTCTCATGAACAGGTTAATAAAATGAACAATAATAAGCCCCAATTTATGAGGAATCAGCAACAATATCAGTTACCGAAGCCTCAAAACCAACAGGGTTACATGCCTCCTACTTAGCAGCTTTAGTCAGCACCGCAACACCCCCCTTAGCAAGTATACAATCCACCTCGGTAGCAGCCGAATTATACTCATGTTCCTCCTCCTAATGACTAGACACAGCAGAGGAAACCTCTTGGCTCCAGAAGGTCGGCATACCCCCAATTACCAAAATCCCTCACGGATATATTCAATGCCCTTATGGCGGCTACCGCCATAGTGTTGCCGAAGGAAATGGCTATTTGGCCACCAAATGTTGACATGTCCTGTTATTATGTGTTCCATCGTCAACCGTGACACACAGTAGATGCTTGTTTTCACTTTCGGGATTACATTCATGATCTCAATGATCAATGAGGGATTGATTGGGAGGAGATGAAGAAGTACATAGCCGCCTTAAAGGCGAGAAGACCGCAACAGCAGCAGCAGTAGCCACAGCTACCACAGTAGCAGTAGCCACCAAAGAGCACCGGTACAACGAGCAACCCCACAAAATATGGGCATAGTGCAGAACTCGTTGTAGGAACATCAAAACCAGATCGCCCCCATTTTGACAGGTAGCCAGTCTGAGGCTAGTAGAAGGCAACAGTGGAAAGTAGAAGATTCTTCCTGTATCTATTCAACAAGTCATGTATCAAGCACTGCCGGGCAATCTCCTCGCCGCATCCTCTGTATACCCAAACCACAACCCATCACCATTAAACCCATTATACCCTCCGCCACCATATCTTCACCAAATAACCCTCCGCAACCCAACCACGAACCCCTCATGCCATCTAAACCATTACTCCGTATACCATTGCCTACATCACCTACAACAACCACTCACCCCGGTACTATGTAACCCTCTAAATCGCTCATCCGCACAGTACCTCCACTAAATAATCCGTCACCATTACCCATTTATCAACACCTACAACCCTCCAAATCACTCATCCGAGTTCCCTTACCTCCACCAAATAACCCACCAACACCCGCTTACCAAACCATTACACCCTCCGAAACACTCCTCTATATAGCAGTGCTCAAGATAATGCCTGGACCTTCCACTATTGAAAAACATGCGCTCCTAAGCGGCCGAATATTTAATAAGATGTTCCCCTAGTCTACGGTGCGAGATGGCCCATCACAACCGATCGAAGAGGTTAAGAATGAAGAGAGTACACCTGGTACTCACTATGATTTGTTGAAACAGCTGGATAGAACACCGGCACACATTTCTATACTAGATCTAAACAAGAGATCCAAGGTCCATCAAGAAGACCTAATGGACTACCTACAACGGGTAATGGTCAGTGAAGACGTTCCAGTAGAAAAGATCACCGCATTATTGGTCCCTCAGGGAGATCAACCATCTATATCCTTCCGTACTTCTGAACTGGCACCGTTGGCAGCAAGAAGCATGGCGTTAAGTATAACTGTCAACATATGTAGAAAGGCTATGGATACATATCTAGTAGATACCGAGGCATCTATCAATGTGTTACCACCAAGAACTCTGGAGCTCTGCAGAGTCCCGAAAGAAAAATGGTTGCCTTCTCCCATTTTTGTCATAGCCTATGATAACTCTACCCGTTCCCCTCTGCTCATGGTCTATTTGAAGGTAGAGTTAAGCCCCGCTTGCAATGCTGAAGTTGCATTTCATATTCTCGAGATCGACCCTTCACTGAAGGGCATACTCGGTTGTCTTTACATCAACTCACTTGAGGCGATTCCATCAATGAACCACCAATGCCTCAAGTTCCCTTACAAAGGACGTATCATCAAAGTCACTAGTATGCCTATCCTTACTGCAACCCACTCGCTGAATATAAGTCCAAATCCAGTCATTCCGACCGCTCAAAGGCCAGCCATCTCTTTATGCCAAACCTACATCCTTTCGGTAGACCCCTTTAAGCATATCATGCCTACATCTTACCCGATCGATGCCATGAAGCAGGGGAAGTCCATGAATACCCCAGGCTGGAACATCATGCTGAAGGTGGGATGTCAACCTAGAAAGGGTCTGGGCACCTGATCGTTTCGAATTGTGCGTCGTTAAACACATGAAAACGTTCAATCTAAATTTATCCGGCTCACTCAAATCAAAATTTGGAAATTTATAGTGGTGAGTCCGAGTCGAACCACAGGGAGTTAAATTTTTAACTTTGAAAACTTTGGATTTTGGAAATTTAGATATCTTTTCTTTTTATATAAAAAAAAAATAATGTAAAAAAAATAGTGGAATCAATTAACTTTAACTAATTAAATAAAGGTATTAATACAAATGATGAAAAGAACACTCAATCAAAGCCCCTGCATACGTATGCATAGTGATGGAGCCCAATCAAACTTAGCCACATACCCCCTTGTTACTATTCATCAAAAGATTTTTTTCATTCTATTTTATTTTTTTAACATTTTTTAAATAAAATTTAAATCAAAACAAATAATAGATATCGATTGATTTGAATAAAAAGATTTTTCATTGGAAGAATAAAATTCTGGAAGTTAGAGGTGAATAGTGACGTTACTGTTCATGCAACTATCTAAACAATCAAATTAACGCTAATATGCAAATATTTAATGATAAGAAATAAAAATACTTGAACTATTAGTACTTAATTAACTAATCATTAGATCAAATGTAAGAAACAACAACAACATGATTGAAATAAATAAATTCTAATAACAATTCCCTTGCTGAAGCTGCTGCTGGATGCTTGTGGAAGGAGGCTGCTGTGCGTGGCTGCAGGAGGATGCTGGTTGCTGGTGTACGTGACAGGTGTTGAAGGAATCAGCTGCTGGAGGAGAGGTGGCTGCTATGCGTTGGAGGAAGGAGCTGCCGGCTGCGCATGCACGCATGGAGGATGGTGATGTACGTGGCTGCAGGCTGGAGCGTGGAGGAGGTGCTGGTTCAGCTTCAAGTGCAGCGTGTGGGGCTTGGAGAGAGACATGCATGGAGGTGCTGGGCTCCGCTGGGACGTGCAGGAAGCTGCTGCATGCGTGGGGGTTGCTGGAGCTGCTTGGTGCTGCCGCTGGAGGTGCAGCGCTTGGGCCCGTGGGTGCAGCTGCTGCTGGCTGGGTGCTTGCCGGTGGTGCGTGGAGGGTAGGAGGAGAGAAAGAAGGCTTGGTTGCTGCGTGGACAGGGAGGAGAGACGGCGAGAGAGAAAAGAGAAGAGAGAGGGAGGCAGAGAAGAGAGAAGGCTGCGGGGAGGAGAGTTGGAAAAGAAGAGGGAGCTGGGAAACGGAGAAGACGAGAGAAACAGAGAGGGAGGACGAGAGAAGGAGAGAAAATATAAGAGAGAGGGCTGCGGGAAAGAGAGTTGGAAAAGAAGAGGAGGTTGGGAAAAAAAATAAAAACGGAGAGAGAACAGAGACGGAGGAGGAAGAGAAAGAGGAGAGGAGAGATTTATAGAGAGGAGAAGGAGGAGAGGCTGCCGGATTTGAGTTGGAAAAGGAGGAGGATATGTGGGAGACTTGGAGAAGGGACATGATTTGGATTTGGAGAGGAAGAGGAAATTGGAAAAGAAATAGGATTCGACTTTCTAAAACGAGAAAGAGAGAGAGGATTTTTAAAATAAAGGAAGGGATGTGTTTAGGAAATCGGAGAGACGGAAGGAAATAGTGGGTTTTGGGAAACTCCAGCGAAGGAAGGAATCAAATTGCATTTTTACCCCTGTTTTAGTTGAAATCCGCACACTGGACCTCCCCTAAATTTCCGGAAACTCCTCCAGCTGCACTGCATCATCGGCATGTCCTGTTCACATCAAATAAATATAATTTAGCGCATTATCATAAAAATATCATCATATTTATTCATTTCGTCTCGGTTTTGTCGAAAAACCGCAAATGCGCTACACTCCTTTGATCACATGAAATGACGATGTTTTTAAGTCAGAATTTGATGAAATTGGTACCGTTGGACTTGTTACACAATTATCTATCATTTCATGCTATTTTGCAGATAAAAACATGAGTATGATGCATATGGTTGCCCTTAAATGATCAATTTAACACTTTATCACACCCCCCAACTTACTCATTGCTAGTCCCTTAGCAATGCAAATAAGGAAAAGTTAGGACAAACAATGAATTATCATGCTTCATTTGTAGTATCTTTCACAATCAATTTAAGTGGTAGCCGTTTGGTTGAGTTAAAAAGTTTTCATATCCCACAATATTTTGATTCAGCCAGGTGATTGTGCATGAAATTTGACACACTTAGAACTCGTTTCCGACCTTTTTGGTATATTCTTGCCTTTACTACCCTATAGATAAGACTACTTGGGGAGGGGAAGAGAATAAAAGATTTCCCGATCAGTCAGTGAGGACCGTTTTTCAGTTCCCATCCCAACTCAGCACTTTTCACGACTTGGTCATATTTTTGGTACGATGGACTTTTTAGCGTGGCGTTTTTTTTTTCATTTTATTGTACTTTTGCTTTTGAGAGTGCGTACTTTTTGCCACTCTCTTTGAATTGCCTGAGGGGAGGTGCGTACTTTTTGCCACCTACCTTCCTTTAGCTCTTTTAACGCCTTCTATTGTCTTTAATGTTTACAGCTGTCCATTTTAAATGACCGCCTCTTTTAGAGTACTGAGTGGGACAGTCCCCTATTACGGATCCTACACATTCCTTTCGTTCAACCCAAAAGAAAAATTAGAATAAGTAGTCTTATCCTTGAGGATAATTCCAGCAATTCTATACTTTTAAGATCTTTCATTTATTCTAAGTTGCCGTGTGTGTGTGAAAATCATCCTGCCGTGGATTTTTGTAGAGTAGGATATTTAAACTTTACAGGCTCTTTAACCAATATGACTAACAGAAAACTGATTTGTTTAAGATTTTCTTAATGAAACATGATTTTCATGCAATTTTTTTTTCATAGGATGTAAGAAGAAGTTTTAAAAATTTGACCATTTTTCAGTAAAAGGTATCAGTTTTCTTCAAAAGATTTCCAATAAATGCATATCAAATTTATTGTCCCACCCCCCAACTTGATTGACATTGTCCTCAATGGCATAAAAGATATGGAAAACATGTCAGCCAGAAGAGAATTTGTGAAGGAGCGAAACAACCTGTAATGAAGATGATGCGACGTACCCACGGCGATTGCTGCTCAAGGACCTAAAAAGAAAGAAATACAAAAACTGAAGTAAAATATTGGGTTGCCTCCCAACAAGCGCTAAGTTTATCGTCTTTAGCCAGACGGAATGTACACACTATCCAATGCCTACTAGCACAAATTTCAGTGCATGCATTTTAAAATTTGTTGGTTGGAGTGCACTTAGCATTGCATGTAGCTGATGAGTCAGAATGTTATCATTGAGATTCCAAAGAAAAGAATTTTTCCACATGGTCAATGGGATATTGGTTCTACTTGATTCATAGGCCATGTCAACTACATACCCTACTTCTTGTCCTTGACTGAACTGAAGCATTTGATCCCCTAGAAAAATATCAGAAATTCTTAAAATGATGGGACATTGATTCAATGTAGGGGATGATCCAATGTCGAAGATGAGGAAATCAACAAATATGTGGCTCCTATCCACCTGAATAAGAGTATCTTGGATCATGTCATGTGGTTGCTTAATGAAATGATCAATTGACTGCAAAGCAACCGACGTGCACTTTAATTTGTGGATTCCAAATTTCTCAAAGATAGAGACTGAGGACAGGTTCAGTTTGGCCTCAAATTTCAATAAAATCCAGTAAAGATTGATGTTATCGATATTGTAAGAATTGAGTTGGGCAACACAGTGAGTTTCATTGAGAAAATGGCTGTTGATGTGGACTTGGCCTAGTAATTCCATCACCTCCTTGAGTCGGGCCAGCTTTTGGAGGCTATTGGGCTTAGATTCTCTAACACTCGGGAAACAGATCATAGGTAGGTGAATATCTGGGCTCTCACTAGAATCCTTCTCGTTTCCTTCATCTCCCCCCAACTTAACCTCAATAGGCTCTTCTTGATGATTAGCTAAGTCTATGGCTTCAGTTTTCTCTTGATGTAATTCCTCAAGATTATCCACTTTCTGATCCATTGGGAAGAAGAAATATTCAAGATCCGGACCATCATGTGTATTTAATTCCTCAGTGGGAAATAGAAAGTGTTCAAAGTCCAGCTCAATATCCAGCAAATCACTCATTTCTCCTTCTCCTTTTTCCTTCAAGCTCACCTCAAGAGAGATAGGTGTGATCGTGACTTCACTTTGCTGGTCAGTCTGAGGGTTTTCCATCTTTTCTCTATCCTCCTGGTATATATCTTCTAGAATATCCACTTTCTCTATTGGGAAGAAAAAATATTCGAGGTTCGGACTAGCATGCATATTGACTTCCACTGTGGGGAATATGAAGTGTTCAAAATCCGGATTAACCTCTAAAAGATCACTCACTTCCCCTTCTCCTTTTCTAGCACTTAAGCTTTCCTCAGGACAGACATGTATGATCATGGAGGCATCTTGTTGACCAATCTCAGGATTTTTCATAGATTGATTCATGCTAGCATTCCCTATTCTCACCTGATGCGACTCCGTAAGATACTCTCCGTTTTCAAGATCAGGCATGATGTGACCATTACCGGATTGGACGATGTCAAGTTGAATTTGTGAGTTGATTTGTTGGTCAAAATCAGGTGAAAAAGATTTCAGATTTTCAATAGGCTTGCTAAACACTTCTTCTAAATCCATCCTTAGATTAGTTTCAGTCAAACAGTCAACTAGGGCCTGCATTCTACCAATGGTTTCTTGTTGGGCCAAGACTATTTGTTCAAGTCGCATGAATTGATCATCTTGAGAATGCGGATAACTGGGCTGATAATCAGACTGCGAAGAATGAGAATATGTCGAATAATTTGATTGGAAGCAAGGTGGACAAGAGCTTGTGGACAATGGATAATCGGAGTGTCCATGATTGTGGGCCAAACCACCAGAGTAGACTTGGAATTGGGGCCAATCCGAGAAGTCTTGGATAGCTAGACTTGGAGCTTGGGCCTGGTGAGGTGGAAATTGAAGAGCAGGTGGGGTATCATAATGGTCCTGATTGGCCCAAACGGGACATCTTTCTTGATAGGTATATGATTGTATGGGATATGAGGACGGTTCTGGGCCCAAAGCTAGAAATTAATCAATTGTGTGGGCCAACTTGTCTAGCTTAGCTAATCTGTGAGCCAAATCCATATTAGGTGGTGGAGGGAAAGGTGTGATGGTATTAAGACATGGGCCAAGAAATTGGTTCATTTGAGTCCACTCCATGCTGAAAATCTTTTTATTTTTTATTTTTTTATTTATTAATGATGCAAACAAGTTATCACACAATTATTCCTAAGACAACTATGGTTAAACTAGCCTACATGATGTGTTTCTCACAAATTAATCTAGGTTTAATTCAAGTCCACCCTCACAATTATCAATCGGCCAGGTAAGAGGTGGGGTGGTGGGAGGCTCCCCCTACTTTCGTAGGGACCTAATTAAAGAACCACCGACCCACTTAAGCGTTTGCCATTGACCTCTAGCCTTAGACACCGGTTTCCAAAAGTGATAGTGGGCTCAAGCTAGACCCAAATCTCATTGTGAACCCTAAATTGAATTTCTACTCACGTTTAATGGGCTTGGGTTAGTGAAAGAGTGCAAGGGATGGTTGTTTTTGGGCCAAGGAAGGGTAGTCAAATCCCCACCTTATTTTGTTAATGGACTTGCCCTTAAGATATTTTTATGTGAAGTGCACAACCAAATCAAACAAGGGGTTCTATGCAATCATGGAAATGCATGAACATGGTATTTAAGGAAGGTAGAGATCTCACCTTGTCCCCCGCAATCTTCAACAAAATGGAAATTTACAAGAAAGGAAACAGTCTAAAAATGCCGTCCTACATGATGCATGACCTAACATGGAAGGTTTCTAATCTTGGAAATGGAGATTTTTAAATTTGGATGTTTTTCTTTTTGTTCTTTTTTTTAGTTAATAGAAACCTATCTAAATTAGAAACTACAAAAATAGAAACTAACTAAAGTCAGGAAATTGAAATATAGAAAGTTGGAACACACTTACCATGATTTCGCTTTCCTTTTTTTTTTTTTTTTCAATTTATCTGCAAAAATAAGAAAAAGAAGGTTAGCTAAAGAATAATTACACTAAATCCAAGGTAATCAAAATTAAAAATCTAACTCCCCGGCAACGGCGCCAAAAATTGATCGTTTCGAATTGTGCGTCGTTAAACACATGAAAACGTTCAATCTAAATTTATCCGGCTCACTCAAATCAAAATTTGGAAATTTATAGTGGTGAGTCCGAGTCGAACCACAGGGAGTTAAATTTTTAACTTTGAAAACTTTGGATTTTGGAAATTTAGATATCTTTTCTTTTTTTATAAAAAAAAAAATAATGTAAAAAAAATAGTGGAATCAATTAACTTTAACTAATTAAATACAGGTATTAATACAAATGATGAAAAGAACACTCAATCAAAACCCCTGCATACGTATGCATAGTGATGGAGCCCAATCAAACTTAGCCACATACCCCCTTGTTACTATTCATCAAAAGATTTTTTTCATTCTATTTTATTTTTTTAACATTTTTTAAATAAAATTTAAATCAAAACAAATAATAGATATCGATTGATTTGAATAAAAAGATTTTTCATTGGAAGAATAAAATTCTGGAAGTTAGAGGTGAATAGTGACGTTACTGTTCATGCAACTATCTAAACAATCAAATTAACGCTAATATGCAAATATTTAATGATAAGAAATAAAAATACTTGAACTATTAGTACTTAATTAACTAATCATTAGATCAAATGTAAGAAACAACAACAACATGATTGAAATAAATAAATTCTAATAACAATTCCCTTGCTGAAGCTGCTGCTGGATGCTTGCGGAAGGAGGCTGCTGTGCGTGGCTGCAGGAGGATGCTGGTTGCTGGTGTACGTGACAGGTGTTGAAGGAATCAGCTGCTGGAGGAGAGGTGGCTGCTATGCGTTGGAGGAAGGAGCTGCCGGCTGCGCATGCACGCATGGAGGATGGTGATGTACGTGGCTGCAGGCTGGAGCGTGGAGGAGGTGCTGGTTCAGCTTCAAGTGCAGCGTGTGGGGCTTGGAGAGAGACGTGCATGGAGGTGCTGGGCTCCGCTGGGACGTGCAGGAAGCTGCTGCATGCGTGGGGGTTGCTGGAGCTGCTTGGTGCTGCCGCTGGAGGTGCAGCGCTTGGGCCCGTGGGTGCAGTTGCTGCTGGCTGGGTGCTTGCCGGTGGTGCGTGGAGGGTAGGAGGAGAGAAAGAAGGCTTGGTTGCTGCGTGGACAGGGAGGAGAGACGGCGAGAGAGAAAAGAGAAGAGAGAGGGAGGCAGAGAAGAGAGAAGGCTGCGGGGAGGAGAGTTGGAAAAGAAGAGGGAGCTGGGAAACGGAGAAGACGAGAGAAACAGAGAGGGAGGACGAGAGAAGGAGAGAAAATATAAGAGAGAGGGCTGCGGGAAAGAGAGTTGGAAAAGAAGAGGAGGTTGGGAAAAAAAATAAAAACGGAGAGAGAACAGAGACGGAGGAGGAAGAGAAAGAGGAGAGGAGAGATTTATAGAGAGGAGAAGGAGGAGAGGCTGCCGGATTTGAGTTGGAAAAGGAGGAGGATATGTGGGAGACTTGGAGAAGGGACATGATTTGGATTTGGAGAGGAAGAGGAAATTGGAAAAGAAATAGGATTCGACTTTCTAAAACGAGAAAGAGAGAGAGGATTTTTAAAATAAAGGAAGGGATGTGTTTAGGAAATCGGAGAGACGGAAGGAAATAGTGGGTTTTGGGAAACTCCAGCGAAGGAAGGAATCAAATTACATTTTTACCCCTGTTTTAGTTGAAATCCGCACACTGGACCTCCCCTAAATTTCCGGAAACTCCTCCAGCTGCACTGCATCATCGGCATGTCCTGTTCACATCAAATAAATATAATTTAGCGCATTATCATAAAAATATCATCATATTTATTCATTTCGTCTCGGTTTTGTCGAAAAACCGCAAATGCGCTACACTCCTTTGATCACATGAAATGACGATGTTTTTAAGTCAGAATTTGATAAAATTGGTACCGTTGGACTTGTTACACAATTATCTATCATTTCATGCTATTTTGCAGATAAAAACATGAGTATGATGCATATGGTTGCCCTTAAATGATCAATTTAACACTTTATCAGCACCCAATTGCAAGGAAGAACTAAACCAGTGATAGATGAGAGAAGCATATTTGGCAGCGGCCTAGGCTATAGGCCGGAGAAAGTGAGGTATAATATTGTTGAACAACAAGAAGGCGAAGATGGTCAGAAGCTATGGAAGACAATGGTTACCTCTTGCAAAGAAAACCGGGATCCCCTAACTTGGGCCTTGTCCACTCATTTTGTTAAAGGGCCCGTGATTCAACATGACCACGATAATATAATAGTGATTATCTCTCATTTTGACCTGTATGATATATATGGGAGGGATCTGGCTAGACATTGTTCACAACTGTTGACATACCAGTCCTTGGAGGCTCTGCGACTGATGAAAAGGAGGAAGAGTCAAGATCTAGAATGTGAGTGGTACCGCTGGTTTGATACATGGGACCTGTATATTGCACCGAACAGGCTATTCTTAAATCCATCAGAACCAAAGTGGCTGCCATTGATAGATGAATTAATTGAAAGGCCCAGGGTCATCTTTGATAAAAGAATTATGCTGACTGAAGAAACTGATGAAGGGGAGCCGGATGACCCTTATGAAACCGGATTCACCACTGATCTTCTCTGGAGGGAAACATATCACTCACATGTTTTCACCCTCCACACTCTGTTCCGCACCCTACTCCTGACTCCGACTTGGTCGCGGGTCAATACTGAAGACATCCCATGGGCTCCTCCCATTTTTGTTACTATGTCCCCAAAGGATCTTATTCCTCAGATTCCTCTCAATCTTGAGAGGATCTACGATTTGATATGGGACATACTACTGTATGATCCCCCCAATCCCTTGGCATTGGTGCCATTACCTCCATCATTTCATTCTACCCTTATTCATATCTATTCCTGCTTTATGATAAACTTAAATAATTCACAAAAAAAAATGCCAATTTGGCAACTTCTTCCTCCCAAATCCTCGTTGAGGAAACTTCATATTTGTCCGATTGTACCCCATTGCGTGGGACGTTCGGGCAAGATTCTCTCCTAGATCTACTCTGTCCCTCCTCTCGGGAGGATTCACCTGTATCACCACATGTATCCCATGATTTTTATCTTTCTTCGTCCTCACTAGGTCAGGATAGGGCATATAGTTGTGGGGAGTCTAGGCAGGTTAGTCATGTTAAGAAGTCTAGGAAGCCTAAGGGTAGGCGAATTCCAGGTAGATACCTCTAGGATCTAGCTTTAAGATGCCTTTCTTTCTCTCAGATCCCTCAGTTGTTAGAAGATCCCATTCAGATGCTAGAAGAATGTGAAGTTGATGAGTTAGTCGATGATGGGTATGGGGTATATGAGTTGTTACATGAGAAAGACCCTATTAATGAAGAAGGAGAAGACGACGAGGATGCGGCTGAGGCGTATTCCAGTGAAGTGAAGAGATTTGATACCATAGAAGAGCCTACCAAAGAGATCAACCTGTGGACTGAAGATGAACCTATGCGTTAGTAAGAACCTGTCTGAAGTAGACGAAGAGGTAGCGGTACAAGTTCTCTATCCGCAATGGGTGGCTAATATAGTCCCAATTATAAAAAAGGATGGGAAAGTCAGAATTTGTATTGATTTTTGAGATTTGAACCGGGCGTGTCCTAAAGACGACTTTCCACTGCCGCACATAGATGTACTCATTAACAATACGGCTGGCTATGAAACATTGTCATTTATGGATGGGTTCTCAGGGTATAATCAGATTAAGTTGGCAGAAGAGGATCAAGAGAAAACATCAGTCACCACACCTTGGAGAACTTATTGCTATGTCGTTATGCCATTTGGATTGAAAAATGTTGGAGCCACTTATCAGAGAGCCATGATGGAAATATTCCATGACATGATGCACATTGACTTAGAAGTGCATATGGATGATCTGTTGGTAAAATCCAAGACTAAAGTTGAGCATGCAAGAATTCTGGCAAAGGTTTTGGATAGGTCAAGAGAATACTAGTTGAAGATGAATCCCAAGAAGTGTGTATTCAGAGTATCATCAGGACAATTATTGGGATTTATTGTAAGTAAACGGGGTATTGAGATCGATCCCAACAAGACAAAGGCTATCAGAGAGATGCCACCTCCTAAGAATTTGAAAGAATTAAGAGGATTGATCGAGAGGTTGTAGTTTATTCACCGTTTTGTCTCCCAGCATTCACAAAGGTGTAAGCCGTTCTACGAGCTTACTAAACCGGGAGTCAAGTTTGATTGGGACGATAAGTGCCAGGAGGCATTAAATGGTTAAAGGATTATTTGGCAAGTCCTCTTGTCTTGAGACTACCATCTCCGGACAAACCTTTGATTCTATATATTTATGTTTTGAATGATGTGATGGGGGCTATCTTAGCGCAAGAAGATGAAGAAGGAAATGAGAGGGCGGCCTATTATCTCTCCAAACTTCTCAACCCTGCAGAACAAAGATATACGGCGATGGAGAAAACATGTGCAACACTTGTATGGGTAGTTCAGAAACTGAAGCATTATTTTTTCTGGTTTATGAAGTTCATCTCATCGTTAGGATGAATCCCATTAAGTTTTTCCTTGAGAGATCCGTCCTCACTGATAGGATATCACGTTGGCAGAGCTTTTTATTCCAATTTGATATCACCTACATTCGCCAGAAAGTAATTAAAGGCCATGCCATAGCAGAACATCTTGCTCATCACCCTCTTCCTTGATTTGATCTAGTCCAATCGGAGTTTCCAGATGAGGAACTGATGTCCATAGACAGAATCGATGATGATATGTGGACTCTACATTTTGATGGAACTCTGAACTTTCATGGTACGGGCATCGGTGTTGTTCTCCTATCACCTGAAAGTGTCACTATTCCCCAAGCCTTCAACTTGATTTCTATGTCACCAACAACATAGTTGAATATGAGGCTCTCCTTGCTGGCCTCGAGGCCGCTCATCTCCATGGTCCCACCAAACTGAGAATTGTGGGTGATAGTCAGCTAATTCTTCGCCAAGTGCTTACTAAGTATCGCACCTTTGACCCCAAGCTTAAGCCCTATTAGGAACTCACTTCAGCTTATGCCAAGCTTTTCACCAAACTGATCTTTGTCCATGTTCCTCGGAATCAGAACATTCTAGCTGACGTTTTAGCTTCTCTCGCATCTTCTCTAAATTTCTCAATCAATAGGCAATCTGAGTCGATCATTGTTCATAGGCATCTTTCTCCTGCCGTGAAAGACCCTTCTTTCCTTAAGGTTAAAGAGAAACTGCTGAAGAAGGTTAGAGATGGGGATATTGTAGAAAAGAGAGAAATTATGTTGTTAGATTGGGAAGAAGAAATGGAAGATGAGGATAAACCATGATATTATGAGACTGCTAAGTACTGTGAAGATCAGTCATATCTTGAAGAGGCCACTACTGAGGAGAAAAGGACTATCAGGAGAGTTTCTCAGAGATACACCTTAGTTGAAGGAACTCTATATAAACATAGATTTAATGGTGTTATCTTGAGATGTCTGGATGAAGATGAGCTTTAGAAGATCATGGAATGAGCTCATACTGGAGTTTGTGGTGGCCATGTTAACGGACAAATGCTACCAAAGAAAATCCTTAGACAATGATATTATTGGCCAACCATGGAAGAAGATTGTGTAGGATATGTCCGTAGGTGTGCTAAGTGTCAACTTCACACTGATAAGATTCATTCTCTCGCATCTTCACTCCATCCTGTTTCATCCCATGGCCTTTCTCCATATGGGCATTTGCCATCATTGGACCCCTTGGGAATCCTGATTCCACCACCAAACACAGCAACGGAATACTTCACCAAATGGGCTGAAACTAAAGCATACACGGAGATCAAAGCATCAATAGTCTACAAGTTCATCATGAGGAACATTATCACCAAATTCGAAATTCCAAGCACTATTGTTACTAACAACAGACCGTAGTTCATATCATAAGAGTTAAAGGATCTCTGCAACAGGTATAAAATTACATTGCATCATTCATCTCCTTATTATCTGCAAGGCAATGGCCAAGCAGAGGCAACCAACAAGACTCTAATAAAAATTATCAAGAAAATGTGTGAGTCTAATAAATTCTTGGACTGGCTAGAAAAATTAATTGAGGCTCATACCGAACTTCAATCCGCATACCCACTGGGCAGACTCCTTATTCTTTGACATTTGGAATGGAGGCAGTAGTTCCATACGAAGTCATCATCCCATCATTAAGAGTACAACTGAGCAAGGAATTTTTCATTGATGAGCATCGCTCTGCACTCCTCGCTCAGCTGGAATTCTTAGATGAGAAAAGATGGTCAGCCGCTAATCATGCAATAGTATATCAGAATAGATTAGCACGTTTTTATCAAAAGAAAGTTATTAAACGAAATTTTAAAGTTGGTGAAATGGTTGTAAAAAGAAGCTTTTTAAAACTTGGTGGTCTGCGTTCTAAGCTCCAACCCAACTGGGAAGGACCGTATGTCATATCGCATTCTTTCCCTAGTAATGCCTATCGTTTAGTTAATGCAGAAAGACAAGAGTTAACACACCCCTAGAATGGTCTGTGTCTTAAGAAGTACTACCCTTAGTTTAAGTGATCAGCATGGTGCAAGGATCAGTGGAGTTGAAAATTTTGAAAACTCAAATTCCCTTATTAGTCTTTGGTAATCTAATTCAAACGCATTATTGCACACAAACACGTTAGGTTCATGAGTAACAAGAGATGTGAAGCCCAAGGAACACCGAAAGCTTGACTAAAAATGGAAAAGTACAACTCATTCTTTTCAAAAGAAAATTTCTATTTTATTCTCAGCCGACGATATCGGAACGAGGCTTAGAATAGACTACTGAAAATACCTGCCATCTTAGTAGGAGGCCATCATAGAAAAAAGGGGGAGATCCGCCCCACAAAAGCAAAGGAAAAAGCAAAAGGCAAAAAGCTAACAGAAGCAAAAGGCCACATTTGTTTGTCACATCACGTGTGTTGCATTCTTTTATTTTCAGTGAGCATTTACATACTTGTATGTTGCATTTTGCAATTCCATTTTTTTTTTTAAATTATTATTTGCCTTCATTAATAAAGGCTTCGCCCCTTGACCCTTCTACCAAGGATAGGGTCAAGTAGCCGGTTACTTAACTGGGCATGGGGCTAAGCCTGAATAGATATTTAATTTGTTTGTTCAAGCCGCGTGCAGGTATGAAGAGAAAGCCAAAAGAGAAAAGTGCAAAAGGCAACTCAAGGATGAAGAAACTCTATTTATATATCAAAAGAGTTTGTGCACAAGATGAAAGTCCATCTATAGGACTTCAAAATGAAAAGAAAATATATGATGGCAGCCGTCACAACTGACTCTCCCCTACGCCCTCGTCCAGCTGGCTCTGCGCCTCGTCCTGGACTTCCAATCCTCGTGCTAGCGGCAGTGGTGGTCCTGTTGGGATTGCTGTGTCGGGATCCGATCCTAAAACGCAGCGGAACAAAATATTCGGGATCGGATCTATCCCATTTCGGTTGTAAAAATAAAACCGGTGTAAATCGAATTTACCTTGCGCGGATTCAAATCCGCGTTCATTTTACAGTTCCGTCGGAGTGATGCTGCAAGTCACGCAGATGCCCGACCTCTAGCGGTATCCACGCGTTCTCCTCGCGATGGATCATTCTCGCTTCCTCGCTCGCTGCGGCGTTCGTAGATCCCATCTGGCTGCTCGTAATCCGCCGCGACATGCGGATTCAGAATCCCCGTCGGACGGAAGGTAGAGTAGTCGGGAACCACACGCCCAGAAGAGAGAGAAAGAGAGAAAGAACGAATGACGGCTAGGTCAGGGTTGCTGGCCCCAGAAGTAGAATCTATTCTTTTATAAGAAGTCTGTTTGCAGTTTTTCATAAAAATCCAGACTTATCTGAAATCCTGTCGGATTATCCATCGACTTGAAAACCATTTATGTGTGACCCTCTTGGCCCAAATACCAGTCTAGTTAATAGCCCATTAAGTCCAGTAACCCTTTACTGACCCACTGAATTAATTAATATCCTTATATTCAATTAATCAGCCAAATTTAATGTCCTACAATAAATTCGGACGGACCGCCGATCACGTTGGATGCCAATCAACATCGCGTGATCCTGGATGGCACTGGGGTTATCGCAACCCTCTATTGGAACCTTTCTGTCATCGGTTAGCGCACGGATATAATCCTTCATCCGTACAATGTTCCCGAATCGACCTAGGGCATAGCTTACTGTTAAACCCTATTTGATCGATTCACTTGAATCAGATGCCGCTAATCTGAATCCGATAACTCCTTATCGATTACAGAGTCCGCCCTGGCCAGGGACTTTAAGCGCATCATTCCCGGAACATTCTCTCTCAAACTACTGAGAGCGGATGATCCCGTATTGAACACACAATTACCTTCGAGGGCATTTCCCTGAACCCGATCTCTTGACTTATTGATAACCCATGGTTAGGGATTCGTTCGTCAAGGTCAAAGCTCAGAAACCTACCAACAAGATATCTTTAGAGTCTCAGGTCCAAGGATCATCCACGCAATCGTGACAAATGAATCAAGCTGGTTAATAGTGAGGTGATTACCATCCAGCGATTCATAGTCGGATCAGTTCAGTGAACTCATTCACCAATGAGCACCTATAGGTTCAGCATAGCGTCTCCACACAAGTGACTTATGGGATCAATCACCCTCATCATATGAGCTGAAGTAACCTATACTAGTCTATCCGGATGTTCGATGTCCTATCTCAAACATCCTATGACTAGGAACATTTAAGAACAGGTATTTATAAGTCTTCGGTCCCGTAATTATGATCTAATCATAATCCGAAGACTATTGCACATGTTCATGAACTTTATCGTGATACGATAAACACAGATCGAATTAATTATACACAATGAATTATTGCCATTTATTAATAATCTGAATAAGTACACAGTATCGGATTGGCTTTGAGACCATCTAATACTAACAATCTCCCACTTGGACTAAAGTCAATCACTTTTATACAGAATACCCATATTCTCTAAGTGACGCTCAAAAACATTTTGAGACAAAGGCTTTGTAAGTGGATCTGCTATGTTGTCGGCTGAGGGAACTCTTTCCACCACGACATCTCCTCGAGCTATAATCTCTCTGATCAGATGAAAGCGCCGCAGAATGTGCTTCGACTTCTGATGAGACCTCGGCTCTTTCGCATGAGCAATCACCCCATTGTTGTCATACAGCAGTGGGACGGGACCAGATATGCTTTCCACCATACCAAGATCGCCGATGAATTTCTTCATCCATACAGCTTCCTTGTCGGCTTCAGCAGCAGAAATATACTCGGCTTCCGTTGTCGAATCAGCACTGGTTTCCTGCTTGGAACTTTTCCAGCTCACTGCTCCCCCGTTGAGTGTGAAAACAAAACCTGATGTTGACTTGCTGTCGTCAGGATCAAACTGAAAACTCGAGTCAGTGTATCCATAGTCCTTCTCAAGTACTTAAGGATGCATTTCACAGCCTTCCAGTGTTCATCACCTAGATCTGCCTGATGTCTGCTCGTAACACTTAGAGCATATGCTACATCAGGTCTGGTACATAGTATGGCATACATGATGGACCCTATGGCAGAAGCATAGGGGACTTTATCCATCACAGCCCTCTCTTCAGGTGTCTTGGGAAACTGACCTTTAGAGAGTGAAATTCCATGTCTCATCGGTATGAGACCTATCTTGGAATTTTCCATGCCAAACCTTTTGACAATGGTTTCTATGTACATGGATTGGGTTAAAGCTAGCATCTTCTTTGATCTATCTCTATAGATTTGTATTCCCAATACGTAAGATGCTTCTCCCAAATCCTTCATGGAGAAGTTCTTTGACAGCCATATCTTTACTGATGACATCATTCCTACATCATTCCCAATGAGTAGGATGTCGTCAACGTAAAGAACCAGAAATGTGATTGCGCTCCCACTGTTTTTCTTGCATACACAGGGCTCATCTTCATTCTTAATGAAGCCATAAGATTTGATTGCCTCATCAAATCTTATGTTCCAGCTTCGGGATGCTTGCTTCAGTCTATAAATGGACCTCTGCAACTTGCATACCATGTCTGGAGATTCTTTGGATGTGAATCCTTCTGGTTGTATTATATACACCTCTTCCTCAAGGTTTCCATTGAGGAATGCAGTCTTCACATCCATCTGCCAGATCTCATAATCATGGTAGGCAGCAATGGCGAGAAGAATTCTGATGGACTTAATTATAGCAACGGATGAAAAGGTTTCGTCATAGTCAACACCTTGTCTTTGACGATAGCCTTTCGTCACTAATCTTGCTTTATAAGTCTCAATACGTCCATCTGCACCGATCTTTCTTTTAAAGATCCATTTGCAGCCAATAGGTACTATACCATCGGGTAAATCTACCAAGTTCCAAACTTGGTTGATGTACATGGACTGTATTTCAGAATTCATGGCTTCCCGCCATTTTCCGGCCTCCTGGTAAGTCTTAGGATCATCATCCTCATTATAGAGTATCCTTGAACCATCCAAATTAATATGTCCCACATATCTTTCTGGTGGTTTAGGTACTCTTTCAGACCTACGAGGTTCCTGTGTATCATTTTGAACAGGTTCAGAAACTGACGGTTCATTTGATGAACCATTGCCAGTTTGTGGGTCTGGAATTTCTTCCAGTGTTACTTTACTCCCACTGTCCTTCTGGAGAATATAATCTTCTTCCAGAAAGACAGCTCTCTTGGCCACAAACACCTTTTGTTCACCAAGAAGATAAAAGTAATATCCATAGGTTTCCTTTGGATATCCCACAAATCTGCATTTGTCAGTTCTGGATTCCAGCTTATTTGCGTCATGTCTTTTAACATGAGAAGGACATCCCAAGACTTTAACATGTTTAAGGTCTGGTTTCCTTCCATTCCATATCTCATATGGAGTGGTTTCAACAGATTTGCTGGGTACCTTGTTCAGGATATACATAGCCGAGCTAAGTGCATATCCCCATAAGGACACTGGTAATTTGGACATGCTCATCATGGATCGCACCATTTCCATTAATGTGCGATTTCTCCTTTCTGATACACCATTCATCTGAGGTGTATAAGGAGGTGTAAGCTGAGAAAGGATACTGTAGGTGCTGAAAATTGCTCGTGTGATTAATGTGAAAAACTATGTTGTTTAGTGTAAACTAACCTATTAAAAACAGCAACTAAAGTGCAGTGATCGCTAGAAACTTTTAACTAAAAAGCTTCAAAAGAGATTTGATCGCCTACCTGTTTGAACGCGGAAGAATGAGTCCTTGGTTCCCCTCCTTCAGCCGGCTGAAGAAAGAGAGCCCTTTCTTGTTCTTTTGTTCTTGCTGTTGAGGTTGAGGATCGTCCAGAAGTTCTTCTGGCTTGGTGCTTGCTTTCCCTCTTTTGATCTCTTGTTGTTGTTGTTGAGTGCAGCAGAGATAGAAATAGAAAAATAAAGAAGAAACACTGATGAGAATTTAAGTGGAAATAATATCAAAGCTAACCATGGTGTTGAACAGGCTTAAAAACAGCAACTCACTTGTTTAAATGGCTTTGAAACCCCTTTAAAACAAATGGGTTTTGGAAGATTGATGTTGTGGTGTGTGTGGCATGAAGTGAATATGAGAATGAGACTAAAGAAGATGTGAAAATGAAATTCAAAAATGAAACACTTATGCCCAGTTGGAGCCTTGAATGGAAGAAGATCTTGAAGGGATGCCGACTTCTGGAAATGGCAGCGCTCCGGCGTTCCGACGTTGTTGCTCCGATCTTCAAATCGCTATAACGCTGTGGCTCAACTTAATTCTCTCTTCTTTTTTTCTTTTTTTTTTAACTCTTTGAGATGCGAGGTATTTATAGGCATTTTCTGCGTTCGCGATTAACATAGAAAAATCTAGGATTTATCTACCTTAACTGACAGATAAATACTGATTAATTCATCTTTATCTGTAATTATCTAAAACGCGTCCACTATGGATGACGCCTTTCAGATTAATTAAGATAAGGATAAATATCTGGGAAAACTTATCTTTATCTTTATTAGCTAAAACGCGTCGACATGTGTAGACGTCTTTTACACTAATTAAGATAAGGATAAACATCCGGAAGAGAAGTTAAAATAGCTTAGGAAACCTAAAACGCGTCGACTCTTACAGACGCCTTTTAGCTAATAAATCAACTGATTAAAATTCAAATTTAAACGCTAAAATAGGAATAAACTCTAAATGGCGTCCACATGGGTTGACGCGTTTTAGACCTCTTCATATTTTAACTGAAATTTGAGCTAAAATCAATTCAATTGATTAACTTAAACATGTCTGTTTGACCCGACACTCAAAAAGATCAATAAAATTAATCAATGATTAATTATCAGACCATTATGAGGCATTATTATATGATATGAAATTTACTCAAAATAACGTCAAAATTAGCGTGTCTACAGCTGCCTCACCTTGGCATCGTCTTTGCAAGGAAGTGAAATGAAATGGAATGTACTGAAAAGGTGATGCCAAGGTGTGATGAGACACGCTCTTAACATCACATGATTAGAATTTTTCAAAATCATCAATGAAGATAGTTCAATGAAATCAATGGAATCAATCCTGTCTGGATGAGGTAGACAAGGAAATAAAATAAGGTCGATCAACCTCCTCGGAGTGGGAAGTACCCCAGGTCGTAGACACTGTAGGTTTCATCATGGGGAGCGTTTGCCAGCCAATGTGGACGTGCTGCAGCCATAATGGATCTTAAAAGAAAACAAGAATATTGGATAAAGAATCCAATCAAGGATAGAATTCCAAGGATATCTTTAAGCGAATCTCAAAGATAATCAAGATACTCAATTCAGAATGGAATATTTCATATCATGTTTGAATTATTTAATTAATGGTCTGAAACTTAATCAATAATTAATCCTTATCGCAATGATTTCAAAGTCCTATATGATGCATGCTGGGCTAAAAGAAAAATATAAAGTCAAATAAAATATAAATTAATCAAGGATAATATTGTTAAATTGTCATTAATGAGTCAAGATACCAACTCTTGCAATCCAGTGCTAAGCCGAAGCTCGTTTATCCACGCACCGTTTCACAAAAGTGGAACCATCGTCCTCACTGATTAACAATCAACGGCCTATCCGTGCGATTAAGAATCCTCTGGAATTATCACTGTTTTTGTTGTAGGGGAACTCAAATTCCAGTTTTATCAAAACCACAAGGTCCTTGACATACTCTAATAAATACTTAGTATATAGTAATGCGAATGCACAATAATTACATGAAATAGTACAAGGGTAGAAATAACCGTCTTTTTAGCCACGGTTAGGACTTCTTGAATTCCCACAGTGAGATCTTCTTGACATTTTCCAGCTTTACTCAGGTTTTCTTGAATTTCCTGCAATCAAAATTGTTAGTAATTACAAACAAATATTCAATTTAAACATCAAAAACCACAGAATTTCGGATAAATTATATAAAGATCTGAAACGCGTCGTGTCGTGCAGACGCCTTTTAAAGTTGAAAAGCGTCGCTTATCCTCGACGCCTTTTACTCACAGAAACAGGTTTCTGGCTGTTCTCTATTCGAATTCCAACTCTATCAATGCACATCCCTTTTCCAATCCGGAAAAGTCTTCCTAGGATCGCAATGCTGTCTATATAAACACCCTTAGGTCGTTCCCAAGCAATCCCACTACAATCCAAAGATCAAAAGTTGAGTTTTCTTCAAGGTTTCTTCAAAGTTCCAAGGTTTCCAAGGTTTTCTAGCTTCAAGAAGGAGGAACTCCGAAAAAGAGAGTATGAATTCTTCAAGCAAGAAGATGAAGATGTCTTTGGAGCAATTTTCAGATGTGGAGAATCATCTCAATGGAAGAAATCCCAATCTCCAAGTAAGCTCAATCAACTTCTTTGTCAATTCTCTTCATGTTCTTCATCACGTTTTTCGCGTTCCTCATCATGTTCTTCGTCTTTTCTTTTGGTTTTCAGAACTACCCCATGTTTCTTGGCCCAAGGAAGTTTACCTCCTTACCTTGGATTCGTAAACTTGCAAAAAGCATCAAGCTTTCCATGCAAGTATTCATATCCAAGTAGAATCTTCAAGGTCTTGTAGTGCTTGCCAAGCATTACAAGAGCGCGAACGCAGATTGGGCGGCTATGGGTGCCTTGATCGAGTGGTGGCATCCCCAAACTCATACGTTCTTTTTCCAAGACTTCGAGTGCACAATCCTTCTGGAGGAGGCGGAGCTTCTTTTAGGTCTCCCAAAGACCAAAGAGAACAAAGAGAAGATAGCTTTGATGAAAGAGAGAATCACCGGTCAACAATTGTTGACATCTATTATGAAAGATCGTTCAGAAGCTAAAGGATGTCTCACTAAAAAGGGGATCAATCTCACCAAGCTAGCCGAATGGACGCTGTACGAAATTGATGATCTAAGAGAGGATGAAGCGGAGGATGTAGCAAAAGCCTTAGTTACATGCTTAGCCGGTGCCTTATTCTTCTCTGCGCAGGATAGCATCTTAGAAGATGACCAAGTTAGTGCCATATGCGCAATCTTCGAAGGTAAATCCATTAGCACTGCACTCTTAGCATATCTATATAGTGGGCTTTCTGCAGCGTCTGTGGGCCGTCCTCCATACGGATGTATGCTACTCTTCGCCTTATGGGTTGAACTTCACTTCAAGTTTGAGCATAGCAAGAAAAGACCTTTGAATCCATCTCAGATTTACTTGAATAGCCCAATTCATTGCATAGCTAATATTGTAAAGTTCAATGAGCATATGGTTAACAAGGTTCCAAAACTCAAGACCTGAGCCGATTGGAGAGAGTATTTAAAGCTCATGACGTCCGACATATTCGACTCGTCTCCACTTGCTCTGGTTGGAAAACCTGTGTGGGTGCGTCGTGCAGCAGGAGCAGACCTTAAGTTGATCGGAGCCACCGAATTCGTGTTGTATAATCTACATCGGTGCCTTACTCAACTTAGCCTGGGCCGTCGTGAATTCCCCGAGTTCTCTCCCACACTCCCGATCAAGAAGCGCGACTTGGAATCCGACGAAGACTATGAAGCCGTACAAATCATTACCACTCTATGGAATCTTGGCTTCAGTTACCGTGTAAGATCCTCTAAAGATAGAGAAAGAGGATTGAAATTTCCCTACCTTAAAGGTCTTCACGAAATCCTTCCTTGAATGTCCTTTTTCTTTGTAATATAGAATTTTATTGAATAAAGGAGTTTTTTTATGCCTCAAAACCTTTCCTCAACTTTCTGTAATGTGTACATGATTTTTCCTTTATAAAAAACTTGATTTTTCCTGAAAATTCAACAGTTCGGGTTCTGTAAAAATGTAAAATGCGTCCAGTCAGAAAGACGCCTTTCAACCATAATTCAATTTAAAAAAATAAAACGCGTCTTCAGGAACTGACGCCTTTCAATCATAATTCTTTTCCAGAAATTCAATTTAATCCTCAAAAATCCGATTTAAAGCTTAAAACGCGTCTAGACTTGCTGACGCCTTTCATCCATAATTCTCTTTCAGAAATTCAATTTAATCCTCAAAAATCCGATTTAAAGCTGAAAACGCGTCTGGGCATGCTGACGCCTTTCAACTCTCTCTCCTACTTTTTCCAGGATTCTGTCATTAATTCCATGAAAAGCGTCTACACAATACGACGCCTTTCAGGATTTTCCTCTGTACGGCTCTGACGAAAAGATTGAAACGCGTCCACCTATGTGGACGTCTTTTATTCAAATTCAAACCTCTGTCACTGCGGCCTCAACTTTTGCGCCCTAAAATGCGTCAACCTGAGTCGACGCCTTTCAGCCTTTCGTTAACAGACCCGCGAAGGCCCCTTTCTTCCTCACTTTTCCCAAAAATCTCCTCTCTTCCCTCCGGCGGCGATTTCCGAGCTCCGGCGATCTTACTCCCTCTTCTCGACTATGGAGCGTGGTGAAGGTTCTGGGAAGACGAAGGTCATAGCCAAGAGGAGGCGGAGGCAAGAAGAAGAAGCTCCCGAGGAGGTTCCGGCGGCCCTTGCGGAGGCGGCGGCTTTCTTGGAGGAGGAACTCCCTCTACCGGCACCCATGGCGGTAGAAGAAGAAGAGGAGGGCGACCTCCACACGGTAAGCTCCCTGTGGGATGAATGGATGAGAAAAGAGGGGAGAAAACGGGATTCTTGAAGGAATCTGGAATCTGGACTTGAAAGGCGTCCAGACCAGGTGACGCCTTTCAAATGGCGTCTCCTTGGGCTGACGTCTTTCAATATAAATTCCGGTTTTTTTAATTAGGAATAAAGAGTTTGAATTGCGTCAATGAACGTTGACGTGTTTTAAAACACGTCTGCGTGTGTTGACGCGTTTCAAAACAGAACTGATTTTTCCTTTTTTTTTATTATTATTGACCTTTATTTCTATGTCTGCTTGCAGGGAGTGATGAGGGCCAGAATCTCATGGGACCTAGTAATAGGGGCTTATAGGGGGCTCCCCGACTTCCAGAAGGCACGCTTGCGCCAGATGGGATTCGGCGAGGTACTGGACATTGAGCCATTTTGGCTTGATCTGGTCCTGCTGCAGGCGCTCAGGGAGCGTTGGCATGCAGAGAGTCGGGCATTCCTAATGCCATGGGGGCATATGGTCCCCTCCTTAGAGGATGTGGCCAGGATTACTGGCCTCCGGGTAGGGGGCCGACCTGTGAGCGGGGTGACCTACCCCAACTACCAGGGATTGGCTGAGGCTTTGTTAGGGATAGAGGTATCTAGCCTAGGCAGGGAGTCTAGGATGGTTCCTCGAGTAGAGGTAGAGGCAGCCCTAGGTCTAGATGAGCCCCGACGTCGGTCTGACGAGACCCGGGAGGAGTTCAGGGATAGGCTAGCAGAGTCATCCTCCTCAGTCTACTATAGTGATCCTGGTCAGGTAGAGGAGGTGGATAGACAGCTCAGGGTCTTCTTAGTTTTCTTTTTCGGTAGGTTGCTCTTCGGTACGAAGGGCGACCATATCCATTGTAGGTTTCTTTATTTGTTAGATGATTTAGGTAGCCTAGGGGAGTATGCCTGGGGTGCAGCCCTTCTGGCTCACCTCTTCGCCGACCTATCCGCGGTCACGCCGGACCGTGAGACTACCATCAGTGGCTTCTCGCCATTTCTTCAGGTATTAACTTGTTTAATTATTTGTTACATGCAGTGCAATATGATATGATGCTTTTCCTAACTTATATGTTCATGAATGCAGGTGTGGAGCTACTACTACTTCCCGCTTGGCAGAGCGCGGATTATCCGACCAAACGCCGTCCCTTTCGCCTGCCATTGGCAGCCGATTGTGGACACGGCTCCACAGCATCACTAGCTGACGGCCCTCCGCCGTCAGTTTCTGGATTATCCAGAACTTCTGGTAAACTTTTAACTTGTTTAATTTTATTAAATGCAATCTTTTTATTCATTAAATGCAATTATTTATGAATGCATCTAACCTATATGCAGGTGATTTGGCGCCCATACCTGGGCATGAATGAGGAGGGTCAGCCGTGGGTGACGGCTGGCAGGAGACGGTTTGGGAGGCAGATGTGGGTACATTGTCTCAATGAAATCGAGCCCCTCCGCCTCCGGCTAGTGATGAAGACCCTGGGCCTCCACCAGGAGTGGATCGACGAGGAGGTCCCGGAGGGCGTAGGAAGGAGCATGAGGGGGAAGCAAGCCCTCACTGATTGGCGAGCGAAATTCCCTGAGCAATATGAAGACTGGCATCGCCGGGGTGTCAGAGTGGAGTCACGGACGGAGAGTAGCGAGGCCTACCTCCAGCAGTACCGGGCCCACTACGCCGATCAGCTTCGGCTCCTCCGACCACTCGATGTAAGTATGCATTCATGCGTCTTTAATTTTATTATTATCTTGATTTATATTTGTAAATGAATGTATGTATGACATGCAGGATGCGCGTGATGCGGTCATCGTCGACCTCCGGGCCCGCCTACATGATGCGGAGGCCCAGCTAGAACAAGTCCAGAAGGAGCTTTATGACCGGGTATGTATGAATGAATATGAATGCATGTTTTAATTAATTAATTGTTTTGGCGATTAACCACTAATAGTTGTCTTTCGGTGCAGCGAGCCGTCTACACCCAGGCGGCTCCTCCTACCCATGGAGCTTCGTCTTCCTCGTCCGCTGCTCATGAAGCTGCCATGGCTGACCTTCAGAGTCAACTCGCCTCCGCCATCCATCGGGCTTCTCTAGCGGAGGAGGACCGTGCTGCTCAGGTAAGTTCTTCAATTTTTGAATTCTGAAATTGATTATTTGATTATTTTGATTGCCTTGGACTAACAAAATCTTCCTTTCAGGTTGCTAAGCTTCGGGAAGCCCTTCAGAAGGCTGAAACGGAGATAGAGCATGCCCGTGCTGCAGCGGCTCGTGCCAAGACTGATGCAGAGCGGATCAGGGCTCTGGAGGAGCGGGTGGCTCATCTCTCCACTGGAGATCTTGCGCGCCTCCAGATTCGTCTGGAGATCATCAACGAGGAGCGAGAGCGGGATAGGCAGGAGCGGCAGAAGATGGATGCTGAGATATCCACTCTTCGGGTCCAGCTGGGGATTGCTGAGCACGAGCGCCGGAGTGTGGAAGAGAGGTACAGGCGTGCTCGACAGCGTGCACAGGAGCGCGGTCTGACCAGCGCCTTCACTGCCAGTGCTGCAGTGTCTTCTGGCCAGGCAGGGCCGAGCTCGATGAGACCACCTCCACCTCCTAGTCGAGGGCCGAGCTCGATGAGACCACCTCCACCTCCTAGTCGAGGGCCAGCACCGGATGCGCCTGACGAGGCCCAGAGCCAGTTGGACGAGGGCGGAGGGGAAAGCCAGCCTTGAGGGCTCATGTATCTTTTCTTTTTTCATGTATCATGTACAAAAACACCTTTTGATAATATACGTGAAATTTTTGGCTCCAATCTTGTGTTCTTGTGCTTATCTTGCATCCTGTACACACTTAACAAACAGGTTAAGTATCTATTTAGGCTTAGCCCCTTGCCTGACCAAATAAATGGTCAATCAATCTTTTCTTCAATAAATGGTCAAGGGGCATAGTCTTTATTAACAAAGGTAATAAGAATAATCAAACTTAAGCAAAGTGCAACATACAAGCAAACAGATGCTCACTGAAAATAAAAGGGATGAAACACACTAAATGCAACAAGCAAATGCTAACTGAAATATTTTTGTTGTTTTGAAATATTCATTTTTGTTTGGGGTTTTGAAATATATGCCTTTTTTTTGAATTTTGACATATGTATTTTTTTGAATTTTTGACTTATGTATTTTTTTTTTGATTTTTGACTTATGTATTTTTTTTTGAATTTTTGACTTATGTATTTTTTTTTTATTTTTGGGATATATGTATTTTTTTTTATTTTTGACTAAAAGATCAGCATGGTACTCAGATCAAAAGATCATATTCATTTATTAACTTCATTTCCAAATTGTTCTTTAACAACTTAACTTAAACCCATCGTGTTTGAACTTGTGTTTCCATTCGTGATCCCATTTGATGATTTGACCCTTAGTCAACATAAGCCATTCCTTAAGTTTGGAGTACATCTCTTTAGAAAGAAAAGATGAATAAGTTTAGAAAGCCCATGAGAAGGTTCCGGAGACTTAAAAAGATGTTCCTTTCCTACCCTAATATCCGTTGGGGTTCGGTCATTTTCTTTCTGGGGTATTTATCGACCTTGCGTTCCCTTTTATTTCATTTCATGGCCTTGATGTAACGTTTGTAATGTAATGGCCTTTTGATTTGTCATTTGGCTTTTGCCTTATGCTTTTTCTTTTCTTTTCTTTTCTTCGGGACGGATCTCCCCCTTTTTTTTTATGACGGCCTCCTACTAAGATGGCGGGTATTCTTGGTAGTCTATTCTAAGCCTCGTTTCGACATCATGGGCCGAGTATAAAACAGAATTTTGTTTCAAAAAGAATGATTTGTACTTTACACTTTCGGTCAAGCTTTCGATATTCTTTAGGACTTGTCATCTCTTGTTACTCACGAATCAAACGTGTCAGTGTGTGCAATAATGGGCTTGAAATTAAGTTATCCAGACTGATAAGGAAATTTGAGTTTATAAATTTTCTGATTCCATTGGTCTTTGTACCATACTGATCGACTCTTTAACCTAAGGGTAGTATTTCTTAAGATGTAAACCATTCCAGGGATGATTTAGCTCTTCTCCTTCTGCATTAACAAGACGATAAGCATTACCAGGAAAAGCGTGCGATACCACATAAGGTCCCTCCCAGTTGGGTTGGAGCTTAGAACGCGGACCACCAGGTTTTATAAAAATTCTTTTGACAACCATTTCACCGACTTTGAACTTACGTTCAATAACTTTCTTTTGATAAAAACGTGCTAGTCTGTTTTGATAAACTTTTGCATGATTAGCAGCTGACCATCTTTTCTCGTCTAAAAGTTCCAATTGAGCAAGGAGTGCTGAACGATGTTCATCAATGGAAAATTCCTTATTCAATTGTACTCTTAATGACGGTATGAGGATCTCATATGGAACTACCGCCTCCATTCCAAATGTTAAGGAATAAGGAGTTTGCCCAGTAGGTGTGCGGATTGAAGTTCGGTAGGCCCATAGAGCCTCAACCAAGTTTTCTGTCCAATCTGCGAACTTATTAGATTTGCACGTCTTTTTGATGATTTTTATCAAAGTCTTATTTGTTGCCTCTGCTTGGCCATTGCCTTGCGGATAATAAGGAGACGAATGATGCAATGCAATTTTATACCTGTTACAGAGATCCTTCAATTCCTGTGACACGAACTGCGGTCCGTTGTCGGTGACGATGGTGCTTGGAATTCCAAATCGAGTGATGATGTTCTTCATGATGAACTTGCAGACGGTTGATGCTTTGATCTCCACGTACGCTTCAGCTTCTGCCCACTTGGTGAAATATTCCGTTGCCGTGAGAATGAAAGATTTTTGCTTGATGCCGGAATCTGGATTACCAAGAGGTCCAATGATGTCGAAAGCCCACATGGAGAAAGACCATGGGGAAGAAACATGATGGAGTGAAGATGCAGGAGAATGAATTTTGTCGGCGTGAAGTTGACACTTAGCACACCTACGAACATATCCTACACAGTCTTCTTCCATGGTTGGCCAGTAAAATCCTTGTCTAAGGATCTTCTTTGCTAGCATCTGTCCATTGACATGGCCACCACAAACTCCACTATGAGCTCCTTCCATAACCTTCCAAAGCTCATCTTCATCTAGACATCTCAGAAGAACTCCATCAAAACCTCTCTTGTACAATGCTCCCCCAACTATGGTGTATCTTTGAGCAACTCTCCTGATAGTTCTTTTCTCCTCAGTTGTAGCTTCCTCAGGATACGATTGATCTTCACAATATTTAGCAATTTCATAATACCATGGCTTCTGTTCATCATCCATCTCTTCTAACAGCTCCATCAACATGATTTCTCTTTTTTCAATGATATCTCCGTCTCTGACTTTCTTCAGCAGTTTCTCCTTAGTTCTAAGGAATGAAGGATCTTTCACGGCGGGTGAAAGACGCCTATGAACTATGATTGATTCGGATTGTTTGCTGATTGGAAAATCAAGAGAAGATGCAAGTGAAGCTAGAGCGTCAGCTAAGATGTTTTGATTCCTAGGGACATGGACAAAGATCAATTTCGTGAAAAGTTTTGAGTATGCAGAAGTAAGTTCTTGATAAGGCTTGAGCTTGGGATCGAGAGTTCGATACTTGGTCAACACTTGGCGAAGAATTAATTGGCTATCACCCACAATCCTGAGTTTGGTAGCACCATGAAAATGAGCAGCCTCGAGACCAGCAAGGAGTGCCTCGTATTCAGCTATATTGTTAGTGACTGGAAAATCAAGCTGAAAGGCTTGTGGAATGGTGATACCTTCAGGTGATAACAGAACGATACCGATCCCTTTTCCATGAGAATTCAGAGCTCCGTCAAAATGCAGAGTCCACATATCATCTCTGATTTGATTTACGGACATCAGTTCCTCATCCGGAAACTCCGATCGTATTGGATCAAATCTAGGAAGGGGATGATGAGCAAGATGTTCTGCTATGGCATAGCCCTTGATCGCTTTCTGTTGAATATAAATGATATCGAATTGAGATAGAAAGCTTTGCCATCGTGCTAACCTATCAGTAAGAACAGATTTCTCCAGAAGGAATTTGATCGGATTCATCCTAGCGATGAGATGGACTTCATGGGCCAGAAAATAATGCTTTAATTTCTGCACAACCCAGACCAATGCTGCACATGTTTTCTCCATCGCCGTATATCTCTGTTCAGCGAGGTTGAGAAGTTTAGAGAGATAATAGGCTGCCCTCTCCTTTCCTTCTTCATCTTCTTGTGCTAAGACAGCCCCCACTGCATCATCCAGGACTGAAATGTAAAGTATCAATGGTTTACCTGGAGATGGTGGTCTCAAAACAGGAGGACTTGCTAAATAGTTCTTTAATCCATCGAATGCCTCCTGACACTTATCGTCCCAATCGAATTTGACTCCCGGCTTGGTAAGCTCGTAAAACGGCTTACACCTTTGTGAGTGCTGGGAGACAAAACGGCGAATAAATTGCAACCTCCCGATTAATCCTCTCAATTCTTTCAAGTTTTTAGGAGGTGGCATTTCTCTAATAGCCTTCGCCTTATTGGGATCGATCTCAATTCCCCGTTTGCTGACGATGAATCCAAGCAACTTTCCTGAAGACACCCCGAATACACATTTCTTGGGGTTCATCTTTAACTGATATTCTCTTGATCTCTCTAATACCCTTGCCAAAACTTTGGCGTGCTCAGCCTTTGTTTTCGATTTAACTAATAAGTCATCCACGTACACTTCCAGATCTATGTGTATCATGTCATGAAATATTGCCATCATGGCCCTTTGATAAGTGGCTCCAGCATTCTTTAATCCAAATGGCATGACAACATAACAATATGTTCCCCAAGGTGTAGTGAACGACGTTTTCTCTTGATCCTCTTCTGCCAACTTAATCTGATTATATCCTGAAAATCCGTCCATAAATGATAACGTCTCATAGCCAGCAGTGTTATCGATGAGTACATCAATATGAGGCAATGGAAAATCGTCTTTAGGACACGCCCGATTCAAATCACGGAAGTCAATGCAAATTCTGACCTTCCCGTCCTTCTTCATAACCGGGACTATATTGGCCACCCATTGTGGATAAAGGACAACTCTAATAAATTTTGCTTTATGCAATTTGTCGACCTCTTCCTTCATTTTTAAAGCCATTTGTGGGTGGAATCGCCTTAATTTCTGCTTGACAGGGCTAGCTCCTTCCTTTAATGTCAATCTGTGTTCTACTAAAGATGAGTCTAACCCCGGCATATCTTCATAACTCCAGGCGAAAGTGTCCTTATAGTCCTTTAGTACTTGTACCATTGCCTTCTCATCCTCTATAGAAAGATTTTTACTGACGAGGACAACCTTAGGTTCGTCTTCAGTCCCTAAATTGATTTCTTTGGTGGGCTCTTCTACGGCAGATGAGGGTTCATCAAATCTCTTTACTCCACTGGCATATGCCTCAGCTGCGTCCTCGTCATCTTCCTCTTCAACAATGGGATCCTTTTCATGTACTAATTCATATACCCCGTACCCATCATTGACTGACTCATCGTCCATACAATCTTCTGGCATCTGGATTGGATTTTCTAAAAGCTGAGGGATTAAAGAACAAGAAGAGCACTTATCAGCTAAGTCTTGGAGATATCTATCTGGAATTTGCCTACCCTTAGGCTTCCTAGACTTCCTAACCTGACTAATCTGACTAAAACTAGACTGCCTAACTTCACTATCATAACCTAACGAAGACGAAGCAGGATGAAAATCCTGGGATACAAGTGGAAATACAAGAGAATCCTCCCGAGGGGAGGGGCAGAGTATATCTAGAAGAGAATCTTGACCGAAGGACCCGCGCGATGGGGTGCAATCGGACAAGTAAGATGTTTCCTCGATGAGGATTTGGGAAGAATTTGTTGCCAAATTGGCGTTTTTTTTTTGACAATGAAAGAATTAAACATAAAGCATGAATGAATAAAAATGGGAGGAAAATCAGACGGAGGAAGTGGCACCAAGGCCAGAGGATTAGGGGGATCATATAGTAATATGTCCCAGATCAGATTATACAACCTCTCTAGATCGAGAGGAGGTTGTGGTATAATGTCCCGAGGGGACAGAGTAATCATGACGGGCGGAGCTCGTGGAATATCTTCAATTATGACCCGCGACCAAGTCGGGGTCAAGAGTAGTGTACGAAAAAGAGTATGGAGCATGAAGACATGTGAAGGATATGTCCCCCTCCAGAGCAGATCTGTTGTGTAACCAGCTTCATAGGGGTCATCTGGCTCCCCTTCATCAGTCTCTTCGGACAGCAGTATCCGCTTGTCAAATATGGCACCAGGGCTTTCAATCAGTTCATCAATCTGCGGCGGCCACTTAGGTTCTGCAGGATCCAGAAATAGTCTGTTCAGTGCAATATACAGGTCTCTGAGGTCGAACCACCTATACCATTCACATTCGGGATCATCAAATTTCCTCCTTTTCATAGGCCGCAGAGCCTCCAAGGATTGGTACGTAAGCAGTTCAGAACAATGTCTGGCCAAGTCCCTCCCATATATATCATGGAAGTCAAAACAGGAAGTAATGACTACCGTATTGTCGTGGCTAAGTATGGGCCCTTTCACGAAGTGCGTACACAGAGTCCATGTTAGTGGATCTCGGCCTTCTTTGGGTGGTGTAGACATTACCTCCCAGATTCTCGGACCTTTTTCGATCTCTGCTTGCCGAACCGGATCTTGCTTCAGTTTTATTGGCCTATAGCCCAGACCACTTCCAGGTGCTGCTCGATGATTTCTGACAGGAGTGGTCCTGCCCTGCAATTGTGTGCCCAGACCTTTCCCAGGCTCGTAGCCATTCTTCATCATAATCCTCCATCCTGGGGTACTCATGCACTTCCCCCTTTTGATAGCATTTAATGGGTATGGAGAAATGGTAGCGGCTTTCAGAGGATCAGCCACTGGGCGGTAGACCTGTAATACCGACAGAAAAGGTTGTCGGCCAGGTAAGACAGCAGATTTAATGTTCAAGGTATGAGCAGCAGCAAGGATCGGCATGCTCGTTACTTTAATTATTCGTCCTTTATAAGGAAATTTGAGGCATTGATGATTCGTAGAGGGAATCGCCTCGAGAGTTTTAATATAAGGACGACCTAAAATGGCATTTATGGAAGGGTCGATTTCCAGGATGTGAAATTCGACCTCCGCATGACTTACAGGGCCCAGCTCCACCTTTAAATAAACCATTCCCAGAGGGGAACGGGTAGAATTGTCATATGCTGTCACTGAGATGGGGCTGGGCAACCATTTCTCTTTGGGCACACCGCACAGCTCCAGGGTCTTCGGAGGTAGAACATTGATCGAAGCCCCTGTGTCGACCAGGCATGCATCTACGGCCTTCTTACAGATATTGACCGTGATACTCAGAGCCATGCTTCTGGCTGCCGGCGGTGCTAGTTCCGATGTATGAAATGTTATGGAGGGCTGATCCCCCTGAGGAACTAGTAATGCTGCAATCTTCTCTACCGGCACGTCTTCATTGACCATCACCTTCTGCAGATATTCCATTAAAGCTTCTTGGTGACTCTTGGATCTTTTGATCAGTTCGAATATAGTGATCCGTGCCGGTGTCCGATCCAGGTGTTTCAACATGTCATATTGAGTGCCTGGTGCACTCTCTTCATTGTGGGCTTCCTCAGTCGGCTGTGATGGGCCGTCTCTGACTGTGGACTGAGGAAAGACCTTGTTGAAAATCCTTCCACTCCGGAGCGCGTGTTCCTCAACCGTGGAGGATCCGGGTGACACTTTAAGTACCGCAGGGTTGGAGGGTGCGGATGGCGTAGAGGGTTGGTAGGTGGGTGATGGCGTAGGGCTAGGTGGTGATGGCGCGGTGCGGATCAAAGGCCTAGATGGTTGGATGGTGGATGGGTAAGTGGTTGGCGAAGTGGGGAATGGTACGCGTAATAGCGGTTTAGATGGTAATGGCATATCTGGGTAGGTGGTAGTGGTAGTGGGTGAAGTAGGGAATGGTACGCGTAATAATGGCCTAGATGGTAGGAGGGGTGCGTTATTGGTTTGCGGAGGGTTGTATGATGGAGGCGTAGGAGTGCGGGGTGTAATGGGTCTAAGGAAGGAGGGTAATGGGTTATTGGGTGTAGGTGAGTGGTATGTAGGTGTGGGTATGGGGGTGATGGTAACGGGTTGTGGCCTTGGTATGTGGATGGTGCGGCGTGGTGGTCGCTCTGCGGTACTTTGAACGTGACCCGTTGAACAAAGAGAGGAAGAGTCCACTATTCTCCATTGCTGCCCACGACCAGCCTCAGACTGGCTGTTCGTCAGAATGGGAGCAACCTGGTTTTGGTTCTGGTGCTCCGGGAGTGGATTCTGCACTATTCCCATGTTGGGTGGTGCTGCTGCTTGTGCCGGTGGTCTTGCTTGCTGCTGCTGCTGCTGCGGTCTCCTCACTTTCAGGGCTGTTATGTACTTCTTCATCTCCTCCCAGTCTATGCCACCCTGCTCGTTGAGATCATGGATATAATCTCTGAACTGAAAGCAGGTGTCAATGGTATGCCCAGGTTGCCTGTGGAAGTAGCAATACCTGGACGTATCGGCATTTTGAGGCCAGACGGCCTTCTCCCTAGGCAAAACTAAGGCATTGGCTGCCATTAAAGCGCTGAAGATATCCGCCAAGGATTCTGGGAGGGCCGGGTACTCTGCCCTTTTTGGGCCTGGAGGTCTCCTTTGTTGGTTGTAGTCACCAGGAGGAGGGACATTGTGGTACGCCGGCGGTGCACGCGGCTGGTACTGTGGCTGTTGCTGTTGCTGATACTGCTGCTGAGGGGGCTGCTGATACTGTTGTTGCCGTTGCGGCTGTTGCTGTTGCTGGTTCTGATTCGGCTGCTGGGGCCGCTGGTACTGCTGTTGGTAATGGGGGTTCTGCTGCTGCCTGTACCCCTGTTGACTCGGCTGTGGTGGCCTCTGGTACTGCTGCTGATTCCTCACAAACTGGGGCGAGTTATTGTTCATGGTACTGACTTGCTCGTGAGAGAGCGTGCCCTCAGTAGTCGGACCTGTGCTGGGAGAATTTGGCACTGCAGGCTTCCGAGGTGGAGGCCTGTTAGGTCTGTGAGGATCAAAGACGCTAGAGAATGTAGCGTCCTTGAAGGCATTCTGGCAGTACCGTGCTCTTTCATAGAGCTCTGCCATATTAGTCAAATTGTTCAAGGAGAGGACTAGCTTGAACTGGGGAGTGGCGTTAGAAATTAACATTTTCACTTGTTCAGATTCGGACAAGTGATCTTTTACTTTTTCAGCCAGGCCCCGCCACCTGTCAGCAAAACTGACAAACTCCTCATCCGGTTTCATCTTTTCTGCAATGAGGTCCGTGATAGACAAGGAGGGTGCAACTCTGTCCTGGTATCGTTGGATAAATTTGCGTGAAACGATACCGTAATCCTCTACTTCGGAGGGTTCTAGAGAAAAGAACCACTCGAGGGCTGGTCCCTCTAGGGATCTCCTGAACAAGAAAGCCAATGACCTCTTATCATTCTGCCAGAAAGAGGATTCGTACATGAACTCCTTCAGGTGCGTGAAGGGGTTACCAGTACCGTTATACTTTCGATACACTGGCATTTCAGAGGGTGGCAGATGGAATACTGGCAGGCTCGGTAAATTGATTTCTGGCACAGCTTTAACCCCCATCATCTTCTGAAGATTGTTGAACTGTTCATCCATGCGCTCCATCTTGGCCAGCAACGTCTGCGTGGTCAGATCTGCCTGGGGAGGAGGAGGAGGTGGAAGTACTTGATAGGCCTGCTGCCTAGAGTACGTTGGACAAGGAGGATAATAAGGATGAGGTCCGGCAGAGCTTCTGCCATGCCCGAGGGCATTTTGATAAATAGGCGTCTGCGGTCTAGCCGGTTGCCTAGACGATGAAAGTTGTGGCCCAGTTGGCCGAGAAGTAAGATGAAGGCCTTCCATGGCCTGATGGATATAAGGAGGAGGAGGAGGAGGTTGTTGAGTAACAACAGGGGGGGCCATAGGGTTCGGCTCAGCAGGCTGCATGGGTGCCTTCCCCTTCAAGATAGACTAGATGGCCTCGAACTGCTGAGGGTCCACTCGGGAGGCAAGAACTCCCAGGGCATTGACAAGATCCATAGGATCGGAGGATGAGGGATCATGATGATTCATGTCCCCCTCAAGATCGGGATTGGGGATCGCATATTCATGCGGAGGAAGATCATGATATTGATCGTGCGGATGAAAAAGAGGAGTTCGGACATTCCCGTCATGTCGAACTGGAATAGGGACAGAGTTACGAGAGGCATCAGCATCTCTCCCGTTCTCATAATTGAAATCTGAATCGCGAGGGGCATTAGCATCTCCCTCGTAGTTGATGATGGCGTCTTGGGCCATACTCAAGTCTCTGCCTGATCGTAACAACATGATATTAGATTCCCTTTTCAAAGATTTAATCAAACAAGTTGTACAGAGATTAATCAAACAAGTGGATGCTTAACGTGATTTCAGGATTCCTTGTTGAGTTATTTGAATTGGATTAAACCATAATTTCGCTCAGGGAAGGATCCTAGTTTCAGTTCAGTTTCCACCGTTATTCTCTAGGGTTCTCTCTCACAATGCTTTCGGAATCTAGCCGGGACTTCAATTGGTACAACCAGCCCGATGATCAAGGAGGAATACCTTGATTTTGGGGACTTATGGAGGTCTCAACGTCAACTTCTCTAGTCTGATCAAGGGACCAACCCAATCAGAGAGAGTTGCTGACGTCGAGTAATGTGTTCCTAAGAAGAGGAGGGTTTTCGCCTCAATGCGTATGCCCTGCGACCTGGATGGCCTCTAATGCTTAATAAAATAATGGGTAGCTAGCACTCAACCACATAAATCTGGAAACTGAGAAACAATTAAGAAACTGTCTGAATCGCGTCGATTATAGTCGACGCTATTCAAAACAGAACTTAATTCTTTCGCAGAGAACAGATGCAAACAGCAGAGAAAGTCTGGAAAATAACTAAAAACTGTCTGAATAGCGTCGATGATGGTCGACGCTATTCAACACAGAACTTAATTATTTCGCAGAAACAGCTGCAAACAGCAAAGAAAGCCTGGAGACTAAAAGGCGTCTGGGTGTACTGACGCGGTTTTGAAACGCGTCGCTGTTCCTGGACGCTTTTTAGTTCGCAGAAACAGAATTGCAGGAGGATTTTCTGGGTCGAATCCTCCTCAAACAGGGTAAAATGCAGTAAACAATCGACTCATGCAAAGATTTTTAGTTTCAGATTTTAGACAGGATGATTTACTAACTAAACAACTAGGAAATCACGCAATCACACATCATTTTTATCACAAAACAGCTTTTTTTGAACTAATCAAGGGGAGGCAAGATCTTGCCACTCGGGTGTGCACGTGGTGCACGAGGGAAATTAATTAAACTAAACACTCACCAATTGGTGAGGACGTGTCGAAAGACACAAATGGTGCACCGTGGGTGCCCGGTATGATAATAGCAAGAACAAAAGAAATTAAAAGACGGCGAGACCAAGTCCCACCGTGATCGCCAAAAAGAGCTGTAGGTGCTGAAAATTGCTCGTGTGATTAATGTGAAAAACTATGTTGTTTAGTGTAAACTAACCTATTAAAAACAGCAACTAAAGTGCAGTGATCGCCAGAAACTTTTAACTAAAAAGCTTCAAAAGAGATTTGATCGCCTACCTGTTTGAACGCGGAAGAATGAGTCCTTGGTTCCCCTCCTTCAGCCGGCTGAAGAAAGAGAGCCCTTTCTTGTTCTTTTGTTCTTGCTGTTGAGGTTGAGGATCGTCCAGAAGTTCTTCTGGCTTGGTGCTTGCTTTCCCTCTTTTGATCTCTTGTTGTTGTTGTTGAGTGCAGCAGAGATAGAAATAGAAAAATAAAGAAGAAACACTGATGAGAATTTAAGTGGAAATAATATCAAAGCTAACCATGGTGTTGAACAGGCTTAAAAACAGTAACTCACTTGTTTAAATGGCCTTGAAACCCCTTTAAAACAAATGGGTTTTGGAAGATTGATGTTGTGGTGTGTGTGGCATGAAGTGAATATGAGAATGAGACTAAAGAAGATGTGAAAATGAAATTCAAAAATGAAACACTTATGCCCAGTTGGAGCCTTGAATGGATGAAGATCTTGAAGGGATGCCGACTTCTGGAAATGGCAGCGCTCCGGCGTTCCGACGTTGTTGCTCCGATCTTCAAATCGCTATAACGCTGTGGCTCAACTTAATTCTCTCTTCTTTTTTTCTTTTTTTTTTAACTCTTTGAGATGCGAGGTATTTATAGGCATTTTCTGCGTTCGCGATTAACATAGAAAAATCTAGGATTTATCTACCTTAACTGACAGATAAATACTGATTAATTCATCTTTATCTGTAATTATCTAAAACGCGTCCACTATGGATGACGCCTTTCAGATTAATTAAGATAAGGATAAATATCTGGGAAAACTTATCTTTATCTTTATTAGCTAAAACGCGTCGACATGTGTAGACGTTTTTTACACTAATTAAGATAAGGATAAACATCCGGAAGAGAAGTTAAAATAGCTTAGGAAACCTAAAACGCGTCGACTCTTACAGACGCCTTTTAGCTAATAAATCAACTGATTAAAATTCAAATTTAAACGCTAAAATAGGAATAAACTCTAAATGGCGTCCACATGGGTTGACGCGTTTTAGACCTCTTCATATTTTAACTGAAATTTGAGCTAAAATCAATTCAATTGATTAACTTAAACATGTCTGTTTGACCCGACACTCAAAAAGATCAATAAAAATTAATCAATGATTAATTATCAGACCATTATGAGGCATTATTATATGATATGAAATTTACTCAAAATAACGTCAAAATTAGCGTGTCTACAGATACCATTATCCTTTAAGTATTTAATGAACTCAGTACTCAAGTATTCACCACCCCGATCAGATCGGATGGTTTTTATACTCTTTCCTATTTGTTTTTCTACTTCATTCTTAAATTCTCTGAATTTCTCAAAAGCTTCAGATTTATACTTCAATAAGTATACATATCCAAACCTTGAGTAATCATCAGTGAATGTAATGAAGTATGAGAAACCACCAATGGCTTGGGTTGACATAGGACCACATACATCTGAATGTATGAGTTCTAATATGCCTTTGGCTCGTTCTCCAGTTCCACTAAATGAAGACTTAGCCATTTTACCCATTAAACATGAGTCACAGGTTGCATATGATTCATAATCAAATGGATCCAAATATCCATCCTTATGCAACCTTTGGAGTCTGTTTTCACCAATGTGTCCAAGCCTACAATGCCACAAGTAAGCTTTGTTCATTTCATACTTACTTCTTTTAATTGAAGAACCGATATGTAAATTATCATGAGACACATTTAATAGATACAATCCATTGGACAAAATAGCAGAAGCTATTAATTTATTTCCGAAATAAATTGAACAACTATTGTTCCCAAAATTTAAATTGTATCCAATTCTATCTAAACATGAAATAGAAATGATGTTCCTTATTATGCTAGGTACATAATAACATTCATCTAATAAAAATGTGTCTCCGGATGGTAGCTTGAGCTTCACTGTCCCCACAGCGATCGCCGCAACTCTTGCCCCGTTACCTAGCCTCAGCTCCACCTCGCCGGTCCTCAGCTTACGCCTTCTTGTCAGTGCCTGCACAGAATTGCATATATGAGATACACATCCAGTATCTAATACCCATGATGTACAATCTCTAATTGATAAGTTTACATCTATCATATAGATACCTGAAGCGTCCTGCTGCTTCACAATTCCTTGAGCCTTGTCCTTGAGGTATTCTTTGCAATTTCTCTTCGAATGCCCTTTCTGGTGACAGTAGAAGCAATCACCTTTCTCAGCACTTTTACCCTTGTCTTTCTTGGTAACCTTTGCCTTTCTCTGAACCTTGTTCTTATTCTTTCGAAAAGCTTAGACTGCAAGTCTTTTTCTGTTGGTCTTACCAACCATTAGGACTCGAGGTTTATCCTTCACAAGGTTCCCCTCAGCAATTTTTAACATGTTCAGCAGTTCAGCTAAGGTGGCCTGGATCTTGTTCATGTTAAAATTAACGATGAACTGAGCATATGACGGTGGAAGTGAAGACAACACGAGGTCTGTGTGCATCTCCTTGGGAAGTGTAATCCCAAGAGCATCCAGCCTCTCCACCCACTCAATCATCTTCAGCACGTGATTCTGTGCTGAAGTTCCCTCTGCCATCTGAGCCTTGAACTGATTCTTCGATATCTCATATCGTTCGATTCTGCTCTGCTCACCAAAGAGCTCCTTCAAATGGAGCATGATGGATCTAGCATCCATCTCTTCATGTTGCCTCTGCAACTCATTGCTCATAGAGGCTAACATGTAGCATTGGGCCATGGTGGAATCTTCCTTCCATTTTTCATACGCTATTATTTCCTCCTTTGGAGCATCCAATGTTGGTTCAACAGGAGGTTCATTATCTAAGACGTAGGCAATCTGCTCAGACCTGAGGACTATCTTCAGGTTTCTGAGCCAGTCTGAGTAATTGGTGCCTGTCAAACGGTTGGCATCAAGTATGCCTCGCAACGGGTTATGGTGCGACATTCTCGCTTACAGGAGATAATCAATTGACAATTAGCAGATATTCAAATTAACTAAAACAAGATATGGTCTTTTATTATCTAGTTTTACTCCCACTTATTTTTGATGGACTGTATAACCTTCACATATACAGAATGGGAGACGTCGACTGTCTCCTAGTGGGGATCAGAATCTCCAAGCATCACAGTATGACCTCAGGTAAACACGTAGTATCATACCGCTATCTCAGAGCAATCATCTCATGATAATTGCAACTCCTTGCAATATCCGATCATACTTCGGCTCCCAAGTTTAATGGTCTCGGGTAAACACAGTAGACCATTATCCCCGGTCTAAGCTTTACCATCAATACGTGATAAAGTAGAGTAGAAATATAGTTCCCGGATAAACACATGGATGATATATCGTTCCTCTACTTTTATCCAAAGGCATCTAATGCCATGATCAACAGTCCTCTCAACAGATAATGGCAGACCTCTGGTAAACACATAGTATCTGCCATGACTGAATTAAGTTCTATTGATCATATTGATGGAGAGCCATGCGGTGCATTCTCAATGACTCGCGCTACGGCTTAGAGTTTGTAACGAAGGTTTTACTTATTTAGTTTGGTCTCATCCTAGGTGATAGTATTAAATATATCGAATATATTATAAATACTAATAACCTAGCAAATATTAAGCACACGCATCACATACATGTCATTAGTGTGGTCATAGACGGCACTGCGGTTTGACTTGAGCCAGACAGTCAAACGCACACACATACACAATATAACATCTTATATCATGAGTCTGCAAACCCATGGATTCAATGAACTCCTTCATTTTCATCTGGTCGGCAGTTGTGGATCATCCTCGCTCCGCGCACACCCGCCTCGATCAAATTACATCATAATATTCAATTACATGATAATTTAAATGAGGAAGCTTTATGGCGAGTACATCGAGGAGGAAGGTAGAAGTACATGAGAATATGAGCGGGAGAGGTTCGCAGACCTCTATTTATTAATAAACAATAAACCACACAATCACATTCCACATCCACAATTAATGCTCGCCCATGACCACCATGTGTTTTATTTAAACAAACCACACATGAATTGCACATCAAATGGCTAAATGAAATTTTCGAAAATAACTTATAATTTTGGTTTCATAAAACCAGGGATCAAACAAAATTTGGATTTAGAATTTTCGAAAAATTTTCAATAAGTTTAAGCATGCCAATTTAAATCAAATTTAAATAAGCAAACTAATGCATATCATTAAAAATAAGTGCATGTTAACTCCAAATAGACACATTTATAACATTCCATACTAGTTAATTTTACAGACATTAAAATTTTAATTTAACAATTAAATTAACTCCCTTTAATGTCTGGTTAATCTAACAATTAGATTAAAAAACTTGATTAACAACAATTGTTAAATAAAACATAATTCAAAAATTATGGGACCTTTATCAGTGGAATAACAGACCATAATTCATTTAAAATCCAATTTTAAATTTAAATTTAAATTCTGTTATTTAAAAGGTCACTAAGCAATTTAAAATGGATCAAAATGGGTTAATAATAAAGGGGGGGTTTAAAAGAAGCTGAACCGGGTCGGTCCGGCCGCTGGACCGACCCCGGCCGGCACCCGGACCGGGCCCAGACCGCCCCAAGGGGCGGATCTGGCCCAGGTCGGGCGCCGGACAGGGTCGGGCCCAGGCCCGGGCCGGCCCGAGCCCTCCCCCTTCCCTGTCGCCCGACGCAGCTAGGAAACCCTAGCTGCGCAGGGCGCAGGAAGGGGGGGGGGGGGCCCGCCGCCGACCACCTGCCCTGTAGGTGTCGGCCGGCGGGGCCTGTCGCCGGGTAACCCTGGCTGGCAGCCAGGCGACGCCGGTGACGGCGCCGGAGCCCTCCAAGGGAGTCGGAAAAGCCCCTTTTCACAGTCAAAATCCCCGCCGTCCCTTTGTTTTCAAATAAAATTTAGAAGAAGGAGGGGGCTCGGCCGTCCTCCCTGTTGCCGGCCATGGGTCATCCTGACCACCAACAACATCGTGGAACGAAGCCCATGCTCCAGCGAGCCATCCCCAACGTTTGGGGTGCCCATGGACATGCCGTCACGATGTGTTCTTCGTCAGACGAAGAACACGAAATAACCCAAATTAAAATCCGATTTTAATCACAGTAAATACTATGTGATCATTCCATGATCACAACACAAGTGATTAAAATCAAAACTATGCATGGAATTGATTATAAACGCATTAATTTGGAGACCGAAACGGCAAAAACACAGTGGAACCTAGCTCTGATACTACTGTTGGGATCGCTGTGTCGGGATCCGATCCTAAAATGCAGCAGAATAAAAAATTCGGGATCGGATCTGTCCCGTTTCGGTCGTAAAAATAAAACCGGTGTAAATCGAATTTACCTTGCGTGGATTCGAATCTGCGTCCGTTTTCCGGTTCCGTCGGAGTGATGCCGCAAGTCGCACAGATGCCCAACCTCTAGCGGTATCCACGCGGTTCTCCTCGCGCTGGATCGTCCTCGCTTCCTCTCTAGCTGCGGCGTTCGTAGATCCCGTCTGGCTGCGCGTAATCCGCCGCGACATGCGGATTCGGAATCCCCGTCGGACGGAAGGTAGAGCAGTCGGGAACCGCATGCCCAGAAGAGAGAGAAAGAGAGAAAGAACGAATGATGGCTAGGTCAGGGTTGCTGGCCCCGGACGTAGAATCCGTTCTTTTATAAGAAGTCTGTTTGCGGTTTTTCATAAAAACCCAGACTTATCCGAAATCTTGTCGGATTATCCATCGACTTGAAAACCATTTGCGTGTGACCCTCTCGGCCTAAATACCAGTCCAGTTAATAGCCCATTAAGTCCAGTAACCCTTTACTGACCAACTGAATTAATTAATATCCTAATATTAAATTAATCAGCCGAATTTAATGTCCCACAATAAATTCGGACGGACTGCCGATCACGTTGGATGCCAAGCAACATCGCGTGATCCTGGATGGCACTGGGGTTATCGCAACCCTCTATTGGAACCTTTCTGTCATCGATTAGCGCACGGATATAATCCTTCATCCGTACAATGTTCCTGAATTGACCTAGGGCATGGCTTACTGTTAAACCCTATTTGGTCGATTCACTTGAATCAGATGCCGCTAATCTGAATCCGATAACTCCTTATCGATTACAGAGTCCGCCCTGGCCAGGGACTTTAAACGCATCATTCCTGGAACATTCTCTCTCAAACTACCGAGAGCGGATGATCCCGTATTGAACACACAATTACCTTCGAGGGCATTTCCCTGAACCCGATCTCTTGACTTATTGATAACCCATGGTTAGGGATTCGTTCGTCAAGGTCAAAGCTCAGAAACCTACCAACAAGATATCTTTGGAGTCTTAGGTCCAAGGATCATCCCCGCAACTGTGACAAATGAATCAAACTGGTTAACAGTGAGGTGATTACCATCCAGCGATTCATAGTCGGATCAGTTCAGTGAACTCATTCACCAATGAGCACCTATAGGTTCAGCATAGTGTCTCCACACAAGTGACTTATGGGATCAGTCACTCTCATCATATGAGCTGAAGTAACCTATACTAGTCTATCCGGATGTTCGATGTCCTATCTCAAACATCCTATAACTAGGAACATTTAAGAACATGTGTTTATAAATCTTCGGTCTCGTAATTATGATCTCATCATAATCCAAAGACTATTGCACATGTTCATGTACTTCATCGTGATACGATAAACACAGATTGAATTAATTACACATAATGAATTATTGCCATTTATTAATAATCTGAATAAGTACACAGTATCGGATTGGCTTTGAGACCATCTAATACTAACATGTCCCATAATGCTTGGCCAGTAAGGAATCGCCTAAAGCGCAGCGAAAAAATAAAACGATTCCATGTATCGGGTTGCTGGGATCGTAAAACAGACAATTATAAATTTCAGAAGAACCGTTCTTCACCTTTGCGGGGTTTCGAATCTCTCGTGGATTCAACCGTTTCGGTAATCGCACACGCGCACGATCTCCAGAGGTATCCACACGAGCTCCCGACGCAGACGCGATTTTCTCCTCAGCTTGAGTACTTCGACCCGATCTCAAATCCACCATACAATTGAGAAGAGAGAGGGATCTACTTCAAGAGAGAGAGAAGGAGAGAGAGAGAGGAGAGAGAAACTCCAAGGGTGTGTTGTACGTCCAACTCCCTTCCACCCCTCCCCTTGGCCTCCTTTTATAAGAAATAAGGATAAGCACATGATTTAATTCTCATGATTATCCAAGAGCTTGGCATTGGATAATTCTCCATTAAATATTCATGTTTATCCTGTGGCATTTCACAAAAACCCAGATAACTATAATATTTAACATCTCTCACCACTTTACAAGAACTCTTATGTGTGTGACCCTCTAGGCCCATATATCAGTCCGGTTTCAGGCCCATTAAACTTAGAACTAATTCTAAAGTTTATTATTTATTAATTATTATTTAAACATCATATGTTAAATAATTAATTCAATAAATAAATGGTTTATTATCTGATGATTAATCCACTTGATCTTCTAACTATGAACGGCACCAAACACTACCTCATGATCCCAGAAGATATAAGGGATATTGTTCTCTTTATTTGAACCTTTCCGTTTGCAGATACTGCACAGATAAAATCTTTCACTCATCCAATGTCCCAATAATGCAAGGGTATGGTTTTACAGTCAAATCCTTTACCGCATTATTTAGATGGATTCCAGTACTCAGTTAACTTCTTGAAAGACATCTCTTACAGTTGACCCTGTCTAGAGACTTCTGTGTACACATCCATAGGATATTCTCTCTTCAGTCGTATACCAAGAGTGAGGGATCTCTTGTTGTTCACTCAATTACCTTCGCAAGCTTTCCATTGTGTCTGAGAGACTGACTATCGTAGACTTAGTGGTTAAAGTCCACAAGTCAGAGAATCAAGACACAATGGTCTACAAGCAAGGTATCATTGGTGACTCAGGTCAAAGAACCAACTGTGCTACTGCAACAATTGAATTCCCTGGTTGACTATTAAGTATAATGACCATTCAGGAATTCTAATTTGGATCTGTTCAATGAACTCATTTTCTAATGAGCACCCACAAGTTTGTCTTAGTGTCACCACACGAGTGAATGTGAGATCATTCACCCTCATCGCATGAGCAAAAATAACTTGTGTCGATCTTATCGGATATTTAATGTCCAATTCAAATATCCTATGATCGAGAACGGTTTAAGACAAGTGACTAAGAATATTGATCTCACTATCATGATCTCATCATTATTCAATATCCCATACATTTGTCTATGGACCTTCATTACGATAGTTAATTTGCGAGAACTATAAATGAAGAATAATTGCCTTTATTCTGAACTAGAATGTACAATGATTGGCTTTGAGGCTACCCGATTCTATTACGGCCCAGCCTGGCCGGAGGATACTGCTATACTGGTGGTGAAAGCACTCGCCTACCCTCGCTCCAACGCCTGCTGCAGCGTACGCTGGTATCAAGCCTTTATGATCTGGCGCTCGTACTCTGCCATTGATAGTCGGCCCTAGAGACTCTCGAATCGGGACCGGTCGCGATCCCTTTCCTCCGTCAAGATCTCTAGTCGAACCTAGAGACGTGCAAGCTTGCGAGGAAGATCACCGGTGGAGAGCCTCGCTAATTGTTTTTCCAGCTCAGCAACCCGGGTTGCTAAACTGCAGGCTTGTGCTAACTCGACATCTCTCTCTCTCCAAGAGCCAGGTAAAGCTCTTGGACCTACAGCAGAAGACATCGTCAGCCAAATGATCAAGCAAGCAAACGACATCATGCAAGAAACATGTCAAAGATTTACCCGAGCAGCAGCAACATCCTCAGCCTGAGTGGCTCGGCGGATGGCTAGGGCCAACTGGTTCCGCAAGTCAGCCATGGCACCCTCATCGACAGCAGAAGAGGAAGAAAGACCTGCAGCAGTGGAAGATGAGGGGGTTGTCGCGTGAGTATAAGCAGCACGCTGTAACAAGAGGAGGTCACCTTCAGTGTGCAAATGTCGAAACAGATTAATAATAAAAGGAAGCATTCATGATGCATATGTCATTCATGCATGATACACTTACTAGTTCATCCAACTCTTTTTGGACCTACTTTAACTGGGCCTCGGCATCCTGGAGACGGTCACGGAGTGTGATGATGGTGGCATCCCGTGCATTCTGCATTTTTTTCATAACATGTCATACATTTACAAATGTAAGTAGAATAATTAATAAAATGAAAGACACATTCATGAGCATGCATATCATAATACTTACATCGAGAGGGCGGAGTAGCTGGAGGTGGGCCGCATAGTGGGCCCGGTAGCGCTGCAGGTAAGCATCACTGCTGACCGCCTACGACTCTACTAGGACTCCGTACCTGAACCAGTCTTCGTGCTGGTCCAAAAACTTCGCCCTCCAGTCAGTGTGGGCTTGTTTTCCCCGCATCGTCCTACCGATCCCCTTGGGGATCTTCTCCTCTACCCACTCCTGATGCAATCCTAAAGTCCTCATCACTAGCTTCAGGTGTAGCAGGGCAATCTCGTTCAGGCAATGAACCCAAACATGACGCCCAAATCTGCCTCGCCCTTGCTCCACCCTTGGCTGTTTAGCATCATCCATACCCAGATATGGACGCCAGATAACTTGCATTCATATAGGTTAGTTGCATTGCATAGTTAAACAAATAAATAAACAACTAAATAAACATTTAATAAGACATTTAAACATTCCAGAAAAGACCCAAATTAAAAATATTCAATAAATAACCAAGTATTTAACTAAACCTCTAATCAAACATTTAATTAAAATATTTGACAAACGTTCCATGAGATATTTTAATTGTTATAATCAACATATTTCATTTAAACAAACATGTTAAGTATTTAATAAAAGGGGGATTAAAAACTTACCAAAAGTTCCGGGTAGTCGAGGAACTGACGGCGGAGGGCCGTTAGTTGATGGTGTTGCAGCGCTAAATCCACAACCGGACACCAATGCCAGGCAAGTGGAACTACCGTCGGCTACTTTGATGGTCTCACTCGGCCCAGAGGAAAGTAATAATGACTCCACACCAGCATACAAGAACATATAGGTTAGAATCATCATAATCACATGCATTCCATGCATTGTATCATAAACATTTAATGAAACAAACATAAAATGAACTAAATACCTGAAGGAACAGCGCGAAGCCGCTAATAGTGGTCTTCCGATCAGGCGCGACAGCAGAAAGGTTAGTGAAGAAGTGGGCCAGAAGGGCCGCACCCTAGGCATACTCACCTAAGTGGTCTAAATCGGTAAGAAGGGTCAAGAAGTGGCAGTGGATATAATCTCCCTTGGCCTCGAAAAGGAGCCTACCAAAGAAGAAAACCAAGAACCTCCTAAGGTCCCTATCAGCACTAGCCCTGTCACTCAGATCCTAACCTCACTGGATGCTCGGACTAGTCTCTCTCTGAACTTCTCCCTAGACGCATCCATCTGCTGCCTCAATTCTACTAAACATAACGATCTCTCTACAGCTACCCTCGCAAGGGTTCAAGACTCTCAGCCTTCCGGCCCCGTGCACTCTAAATCTAATAGTTCCTGAGCAAACTCTCTATAATCGGGATGCGTGATCTAGCTCACAGCCCGGCCATCCACCCAAAGGCCGGTGATCGTGCATACGTCCTCGAGATTGAGGACCATGTGTCCCCAGGGAATTAGAAATGCCCTGCTCTCAGCATGCCATCGCTCCCTCAGCACGTAGTAGCACCAGGTCGATCCAAAATGGCTCGATCTCTAATATCTTTCTAAACCCCATCTCTGCCAGCCATGCCTTGTGGAAGTCCGGAAGACCACGGTACGCCGCTACTATAAGGTCCCATGAGATCCTGGTCCTCATTGTCCCCTGCAATTTTCAAATAAATCATCAATTTCATCGCCACATAACTAATAATTAATTTCTGAATTATAATCTTTCTGAATCGCATCAGGGCATAGGGACGCGTTTCAAAAGGCATCCCTGTCCACAGACGCCTTTCACCACAGATTCATAGAATATGTGGCCAGTTGCTCTCTCTCCCCAAAATTGAAAATCTAACATAAATAGAGTGTTTTCGAGGCTTACCAAATGTGGGCCTGCCTCCTCGGCCGGTACCGCCGCTTCCTCGCCCTCCTGAGCCGCGAGAGGGGCTTCCTTGGCTTCCATGAACGTCACTGCCTCCGCTAGAACCATTGCCCCGGGAGAAGCTTCTTCGGACACCTCCGCCCTTGACGCTAATGGAGCAAGCTGCCGGCACTTCCCATGGCCGCTCGAGCTTCCACTGTATTCCATGGGGTCATGAGAGAGGGTGAGAGAGAAGAGGGGTTCGAATAGAAGAGAGAGAGCTCAGATGGAGATGAGAGAGAGCTTGAGAGAGAAAGAGAAAGCTCGCCGGAGTCCGAGAAGTCGCCGGAGTTGAGGGAGATGGCCAGAGAAGGAGGAGAACGGCTGAAGTCGCCCACTATTCACCGGAGAGCAAGGAGAAGGGAGGAGAGAGAAAATCAAAGAGAGAATGAAGAAGAAAAGGGCTCAGGCTCGCGAGACCCTATTAGAATTGATTAAATTGCGTCTGGGAACAGCGACACCCTTCAATGGCGCACAAACTGAGGCGGCAACAGAAAATTTTTAAAATTTGTGAAACGTGTCCCCGGAGGAAAGCGCCTTTCGGATTTTACCGCCTCTTCTGGTCAGGGCCGTACCACAGGAAATTTGAAAGAACTATGATTTGCGTCCTTGAAGGAGGACGCTATTCAGTAGATTAATTGCTGGAAATCTCTGAAAAATAGGAGAGAGAGAATAAAAAGGCGTCTTTCTGACCGGACGCGATTTAGGTTCCTTTTGAGGACATATTTTTATATTTAGAAATTAATTAACATTGAAAAGCGTCTCTCTGAGTCGACGCTATTTGAATTAACTGAACCTGAACCTGAACCTTCATATTTTAAGGAAAAATCACAGTTTCATTCAAGGAAAAATTGTAAAGCATTAAAGGAGGATTTCTATTATATTAAGGAATGATTTATTTGATGAAAATAAATAAAAAATACATCAAATTGGAAGATAAGGACGAAGAGCTTTCAAGGAAAAATTTTCTTAAGCTCCTTTACATATGATTTCCACTGTTCTTTATTGGTTTCGTGAGGAGTTTTTACACAACGGGTGAATCCGATGTTCCAAAGAGTTGCAATAAGTTCTGTCGCCTCGAAATCTTCTTCAGTTCCTAATTCCCGCTTCTTGATTGGAGAAAGAGAAGATATTTCTGGAAATTCATAGCGAAGCATGCCAAGTTGAGGATGACAACGATGTGGACTATAGAGAATGAACTCAATCGCCCCGATCAGTCGGAGCTCTGTGCCAGCAGCACGGCACATCCGAACCGCTTTTTCCATGAGAGCAAGGGGCGTAGATTCAAATCCAGTTCTGGGCATAGTCTTGACATAAGCGCGCCAGTCAGCTCGAATCTTGAGGTTGGGCACTCGATTGGTCATGTTGTCATTAAACTTTACAATGTTGGCAATATGGAAGATAGGACTATGCTGATACGACTGGGATATTCTTAGAACTTCTTCTTCATTATGGTTGAACTTGAAGTGGAATTCTACCCACAGAGCCAAGAGGAGCATGCTTCCATAAGGAGGTTGACCTGTAGAAGCTGCAGAAAGCCCACTTTAGAGCTAGGTTAGAACTGTTGTGCTAATCTGCTTCCCTTCGAAAATCCCATTGATTGCGTTTAACTGATCATCTTCTAGAACATTATCTTGAGTAGAGAATAGTAGAGTTCCAGTTAAGCACGTAGTGAACGCCTTTGTCACGTTCTTTGTATCTTCATCCTTGAGGTCTTCTATCTTCTTCAGAGTCCATTCAACTAATTTAGCAAGATTGATTCCCTTCTCTGTAAGATAGCCTTGAATTTCCTTTGGATTCTTCATAATATTTTCCAATAATTGTTGATCCGTGATTTTTTCCCTCATAAATATCATCTCACTAAAATCAGGTTCATCATTATTGACCTTAAGCTTAGGAAGACCTAATAAGACTTCTAAGAGGATGGTGGCTTCGAACGTGGCAAAGAGAAAAGTATGAGTTTGTGGATGCTATAGTTCAATTAAAGCACCCATTGCAGCCCAATCCATGCTTGTGCCCTTATAATATTTGGCATGAATAACCAATCCTTAGATATGCCACTTGGATATATAAGATTGCATGGAGAGATTGATCTTGTTAACAAGTTTTTGAACCCATGTAAGTGAAGAAAATCTTTTTAGACCAAGGAAGAAAGGATATTCCTAGATAAAGAAAGAAATTAGAATAATTCTATCATGCCATAAAGAAGTAGAATATGGAGAACATGTAGAGAATTGCATAGAAAGAATTGATTAGAGGAGAGATTAGCTTACTTGTATGCTAGGATCTCGCCCACTTAGATGGTCTTTTACCTCAGAAAGCTTTTCAATCGCCTTTCTCATCTTCTTATTTGAAGAATCTTGTGAAGAATCCATCCTCCTTGAATTGGTTTCCTTGACTTCTTCTTGTTTTTCCCCTCTTTGCCTTAAGCTTTGGAGAGAATCCTTTACCTTTTCCTCTTGATTGCTTGTTGTAATGTTTTGATATAAAGAGAGGAAGTTTTCATAGAGTGATTTGCGAGATTGGGAAGCCCTTTCTAAATTGAAAGAGGGATGTGCATTAAGGCAAGTAGAGTTCGAATTGAAATCAGAACAGAGAACAGTTTTTGTAACATAAATGGCGTCTGGACGGGGCGACGTCATTTAAATGACGTCTGTGAATAGGGACGTTATGTGATGAATTTTCTAAATTTCTGTTATTTTTCTGAAAATCCATAATTGCATGATATTTAATTTGCTCGAAGTTGCTGATGAAATTCTAAGTACATGATCATCCCAAAGAAGGAAAAATGAAGCTGGAAATTCAACAAGATCACGCTGTGGAAGTGTCATAATTTCCAACCGTAACTAAAAAGACTGTTATCTCTATCCCTATATCCCATTATGTAATTGATTTGCATCATCATTATTATATGTTAAATATTTTATTAAAGTACATCAATGACCTTATGATCTTAATGAAAATGGAATTTGAGTTCCCCTCTAACAAAAACAGTGATAATTCCAGAGAATTCTTAATCGCACGGACAGGCCGTTAGGTTGTTAATCGATGGGGACGATGGTTCCGCTTTTGTGAAACGGTGTGTGGATAAACAAGCTTCGGCTTAGCATTGAATTGCAAGAATCGATATCTTGACTCATTGATGATGATTTAACAATATTATCCTTGATTAATTTATCTTTTATTTTATTTTATTTTATGTTTTTCTTTTAGCCTAACATGCATCATGTAGGACTTTGATATAATTGTGATAAGAATTAATTCATGATTAAATTTCAGACCATTGATCCAATAAATCCCAACGTGATATGAAATATTCCATTCTTAATTGAGTATCTCGATTATCTTTGAGGTTCACTTGAAGATATCCTTGGAATTCTAGCCTTTCTTAGATTTCTCACCCAACATTTCTTGTTTCCTCTTAAGATCCGTCATAGTTGCAGCACTTCCACATTGGCTGGTAACTGCTCTTCATGACGAAACCTGTAAGGTTTGTAACCTAGGGTACCTCCCAATTACGGAAGTTGATCGACCTTTTGTTTCCTTCACCCAGACAGAATTGATTCCATCAATATTTTCGAGTTATCTTCACTGATTGTTTTGAGAAAGATTCCCATCATGTGATGTGGAGAGCGTGTCACATCACACCTTGGAATCACTTTTTCAGTATATTTCACTCCCTTGCAAAGCCAATGCCAAGGTGGGGCAACTATAGACACGTTAATTTTGACATCATATTGAGTAAATTTCATGTAACAATGATAATGTCCTAGAATGGTCTGATGTTTAATCATTAATTAATTTTTATTGATTTTCTCTTGAGATTCGTTAAATCACATCGCTAATGCCCGACGCCATTTGGACACATAGCAGAAATCAGTTCGGAATTAAAATTAGTAAATTTATGAGGATTTAACTTAATAGTGTCGCTTGTGGACGACGCCATTTAGGTCCTAATCTGCCTAGGTTTACGATTTCTAATTCTAGTTAATTTCCTAAGTTATCTAAAGCACGTTGCACGTGGATGACGCCTGATAGCTTAAGATTGTGCCATTGAAATCCCAAGCTAACAATCTAAATTCATTCAGCTCATTTAATTGAATTTTAACAAGTAGTGATGGTGAGTCCGAGTCGAATCCACAGGGAATTAAATTTATAACTTTTGAAAACTTTAGATTTCTAGTTATCTAAAAAGATGAGTATTTGAATGAGCTAATTAGCTACCTATTTAAACAGCAAATAAATTAACTAAACTAACTAAAGTTTTTAACCAAAAGACAATGACCTAATGAAATTATGTATGAAATAACAATACAACTAAATAACTAGATCTACCACTTAAAACCCAACTTTAAATAACACACACTCCATATAACAAAAACAACTAATGCTTGTAAAACAAGCTAAATAATCATCAAGCTCAACCGCTTTAGTCTAACAGTAATAAACAAAAAAAAAAAAATTCTGAAATATGCAATGAATACAAAAAAAGAGAGGGCAACAACAGTAATGCTTTGAAGCTTCTGTGGAGCGGCGGTGCAGTGGTCCAAGCACTGGCACGTGGATGCAGTGTGCCGGGCTACTATGTGGAGACACAACAGGCAAGGCAGGCCCGGGGTTGATGAGGGCGCGGCAGGCGGGCGAGCGCCGCGTGGCAGCGGCTGAGGGGCGAGCGTCGCGTGGCGTGTGGCAAGCGGCGGCACTGCAGAGCGCGCCGCGTGGCTCCGCTCCCTGCTCGTGGGGGTACGGGCGACGATGCCGTGCCCCACGTGCTTTGCTGGCTCGCCGTGTGGCAAGGCGGGCGGCAGCTTCCTGCTCGCAGGACGCGGGCGACGAGGTGGCAGTAGGCGGCGAGGAAACGGGCAGCGGCATGTGGTGGCGGCGGGCCTCACAAGGCAACGCGTGGCGCTTGGGGCCCGAGGTGCCTGCGGAAGAAGTCACAAAAAGGGAGAGAGAGAGGGAGCGCTCGAGAGAGAGAGAAAGAGAGAGAGAAAGAGAGAGAGAGGGTGAACGCAGGAAGAGAGAAAGAGAGTCTCTAACAGGGGAGAGAGAAAGAGAGCAGGAAAAAGAGAGAGAGAGAGAGAACTTGACAGAGAGAGAGACAGTGTAGGGGCGGGAGAGAAGGTGAAAAGAGAGTACGCATAAGGGGGAAACGGAGAGAAAGGCACAGAGAAGGGGAGAGAGAAAAAGCTAGAGAAGGACCGCCTTGCATTTCATAGAGAGGGGGAATAAAAAGGGGGAGAGCAAGAAGAGGCCAGAGGGTCCATTTTTCAAAAAGGGGAAGGGAGGATTTAAAATAAAGAAAGTGGGAAAAAGGAAGGCGGCTGGCCCCTTTTGGGTTCTTCATGGCCATGGAATTAGGGCAACCCTAGAGCGTCAAATGGCATTTTTACCCCTCTTTTAACTTCTTCCCCAAAGTAAAGTTGATTCTTTTCTTGAGATTCGATCACTGGACCTCCCGCAAAATTTCCAGAGATCTCACCATCTGTACTACATCCTCTTTGTGTCCTGTTCACATAGAATAAACATAAATTAGGATATTATCATGAATATTTATGTTTAAATAAATGATTGTTTAGGCTCGTTACAAAATTATCAATTATTTCATGCTATTTTACACATAAAAATGTGAATATGATGCGTGCGATTGCCCTTAAACGATCAAAATTATCAAACTTATCACACCCCCCAACTTACTCATTGCTAATCCCTTAGCAATGCAAATAAGGGAAAAATTAGGACAAACAATGAATTATCATGCTTCATTTGTAGTTATCTATCACAAATAATTTAAGTGGTAGCCGATTGGTTAAGCTAAAGTTTTCATACCCCACAATATTTGATTCGCGACAGGTGATTGTGCATGCTTAGAACTCGTTTCCGACCTTTTTATTATATTCTTGCCTTTACTAACCCTCTAGATAAGACTACCTGGGGAAGAGAAGAGAATAAAAGATTTCCCAATCAGTCAGCGATGACCGTTTTTCAGCTCCCACCCCGACTCAACACTTTTTACGATTTGGTCATATTTCTGGTATAATAGACTTTTTAGCGCGGCTTTTTTCATTTATTTGCGCAATTGCCTTTGAGAGTACTTACTTTTTGTTACTCTCATTACTTTCCTTAAGGGGAGGTGCGTACTTTTTGCCACCTACCTTCCTTTAGCTCTTTTAACACCTTCTATTGCCTTTAGTATTTACAGCTGTCCATCTTAAATGACCACCTCTTTAGAGTACTGAGTGTAACAGTCCCCTATTACGAATCCTAACATTCCTTTCGTTCAACCAAAAAGAAAAATTAGAATAACTAGTCCTATCCTTAAGGCTAATTCTAGCAACTCTATACTTTTAAGATCTTTCATTCATTCTAAGTTGCCGTGTGTGTGTGAAAATTATCCTGCCATGGATTTTTGTGAAGTGGGATATTTTAAACATTGAAGGCTCTTTAACCAATGTGACTAACAAAAAACTGATTTGTTTAATATTTACTTAATGAAACATGATTTCATTCAATTTTCATAGGATGTGAAAAGAAGTTTTTAAAAGAAATGTTAAAATTTTGACCATTTTTCAGTGAAAGATATCAGTTTTCTTCAAAAGATTTTCAAATAAATGCATATCAAATTGATTGTCCCACCCCCCAACTTGATTGAGATTGTCCTCAATGGCATAATATGAAAAACATGCTAGCCATAAGAGAATTGTGAAGGAGAGAAACAACCTGTAATGATGAGGATGCGACTTTACCAAAGCCGATTGCCGCTTACAAACCTAAAAAAAGATAACTCTTTATCTGATACAATGTCCGTCCTGGCCAGGGACTTAAGTGCATCATTCTCTGAACATTCTCTCTCATAATACCGAGAGCGGATGATCCCATATTGAACACACAATTACCTTCGAGGGCATTTCTCTGAACCCGATCATTTGACTTAATGATAACCCATGGTTAGGGATTCGTTAGTCAAAGTCAAAGCTCAGAGACATCCCATCAAGGTATCTTTGGTGTCTCAAGTCCAAGGATCATCTACGCAACTGAGACAAAAGAATCAAACTGGTTAACAGTGAGGTATATACCATCCAACGATTCTAGGTCGGATCAATTCAGTGAATTCATTCTCCAATGAGCACCTACAGGTCCAGCATAGTGTCTCCACACAAGTGACTTATAGGATCAGTTACTCTCATCATATGAGCTGAAGAAACCTATACTAGTCTATCCGGATGTTTGATGTCCATCTCAAGCATCCTCCGACAATGAATAATTAAGAACATGTGTTTATAAGTCTTCGGTCCAGTAATTATGATCTCATCATAATCCGAAGATGTTGTACATGTTCATGGACTTCATTGTGATACGATAATCATAAATCGAACTAATTACACATAATAATTAATGCCATTATATTAAGAACTGAATGATACATAGTATTGGATTGGCTTTCAGGTCATCTAATACTAACAATCTCCCACTTGGACTAAAGCCAATCACTTTTATACAGAATACCCATATTCTCTAAGTGACGCTCAAAGACATTTTGAGACAAAGGCTTTGTCAGTGGATCTGCTATGTTGTCGGCTGAAGGAACTCTTTCCACTATGACATCTCCTCGAGCTATGATCTCTCTGATCAGATCAAAGCGTTGCAGAATGTACTTCGACTTCTGATGAGACCTCGGCTCTTTCGCTTGAGCAATCGCCCCATTGTTATCATACAGTAGTGGGACGGGACCAAAGATGCTTTCCACCACACCACGATCGTTGATGAATTTCTTCATCCAGACAACTTCCTTGGCGGCTTCAACAGCAGCAATATATTCAACTTCTGTTGTCGAATCAACAGTGGTTTCTTGCTTGGAACTTTTCCTGCTCACTGCTCCTCCGTTGAGTGTAAAGACAAAACCTGATGTCGACTTGCTATCATCATGATCAGACTGAAAACTTAAATCAGTGTATCCTTGCAGCTTTTAGTCTCCTTCTCCATAGACTAGAAACATATCCTTAGTTCTTCTCAAGTACTTAAGGATGCATTTCACAACCTTCCAGTGTTCATCACCTAGATCTGCCTGATGTCTACTCGTAACGCTTAGAGCATATGCAACATTAGGTCTAGTACATAGCATGGAATAGATGATGGAACCTATGGCTGAAGCATAGGGAATCTTATCAATCAATGCCCTCTCCTCAGAAGTCTTGGGAGACTGACCTTTGGAGAGATAAATTCTATGTCTCATCGGTATGAGACCTCTCTTAGAATTTTTCATGCCAAACCTTTTGACAATGATTTTTATGTACATGGATTGGGTTAAGGCAAGCATCTTCTTTGATCTATCTCTATAGATCTGTATTTCAAATATGTAAGGTACTTCTTCCAAATCTTTTATGGAGAAGTTCTTGGATAGCCAGATATTTACAAATGACATCATTCCTACATCATTCCCAATGAGTAGGATGTCGTCAACGTAAAGAACCAGGAATGTGATCGTGCTCGCACTGTTTTTCTTATACACGCAAGGATCATCTTCATTCTTAATAAAGCCATAAGATTTGATTGCCTCATCAAACCTTATGTTCTAGCTACGGGAAGCTTGCTTCAGTCCATAAATGGACCTTTGCAACTTGCATACCATATCTGGAGATTCCTTTGATGTGAAGCCCTCCGGTTGTACCATATACACTTCTTCCTCAAGATTTTCATTGAGGAAGGTTGTCTTTACATCCATTTGTTAGATTTTGTAATCATGGTATGCAGCAATGGCGAGAAGAATTTTGATAGACTTAATTATGGCAACGGATGAGAAGGTCTCATCATAGTCAATTCCTTACCTTTGACGATACCCTTTCGCCACTAGCCTTGCCTTATAAGTCTCTCTTCGTCCATCTGCACCGATCTTTCTTTTGAAGATCCATTTGCAGCCGATAGGTACTATACCTTCAGGCAAGTCAACTATGTTCCAAACATGGTTTTATGTGCATGGACTGAATTTCAGAATTTATGGCTTCTCGCCATTTTCCGGCCTCTAGACTATCAATGGCCTCCTGGTAAGTTTTAGGATCATCATCCTCATTATAGAGTATCCTATAACCATCCAAATTAATATATCCCACATATATTTCTAGTGGTTTAGGTATTCTACCTGACCTACGAGGTTCTCGTGTATTTTCTTGAATAGATTCAGAAATTGATAGTTTTTTTGATGAACCATTAACAACTTGTGGGTCTAGAATTTCTTCCACGGTTACTTTACTCCTACTGTCTTTCTCGTGAATATAATCTTCTTCCAAAAAGGCAACTCTCCTGGCTACAAACACCTTATGTTCGCTAGGATGATTAAAGTAATATCCATAAGTTTCCTTTGGATATCCCACAAATATACATTTGTCAGTTTTAGACTCCAGTTTATTTGCATCATGTCTTTTAATATGAGTAGGATATCTCCAGACTTTAACATGTTTAAAGTCTTTCAACAGATTTGCTGGGAACTTTGTTCAGGATATACATAGCCGAGCTAAGTGCATATCCCCTTAAGGACACTAGTAATTTGGACGTGCTCATCATGGATCGCACCATTTCCATTAATGTGCGATTCGTCCTTTCTGATACACCATTCATCTAAGGTGTATAAGGAGGTGTAAGCTGAGATAGGATACCATTATCCTTTAGGTATTTAATGAACTCTGTACTCAAGTATTCACCACCACGATCAGATCGGATGGCTTTTATTCTTTTTCCAGTTTATTTTTCTACTTCATTCCTAAATTCTCTGAATTTTTCAAAGGCTTCAGATTTATACTTCAGTAAGTATATGAATCCGAATCTTGAGTAATCATCAGTCCATGTGATGAAGTACGAGAAACCACTAATTGCTTGGGTAGACATAGGACCACATACATCAGAATGTATTAGTTCCACTACGCCTTTGGCTCGTTCTCTAGTTCCAGAAAATGGAGATTTAGCCATTTTACCCGTCAAATATGACTCACACGTCGCCTATGATTCATAATCAAATGGATCTAAGTATCCATCTTTATGCAACCTTTGGAGTCTGTTTTCTCTAATGTGACCAAGCCTACAATGCCATAAGTAAGTTTTGTTCATTTCATACTTTTTCCTTTTAGTTATAGAACTGATGTTTAAATTCTCATGAGACACATTTAATAAGTACAATCCATTGGATAATGTAGCAAAAGCTATTAATTCATTTCTAAAATAAATTAAACAACAATTGTTCCCAATAGATAAAGCGCATCCTATTCTATCTAAATATGAAATAGAAATAATATTCATTATTATGCTAGGTACATAATAACATTCATCTAATTAAAAAGTGTCTCCGGATGGCAGCTTGAGCTCCACTGTCCCTACAATGATCGTCGCAACTCTTGCGCCGTTACCTAGCCTTAGCTCCACCTCGCTAGTCCTCAACTTACGCTTTCTTGTCAGTGCCTGTAGAGAATTGCAGATATGAGAAACACATCCAATATCTAATACCTATGATGTATAATATCTAATTGACAAGTTTACATCTATGATATAGATACATGAAGCGTCCTGCTACTTCACAGTTACTTGAGCCTTGTCCTTAAGTTATTCATTGCAATTCCTCTTCTAGTGGCCCTTTTGATGACAATAAAAGCAATCACCTTTCTCAGCACTCTTGCCTTTGTCCTTCTTGACAACTTTCAACCTTTTCTGATTCTTGCTTTTGCCTTTCCTGAAGGCTTGGACTGCTAGTGTTTTCCTGCCGGTCTTACCAACCATAAGAACATGAGGTTTATCTTCCACAAGGTTCCCCTCTGTAGTCCTTCGGCATGTTCAATAATTCAGCCAAAGTGATATGGATTTTGTTCATGTTAAAGTTAACAATGAACTATGTATATGACTGTGGAAGTAAAGATAACACAAGGTCGGTATGCATCTCCTTGGGAGTGGAATCCCAAGAGCATCCAGCCTCTCCACCCATTCTATCATCTTCAGCACATGTGTTTGTACTGAAGATCCCTCTTCCATTTGAGCTTTGAACAGATTCTTAGATATCTCATATCTCTCGATCCTACTTTGCTTACCAAACAGCTCATTCAAATGGAGCATGATGGATCTAGCATCCATCTCCTCATGCTACCTCTACAACTCATTGCTCATAGAGGCCAGCATGTAGCATTGGGCCATGGTGGCATCTTCTTTCCATTTTTCATATGTCAGTATGTCCTCTTGTGGGACATCTAATGCTGGTTCAGTAGGAGGTTCATCATCCATGACATAAGCAATTTGCTCAAACCTGAGGACAATCTTCAGGTTCCTAAGCCAATCTGAGTAATTCGGGCTTGTCAAACGATGGGCATCAAGTATGCCACGCAATGGGTTATGGTGCAACATTTTAACCTATAGGAGATAATCATATTACAGTTAGTAGATATTCAGTCAATTAATTTAAAAACAAGACATGGACTTCGTTTATTTAGTTTTACTCCCACTAATTTTCGTCCGACTGTATAACCTTCAGATATACAGAATGGGAGACGCCGACAGTCTCCTAGTGGGGATCAAAATCTTCAAGCATCACAGTATGACCTCGGGAAAACACATAGTATCATACCGCTATCTCAGAGCAATCATCTCATGATAATTGCAACTCCTTGTAATATCCGATCATATTTCGGCTCCCAGGTTATTAATGGTCCCGAGTAAATACAGTAGGACATTATCCCTGGTCTAAGCATTACCATAAAAACGTGATAGAATAGAGTAGAAATATTGATGGCAAATCTCGGGTAAGCAAATACTATGTGTTTACCCGATAGTAAGCAAATATTATTACCCGATCTAAGCAGATACTATGTGTTTAATTATCTCAACAGACGATGGCAAATCTCAGGTAAACACATAGTATCTGCCATTACTGAATTAAGTTCTATTAATCATATTGATGGAGAGCCACACGGTGCATTCTCAATGACTTGTGCTACAGCTTAGATTTTGTAACGAAGGTTTTATTTATTTAATTTGTTTTCATCCTAGGTGATAATATTAAGTATATCGAATATACTACATATACTAAAAACCTAGGTAATTTGATTCATAATCAAAAGAAAATACACGCATCACATACATGTCATTAGTATGGTCATGGATAGCACAGTGGTTTGCCTTGAGCCAGACAGTCAAACACACAAATACACAATATAACAATTTATATTATGAGTCTGCAAACTAATAGGTTAAGGAACTCTTTCTTATCCTTCTTGGTTGCAGTTGTGGATCATCCTCACTCCATGCTCAGCTGCCTCGATCAAATCATATCATAAATTCTCGATTACATGATAATTTTAAAAGAGGAAGCCTTATGGCGAGTACATCAGGGAGGGAGGTAGAGATACAATAGAATATGAGAGAGGGAGAGGTTCGCAGACCTATATTTATTAACTAATAATAAACCACACAATCACATTCATAACTGATCCACATCCACAAGCTAATAATTAAGTACTTATCCATGACCACTATGTAGTTTTTAATTAAACAAACCACACATGTAGTGCACATCTCATGGCTAAATAAAATTTTTTGAAAATAAATAATATTTTGGTTTCATAAATCAGGAACCAAACAAAATTTGGAGAATTAGAATTTTTTGAAAAATATTATCAGTTTAATCATGCCTATTAAATCAAATTTAAACAAGCAATAAAATCACATCATATGTACATAAACCCCAAATCAGCAGATTAATAATATTCCAAGCATATTTAAAATCATTGTCAATAAAGAAATTAATTCAACATTTAAATTAATTATCCTTCAAATCATTAAATCTAACAATTAGATTAATTGATTAATTGACAACAATTGTTGAAATTCTCATATCTATATGCATGCCTTTAATCATTATAAAACAAAAATTAATTTTTTATTAAAATCATATTTCAAAAATAAAACTGATTATGTTTTAAATAATAATTAAAAACATCATATAAGAAAAGAAAATAGGGATTTAATAGGCCCAGCCAGCTGAGCCCGGTCCAACTCCATGGTCCGAGCCAGTCGGCGCCTGGCTTAGGCCCAGGCCTGCCCCCAAGGGGCAAGCCCAGCCTGAGTCGGGCTCCGGGTAGGCCTGGGCCCAGGCTCGGCCTGGCCAAGCTGGCTGGCACGCCCCTCCCCCACTCGACACAGCTAGGAAACCCTAGCTACGCAGGGTATGGGAGACGGCGCCCCCCGCCGCCGACAACTTGCATCGCAGGCGTCGGCCGGCGGAGCCCGGCCCCGGTAGGGTGCTGCCCGGCAGCCAGGGGTGCTGGCAATGATGCCGATGGCCCCTTTGGTTGTCGGCAGTCCCCAAACACACTTTTTACTGTGTTTAACCTCCCCCCCTCCCCCCCCCAGAAAATAAATGGAGAAGAAGAAGGGGAGGTCGCCATTGTGCATCCCAAATGTTTTGGGTGTAGATTAGCAGGACGAAACAAATACGTTCTTTGTCTCACGATGAACTCGCAAACGCAAAGGAAAAAATAATTTTAATGGACAAATAAAAATTTATTTAATTTGATCATGTTCATCATATGAACAACGTTCTTGCATTGAAATTAATTTCATGCATTGAATATTATGCAAAAGAACTTATCTTGGGATCGAAACGTCAAAAACACAGTGTAACCTGGCTCTGATACCACTGTTGGATTCACTGTGCCCAGATCCGATCGAAAATGTAGCCGAAATAAATTATTTGTGATCAGATCCGTCCCATTTCGATCAACAAAAAATAAACTGAGAAATCTGATTTACCTTGTGTGGATTCGAATATGCGTTCGTTCTCCGGTTCCGTCGGAGTGATGCCGCAAGCCGCGCAGGTGCCCGGCCTCTAGCAGTATCCACGCGGTTCTCCTTGCGATGGATCATCCTCGCCTCCTCGCTCAATGCGGCATTCGTAGATCCTGTCTGGCTACGCATAATCCGCCGCGACATGTGGATTCGAAAACTTCCGTCGGACGGAAGGCGGAGCTGTCGGGAGCCAAAGCGGAGCCTCCAGAGGGCCAGCCTCATGTCATGCGCCCAGGAGAGAGGAGAGAGAGAGGGCGGCAACTAGGTCAGGGTTGCTGGCCCCCGACTTAGCAGTCGTTCTTTTGTAATAAGCATATTTGCGGATTTTCACAAAAACCCATACTTATCTAAAATCCCGTCAGATTATCCATCGACCTGAAAACGTTTAGCGTGTGACCCTCTAGGCCCAAATATCAGTCTAGTTAATGGCCCATTATGCCCAGTAACTCTTTACGGACCCACTGAATTAATTAATATCCTTATATTAATTAATCAGTCGAATTTAATGTCCCATAGTAAATTCGGACGGGCTTTCGATCACGTTGGATGCCAAGCAACATCGTGTGATCCTGGATGGCATTGGGGTTATCGCAATCCTCTATGGAACTTTTCCATCATCGGTTAGCGCACGGATATAATCTTTCATCCGTGCAATGTTCCCGAATCGACCTAGGGTATGGTTTACTGTTAAACCCTAGTCTGTCGATTCGCTTGAATCAGATGCTGCTGATCTATATCGGATAACTCTTTATCTAATACAGTGTTTGCCCTGGCCAGGGACTAAAGCGCATCATTCTCGGAACATTCTCTCTCATAATACTGAGAGCGGATGATCCCATATTGAGGACACAATTACCTTCGAGGGCATTTCTCTGAACCCGATCATTTGACTTAATGATAACCCATGGTTAGGGATTCGTTAGTCAAAGTCAAAGCCTAGAGACATACCGTCAGGGTATCTTTGGTGTCTTAGGTCCAAGGATCATCTACGCAACCAAGATAAAAGAATCGAACTGGTTAGCAGTGAGGTATATACCATCCAGCGATTCTAGGTCGGATCAATTCAGTAAACTCATTCTCCAATGAGCACCTACAGGTCTAGCATAGTGTTTTCACACAAGTGACTTATAGGATCAGTTACCCTCATCATATGAGCTGAAGAAACCTGTACTAGTCTATTCGGATGTTTGATGTCCATCTCAAGCATCTTCTGACTAGGAATAATTAAGAACATGTGTTTATAAGTCTTCAGTCTCGTAATTATAATCTCATCATAATCCGAAGATTGTTGTACATGTTCATGGACTTTATTGTGATACGATAATCATAGATCGAACTAATTACACACAATGAATTAATGCCATTATATTAAGAACTGAATAATACATAGTATTGGATTGGCTTTCAGGCCACCTAATACTAACACTATCGTCACCGACAACGGACCACAGTTCATATCACAAGAGTTGAAGGATCTCTGTAACATATATAAAATTGCATTGCATCATTCGTCTCCATACTATCCGCAAGGCAAAAGCAGAGGCAACTAATAAGACTTTGATGAAAATCATCAAGAAAATGTGTGCATCTAACCGATACATGGACTGGCCAGAAAAGTTAATTGAGGCTCTATGGGCATACCGAACTTCAGTCTGCACGCCCACTGGGCATACTCCATATTCCTTGACATTTGGAATGGAGGCGGTAGTTCCATACGAAGTCCTCATCCCGTCATTAAGAGTATAATTGAATAAGGAGTTTTCCATTGATGAGCATCGTTCAGCACTCCTCGCTCAATTGGACCTCATTGACGAGAAAAGATGGTCAGCCGCTAATCATGCGCGAGTTTACCAAAATAGATTAGCATGTTCTTACCAAAAGAATGTCATTGAACGAAAGTTCAAAGTTGGTGAAATAGTTGTCAAAAGAATCTTCATAAAACCTGGTGGTCCGCGTTCTAAGCTCCAACCCAACTGGGAAGGACCTTATGTTATCTCGCACGCTTTTCCTTATAACGCCTATCATTTTGTTAATGCAGAAGGTCAATAGTTGACTTATCCCTGGAATGGTCTCTATCTTAAGAAGTACTACCCTTAGGTTAATGAGTCAATCAGCATGGTGTAAGGATCAGTGGAGTCTAAGAATTTGGAAACCCAAATTCCCTTGTTAGTTTTTGGTAATCTAACTCAAACTCATTATTGTACACATTAACACGCTTGGTTCGTGAGTAACAAGAGATGTGAAGTCAAAAGAACATTGAAAGCTTTACTAAGAGTGTAAAGAACAACTCATTCTTTTTAAACCAAATCTCTATTTTTTCTCGGCCCACGATGTTGGAATGAAGCTTAGAATAGACTACTAAAAATATCCACCATCTTAGTAGGAGGCCGTCCTAAAAAAAAGGGGGGAGATCCGCCCCACATAAAAGAAAAAACCAAAGGCAAAAAGCCAACAAAGTCAAAGGCCACTTAGTATCACAAATGTTACATCACATCGAGGCCATAAAGTCAAATGGAAAAGGGAGCGCAAGGTCAATAAATACCCTATAAAGTGAAAATGATCAAATCCCAATGGATAATAGGGTAAAAGAGGGACATCTTTCTGAGTCTCCGGAACCTTCTTGTGGGCTTTTCTAGACCAATCTTCACTTCTCCCTAAAGAGGCGTGCTCCAAGCTTAAGGAATGGCCTAAGTTGACTGAGGGTCAGACCCTCAAATGGGATTAAGGACACAAGCATAATAAAAGCACGATGAACCTGAACTAGGCTATTGAAGAATGATTAGATAATTAAGATGATGAATAAGTAAGCTCTTTTGATCCAAGTGCCATGCTGGTCTTTTTAAAAAAAAAGATATTTAAAAAAACTGGATATTTCAAAAGCACAAAAAAAATGGACATTTCAAAAGGAAGAAAAAAAAATGAATATTTCAAAAGCACAAAAGAAAATAGGATTTTCAAAAGAAAAAAAATAGATATTTCAAAAGCACAAAAAAAATGGATATTTCAAAAGCACAAATGTAAGGATTGAGGTTTTCGGATCCGGTTTTCTAGGTCGGACCCTGTAGTTCAGGCCCTAGCGGGCTGAGACTCTGTTCTGTTTCGCGTCGAGCGGGCTCGACGCGGTTTATACGGCGTCCAGCTTTGCAGACACGTTTTAGTTTGTGCCACGTGGGTGCCACGTGGGCTGGCTTTGGGCCGCGAGAGTACGGCCCTGTCGTGTCGTCTGAATGGCGTCCGCGAGGGACGACGCCTTTCAGACTGCGACCCTGGGTTGTCAGTGTACAGCGCTAGTCTTGTCGTCTGAACGGCGTCTTGGATGGACGACGCGTTTCAGAGTTCTGTCAGAGCGGCCCGTCATGTCAACTGATAGGCGTCCGTACAGCTCGACGCGTTTTAGCCAGTTTCTGGTTAACCCCGCGAATCCTCCTTCATTTTCATCATTTCCTCCTTCTCCCTCTCTCTTCTCCCTTCCCCCAGCGATTTCGGCGACGCCTCCTTCCCCTCCCTCTTTTCCTCCCACCATTTCATCTCTCCCTCCACTCCATCAACCTCCTAACTCCCACCACTACCACCACCACCTCCTCCGCGGCGTTTTCTCTCCGGACGACGGCCGACGTCCCAGTGGAGTAAGGACGACCTCGGCGGTACCGGCGGTGGCGTGGGGCGAGACGGGTGGTCGGCTTGGAGCTTGGAGGAGTTCAAGTAACTGGTAGGGTGACTATCCCCAGTGCATTTCGTTTGAAAACCATGTTTTCCAGCATTTGAAGCATGCTTTGGGGTCCTTTTTGGGGTGAAAATGCTAAATGCATGTATGAGAAATTGGGTGTTCTAATGGGTAGATGGATTCTCCTCCTTCCCCTCTATGTTTTGTGTCTTTTCTACGCGTTTTGGGGGAGAAATCCCACCTCGAGGATTGGGGGAAGTAAGGAGAGAACCTGTCTGTCGGAGCTAAATGGCGTCGAGGTGAAGCGACGCCTTTCAGAAAGGCGGCGCCCACACACGACGCGATTTAACCCATTAACAGACCCTGTTCCTGGACTGATAAGCGTCCAGGGACAGTGACGCCTTTTCAATAGGCGACTGGTGTCGACGACGCATTTTAGTGAAATCACCTCATTTTCCTGTCCCTGTTACCGGTCGCTAAAAGGCGACGAGGGACAGTGACGCCTTTCAAAAGGCGGCTGCTTGTGGCGACGCGTTTTACGCTAGGTTCTGTGGCCGAGTTTCTGTGAACCAGTTTAGGAGAGTTGATGGCGTCGGCCTTGGGCGATGCGATTCAAGACAGAATCACACTAATTCAAGCCATTAAAACATGTTACACGGTTAGACAGTTGTTTAATTAGTTAAATGCATGCTTTAAATCATACTCTATGGTGATGGATTCATTGTAACCGGATCGTACGCATGGTGTTGCATGCGACCGTGGACTTCTTACTGTGCTGTGTTTTGAGCTACTATGGACCTAGAGTGACAGTTGTAGTGCTTTATCACCCTGTGCTGGTGTGGGTGGAGCACAGCGCCGGTGTGGGTGTGGCGGGGTGACGCCTAGTGAGAGAGGGTCACCTGGTGAACCCCGGGGTTCGCTAGTACCGGTGTTGGTGTGGTACCTTTGGAGTGTCACTCGTGCTGAGGGAAGGAGTAACCACCTGAGCCAGTTAGGCCGGAGTAGCTAGAGTGCTATCCCAGGGGTTACTGTTTGGTCTCAGCGGGTCGGTGTTTTTCCCACCTTCGTTTGTGTGGTTGGCGTGTTCTACCGAGATGTTGGTTGTGGATTTCTTGGTAGACTGGTTTTAGAAATATGCATGTTAAATATATTTCGAATGCATGTGATTCATATCGAGATTTAGGAGTAGTAATTACTGCTTTACTTGTTCACTGGACTTTTAGCTGCATTTTACACTTGTGGGTGTGTAAGTGGGCAGTGGGGATCGAAAGATCCCTACTGAGTCTTCTCGTTGAGACTCACCCCTGCGGTTTTCAGGTGAGGACTCTAGGCAGACTTAGCGAGGGGTGTGCTGTTGTGTGTCGCGCGCCGTTAGTTGTTGTTCCGGGGTATGCCCCGACGTAGTTGTTATCTTTATTTCTGGCCTGTATGCTTAATTATTTCTTTTCTATTGGAGTATGTAATTATTTGCTGTATCGAGTCGCATTGTAATAACTTTTAATTCCTACTTTTTCCTTTCAATTCAATGCGATGTGAATGTTTAGCTTAGTTTATTATTTATTTCCATACTTACTTAGATCCTGGTTTGGTTCCAAATTAATGATTCGGTACCCATTTAGTAATCGGATCTCCGATTATAGGGTGGCAGGTCGTTACAGTTGGTATCAGAGCATTCGGTCTGGCAAATAAATAAATAACTAGGTTAAATGTCGTGAGTCCGGCAAATAATTACATTATCCCGTACACGCACGGCGGTAGCATAGGTTTTAGGTTTCTAATTAGAACTTTTCGATTTTGGTGATTGTAGGCGATTAGATGGCTCCTAGGAAGAGGATGCCGGTTATTAGAGAGCAGGGAGATGTCCCTAGTGGATCTGAGGCCGGTAGGCCGAGTGTAGAGCAGTTCATGGAGGCTATGATGGACACGATGGCTAGATATCAGACCCGAGACCCTAGCGAGAGTTCCAATGCCCGGGGAGGGTCTTCAGCTGCACTAGAGAGATTCCTGAAGCTGAGGCCGCCTCATTTCACCGGTCGTCCCGACCCTAATGAGGCTGTTCACTGGTTGAGGGAGATGGAGAAGACTTTTGATATTATGGACTGTGCGGCACTTGAGAGGACTCCTTTAGCTACCTTCATGCTGAAGGATGATGCCTATGATTGGTGGACCACTCTGAAGAGTTTGTCTTATACGGATAGGAGTCTCAGGGAGATTCCATGGGAGACTTTTGTGAAGGAATTTAATGCACAATACTTCCCTAGGCATGTTCAGAGGGCCAAGGAGAGGGAATTTATGGAGCTGACTCAGGGGAGTATGACAGTACTCGAGTACCAGGCGAAGTTTGTTTCGCTTGGGAGGTTTGTGCCTTTCATTTCCGGGGACAAGGAGCGTCGGACTGAGAGGTTTGTGGATGGACTGAGGCTCAGTCTGAGGAACTTTGTGGCATCTCACTGTTGTACAGATTTGGCATCAGTGGTTAGGTGTGCAGCAGCAGTGGAGGCACAGCAGAACCAGTCAGCCCGGGAGAGAGGACTGACTACTCAGGGACCAGCTCGTGGCAGGGGTAAGGCAGCGGCAGTGGCCCCTTCGTCCGGATCGGGATCGTCGTCACTCGGCTCCAGATTCAGGAGATTCTTTCGTGGCGGTGGCAGTAGTAGTGGCAGCAGCGGTAGCAGCAGACCCAGGCAGGGTCAGCAGAGCCAGTCGGTGTCCAGCGCTCAGCAGGAGTCAGCTCAGAGGCTTCCAGCAGTTTGTCAGCACTGTGGTGGTACTCATGGTGGGACTCAGTGTCCTACTTTTCCTAGGAGGTTTTTCACTTGCGGCCAGCAGGGTCATTTGGCGAGGCATTGCCCGCAGGGGCATGGTCAGGGGCAGGGTTCAGGTGATCAGAAGAAGCCGAGGACCCAGGGGAGAGTTCTAGCTATCACCAGGAAGGAGGCTCGTGCGTCCAACTTGGTAGAAGGTACACTTTCTGTCCTTGGGAACTCTGCACATGTGTTGATTGATTCGGGTGCTTCGCATTCTTTCATTTCTGAGCAGTTCATAGATATTCTTTCTGCACCCGTTGATGAGCTATCTGATGGATTGATGGTAGAGGTTCTTTCTGGGGATTTCATGTTATCTTATAATTGTTTGAGAGATGTTGCCTTGACCATTGAGGGCCATGAGTTACCTGCCCAGTTGGTTGTGCTTGCCATTCGTGACTTTGATATCATCCTGGACATGGATTGGTTGGAAGCTTATTATGCTGAGGTGGACTGCCACAGGAAGAGGGTGAGTTTCTCTATTCTAGACATCCCGACCTTCTACTTCCAAGGTATTAGGCTCTCTTCTCGAGGTATTCTTATTTCTGCCTTTAAGGCTCGGAGGTTGCTTGCTGGTGGTTGTGAGGCCTTCCTTGCCTCTGTTGTTGTTTCCGATGTCCGTGATAGTCCCAGTCCTTGGGAGGTGCCTGTAGTGTGTGACTTTGTAGATGTGTTTCCTGAGGAGTTGCCTGGCCTTCCTCCTCAGCGAGAGGTCGAGTTTACCATTGAGCTTGCTCCGGGTACGGCACCCTTGTCTAAGGCCCTGTATCGGATGGCACCAGCCGAACTCGCTGAGTTGAAGGCGCAGTTGCAGGATAAGGGTTTCATTCGTCCCAGTACTTCTCCGTGGGGTGCACCAGTTCTATTTGTCATGAAGAAGGATGGTTCTCTGAGGTTGTGCATTGATTATAGGCAGCTGAACCAGGTGACGATAAAGAATAAGTACCCACTTCCAAGGATTGATGATTTGATGGATTAGTTGCAGTCTGCAAAGGTGTTTTATAAGATTGACCTGAGATCTGGATATTATCAAATGAGGATCCGTGAGGTCGATATTAGTAAGACGGCTTTTAGAACTCGGTATGGACATTATAAGTTTTTGGTTATGCCTTTTGGCTTGACCAATGCTCCGGCGGCCTTTATGGATCGGATGAACCGAGTCTTCAGAGCCTATCTAGATCAGTTTGTGGTAGTATTTGTAGATGATATTTTAATATATTCTTCTTCTGAGGAAGAGCACGCCACTCATCTTCGGGTGGTGTTGCAGGTCCTGAGGGAGCACCAACTCTATGCCAAGTTTAGCAAGTGTGAATTCTGGCTAGACAAGGTACACTTCCTTGGGCATGTCATTTCTGGCAAGGGCATCGCAGTGGATCCAGCCAAGATCGAGGCAGTGATGGATTGGAGCAGGCCAACTTCAATGACCGAGATCAGGACCTTCTTGGGGCTTGCAGGTTATTACAGGCGGTTTGTTCAGGGGTTTTCTTCGATAGCGGCCCCCTTGTCGAGGTTGACTCAAAAGGGAGTTCGTTTTGTATGGACCGAGGAGTGTTAGCAGAGTTTCATTGAGTTAAAGACTCGCCTCACTTCGGCCCCTGTGTTGGTGCTTCCATCAGGTTCTGGTGGGTTTGTGGTTTATTCAGATGCGTCTCGTCAAGGTTTGGGTGCAGTTCTAATGCAGCATGGTAGGGTCGTGGCCTATGCTTCTAGGCATAAAGAAGCATGAGGAGAACTATCCCACCCATGATTTGGAATTGGCAACTGTGGTATTTGCACTGAAGATCTGGAGACATTACTTGTATGGTGAGAAATTTCAGGTTTTTACTGATCACAAGAGCCTGAAGTATGTGTTCACACAGAGGGATCTGAATTTGAGGCAGCGTAGGTGGATGGAATTCATCAAGGATTATAACCTCGACCTTTCTTATCATCCGGGCAAGGCGAATGTGGTGGCAGACGCCTTGAGTCGGAAGACGGTCGTGTCATACCTTATGATTCGAGAATGGAGATTATTTGAGCAGGTTGTGGAATCTTCCTTTCGGGTTCCACGTGAGGATGATAGAGCCGTGTTGGCCAGCTTGACTGTGAGACCAGCAATGTACTATGCTGTGATTGAGGCTCAGAGGGCAGATGTAGAGTTACCGCAGATTCTCCAGAGACCAGAGGTGGAGTTGTGGGATGACGGTACAGTCAGGTTTAGAGGCAGACTCTATGTTCCGGCCGAAGAGGACGTGCACAGGAGTGTCTTTGATGAGGCGCACCGTTCTAGATATGCAATGCATCCCGGGACAACTAAGATGTATCATTGTTTGAGGAGGCACTTTTGGTGGTCTGGTATGAAGAAATATGTGGCTGAGTATGTGGCTAGGTGCATGACATGTCAGCAGGTTAAAGCCGAACATCAGAGACCAGGTGGGTTGTTGCAGCCCTTGCTGATTCCGGAATGGAAATGGGAGCACGTGACTATGGACTTTGTGATGGGATTACCTGTATCCCCTGGCAGGAGAGACGCAATCTGGATTATTGTTGATCGGCTGACCAAGTCGGCACACTTCCTGGCTATTAGGAAGGACTGGTCAGTTGGTAAGTTGGCTAAGTTGTTTGTAGATCGGATCATCTCTCTGCACGGGGTGCCTTTGTCCATCGTATCAGATCGGGATCCGAGGTTTACTTCCAGGTTCTGGAAGAGTTTTCAGAAGGCCTTAGGCACGCAGTTGGCCTTCAGTTCGGCCTACCATCCCGAGACTGATGGGCAGTCGGAGAGGACCATTCAGACTCTGGAGGATATGCTCAGGGCATGTTGCGTAGACTGGGAGGTTCATGGGAGCAACATTTGCCTACTGTGGAGTTTACCTACAACAACAGTTATCATTCTAGTATCGGCATGGCGCCTTACGAGGCTTTGTACGGGCGGCCGTGTCGATCCCCAGTGTGTTGGTCCGAGATTGGCGAGAGGCAGGTAGTAGGGCCAGAGTTAGTACAGCAGTGTGCTGAGGTTGCCAGGATGGTACGGCAGAGATTGATCGCAGCTCAGAGCAGGCAGAAGAGTTATGCTGATATCCGGAGGAGACCGCTTGAGTTTGAGGTTGGAGACCACGTGTTTCTTCGAGTCTCACCCTCCAAGGGTGTGATGAGATTCGGGAAGCAAGGCAAGTTGAGTCCGTAATATATTGGGCATTTTCCCATTCTTGCTCGAATTGGGGAAACCGCGTATCAACTGGCCTTGCCGCCCAGTCTTGTAGGGGTACACGATGTGTTCCATGTTTCTTTGCTGAGAAGATATGTTCAGGATCCATTCCATGTTCTAGATTTTTCAGAGTTGGAGATCGCTGAGGACTTGTCCTTTCCAGAGTTTCCAGTTTGTATTGAGGATCGCAGAGAACAGGTCCTTCGGAACAAGGTTCTGCCTTTGGTTAAGGTGATTTGGCAGTACCACTCCGGGGGTGAGGCAACCTGGGAGCGTGAGGACGAGATGCGGGAGCAGTTTCCTTACCTTTTCTCGTAAGTCCCCTTGTGAGCTTGTATCTCTATGTTTTGACCTCGTTAATTATAGCAGGCAATTTCGGGGGTGAAATTCTTTTAAGGGGGGGAGAATGTAAGGACTGAGATTTTCGGATCCGGTTTTCGGGGTCAGACCCTGTAGTTCAGGCCCTAGCGGGGCTGGGCTCGACGCGGTTTAAACGGCGTCCAGCTTTGCAGACGCGTTTTAGTTTGTGCCACGTGGGCTGGCTTTGGGCCGCGAGAGTACGGCCCTGTCGTGTCGTCTGAATGGCGTCCGCGAGGGACGACGCCTTTCAGACTGCGACCCTGGGTTGTCAGTGTACAGCGCCAGTCTTGTCGTCCGAACGGCGTCTTGGATGGACGACGCGTTTCAGAGTTCTGTCAGAGCGGCCCGTCATGTCAACTGATAGGCGTCCGTACAGCTCGACGCGTTTTAGCCAGTTTCTGGTTAACCCCGCGAATCCTCCTTCCTTTTCCTCATTTCCTCCTTCTCCCTCTCTCTCCTCCCTTCCTCCGGCGATTCCGGCGACGCCTCCTTCCCCTCCCTCTTTTCCTCCCACCATTTCATCTCTCCCTCCACTCCATCGACCTCCTAACTCCCACCACTACCACCACCACCTCCTCCGTGGCGTTTTCTCTCCAGACGGCGGCCGACGTCCCGGTGGAGTAAGGACGACCTCGGTGGTACCGGCGGTGGCGTAGGGCGAGACGGGTGGTTGGCTTGGAGCTTAGAGGAGTTCAAGTAACTGGTAGGGTGATTATCCCCAGTGCATTTCGTTTGAAAACCATGTTTTTCAGCATTTGAAGCATGCTTTGGGGTACTTTTTGGGGTGAAAACGCTAAATGCATGTATGAGAAATTGGGTGTTCTAATGGGTAGATGGATTCTCCTCCTTCCCCTCTATGTTTTGTGTGTTTTCTACGCGTTTTGGGGGAGAAATCCCACCTCGAGGATTGGGGGAAGCAAGGAGAGAACCTGTTTGTCGGGGCTAAATGGCGTCGAGGTGAAGCGACGCCTTTCAGAAAGGCGGCGCCCACACACGACTCGATTTAACCCATTAACAGACCCTGTTTCTGGACTGATAAGCGTCCAGGGACAGTGACGCCTTTTCAATAGGCGACTGGCGTGGACGACGCGTTTTAGTGAAATCACCTCATTTTCCTGTCCCTGTTACCGTTCGCTAAAAGGCAACGAGGGACAGCGACGCCTTTCAAAAGGCGGCTGCTTGTGGCGACGCGTTTTACGCCAGGTTATGTGGCCGAGTTTCTGTGAACCAGTTTAGGAGACTTGAATGGCGTCGGCCTTGGGCGACGCGATTCAAGACAGAATCACACTAATTCATGCCATTAAAATATGTTACACGGTTAGACAATTATTTAATTAGTTAAATGCATGCTTTAAATCATACTCTGTGGTGATGGATTCATTGTAACCGGATCGAACGAATGGTGTTGCATGCGACCGTGGACTTCTTACTGTGCTGTGTTTTGAGCTACTATGGACCTAGAGTGACAGTTGTAGCGCTTTATCACCCTGTGCTGGTGTGGGTGGAGTACAGCGCCAGTGTGGGTGTGGCGGGGTGACGCCTAGTGAGAGAGGGTCACTTGGTGAACCCCGGGGTTAGCTAGTACCGGTGTGGGTGTGGTACCTTTGGAGTGTCACTCGTGCTGAGAGAAGGAGTAACCACCTGAGACAGTTGGGCTGAGGGGTTACTGTTTGGTCTCAGCGGGTCGGTGTTTTCCCTACCTTCGTTTGTGTGGTTGGCGTGTTCTACCGAGACGTTGGTTGTGGATTTCTTGGTAGACTGGTTTTAGAAATATGCATGTTAAATATATTTCTAATGCATGTGATTCATATTGAGATTTAGGAGTAGTAATTACTGCTTTACTTGTTCACTGGACTTTTAGCTGCATTTCACACTTGTGGGTGTGTAAGTGGGCAGTGGGGATCGAAGGATCCCTACTGAGTCTTCTCGTTGAGACTCACCCCTGCGGTTTTCAGGTGAGGACTCTAAGCAGACTTAGCGATGGGTGTGCTGCTGTGTGTCACGCGCCGTCAGTTGTTGTTCCGGGGTATGCCCCGACGTAGTTGTTATCTTTATTTCTGGCCTGTATGCTTAATTATTTCTTTTCTATTGGAGTATGTAATTATTTGCTGTATCGAGTCGCATTGTAATAACTTTTAATTCCTGCTTTTTCCTTTCAATTCAATGCGATGTGAATGTTTTGCTTAGTTTATTATTTATTTCCAGACTTACTTAGATCCTGGTTTGGTTCCAAATTAATGATTCGGTACCCATTTAGTAATCGGATCCTCGATTATAGGGTGGCGGGTCGTTACAACAAAAAATTGGATATTTTAAAAGTGCAAAAAATGGATATTTCAAAAGCATAAAAAAATGGATATTTCAAAATGACAAAACAAAAAAATTGAATATTTCAAAATGATAAATAATTTTTTTTTTCCTTATGGTTTCAATTAGCATATCTTGCATATCTTTTATTTTCAGTAAGCATTGGCCTGATAGTATGTTGCATAATTAATTTGATAGTTCCCTTATCACCTTCATTAAATAAAGGCTTTGCCCCTTGACCAGTCCACCGAGGATGGGATCAAGAAGTCAGTTATTTAACTGGGCAAGGGGCCAAACCCGAACATATATTTAACTTGTTTGTTAAGATATGCACAGGTCACAGATAGACAAGAAGATCGGGAGTAGAAGGGTGACAATTGAAGTACAAAAAGATGTTGTATATCAAAAGTTTCATATATAGGTGGAAGTCCATCATCAAGGACTTCAAAAGAAAAGATAAGATGCATCAAGCAGCCCTCACGGCTAACTCTCATCCGTACCCTTGTCCAGTTGACTCTAGGCCTCATCCTATGTATCTGGCCCTCTGGAAGGTAGTGGCGTTGGTCCCATCAAGCTCGGCCCGGCCTGGCTCAAGGAGACGGCAATGCTGGCAATGAAGGTGCTCCCAAGCCCCCTCTCCTGGGCACGCTGATGAGCACGCCGATAGCATTCTTCTACACTGCGCCTCTCGTGCTCGGTGACCCCAAGCTGAACTCGGAGGGAAGTCACCTCAGCATCAATCCTCTGCCGCTCCTGACACTCCCGCTCCCTCTCCTCAGTAATAACCTCTAGGCATGACTGGAGGTGTGTAAGCTCGTGGGGGAGGCCGTCGCTGGAGAGCCGTGCCAACTGCTCCTCCAGAGCTCTGATACGGGCAGCGTCTGCTTGCGCCTGAGCCGCTGAAGCACGAGTTTGCTCTAGCTCCATCTCGGCCCTCTGAAGGGCCTCCTGAAGCTCAGTAACCTGTCAAAGAATGGAAAACATGGTCAGTCAAATGTAGACAAGTTCAAGATGACCGACAAGATGAAAGACTGAAGATAAAGACTTACCCGGGAGACACGGTCCTCTTCCGCTAAAGAGGTCCGCTGAATAGCCCGAGCCAGTTGCTCCCGAAGATCGGCAAGGGCAGCATCGTGATGGGAAGCACTGGTAGAGGAAGCTCCAGCTGCATGTGGAGATGGCTGGGCAGCCTGCGTATAAGCGGCACGCTGTAACAAGAAAAATCATTGTTAGTGGTCAAGTGCCAAAACATTTAATTAATAAAATAAACATTCATGATTCATGCATACATACCAGATCTTAGAGTTCCTTTTGGATTTGCTCGAGCTGGGCATCTGCATCTCGGAGGCAAGTCCGAAGGGTGATGATGGTGGCATCTCGCGCATCTTGCACGTACACACACATGTCATTTCATTCATTCACGGATTCTAAATAAAGATAATAATAAAAATAAAAGAAGCATCACATCATACTCACGTCAAGGGGGCGAAGCTGCTGAAGGTGAGCAGCGTAGTACACTCGGTACTGCTGGAGGTAAACACAACTACTCTCTGCACCGGAGTACCTTCGTGGTGCCAGTCATCAAACTGGTCACGGAACTTGACGCGCCAATTTGTGTGCGCCTGCTTACCCCTCATTGACGACCGATCCCCTCCGGGATCTCCTCCTCGATCCATTCTTGGTGGAGGCCCAACGTCCTCATCACTAGCCGGAGGCGCAGCAGCTCTATTTCGTTCATGCAATGGACCCACACCCGGCATCCAAAGCGAACTCTGCCGGCCTCCACCCGAGGTTGTCCGTCTTCATCCAAGCCTAGGTACAGATGTCAGATGACCTGCATACACATAGGATTAGTTGCATTCATAATAAATCAAGTCACGTTTAATCAAATAATTGCATTAAATAACTAAATATTAACTCAACAGAAGCTCTGTGTAGTCAAGGAACTAACAACGGAGGGCCGTCAGCTGGTGGTACTGAAGTGCCGTGTCCACAATTGGCTACCAACGGCAAGCCAACGGGACGGCATTTGTCTGGATGGGCTTCGCCCGGCCCAGTGGGAAGTAGAGAAAACTCCAAATCTACACAAACAAACATATAGGGTAGAAATCATCATATGCATTAAATCATTTCATTTGCATTAATTAAACAAAATTCATTAATGTACCTGGATAAACGGCGCAAAGCCGCTGATGGCGGTCTCATGGTCCGGCTTGACCGCAGACAGGTCGTCAAAGAGATGGGCCAGCAGGGCCGCACCCCAAGCATACTTATGAAGCCTATCTAGGTCTGCAAGCAGACTCAGGAATCAGCAGTGGATCTGGTCACCCGTCGTACCGAAGAGCAACCTACCAAAGAAAAATACTAAAAATACTCTAAGCTGCCTATCTACAAGCTCGGTCTCTCTCTCGTCCCAGCAATAAAAGCCAGTTGTTGATCTAGCTAATCTATCTCTAAACATCTCTCTCGACTCCTCTCTCCTTTGCCTAGATCAACTTATCCTAGAGCATCCTCTACATCTACTCTATGGAGGGTCCTAGACTCTCTCTCCCTGGTTGACCTAATACTGTTAGACCAAGAAGCTCCTCAGTCATTCCTCGGTAATCAGGATAAGTGATCCCGCTCACTGCCTGGCCTTCTACTCTAAGGCCAGTGATCCTAGTCACGTCCTCTAGACTGGGGACCATGTGTCCCCAGGGCATTAAGAATGCCCGACTAACAGGGTCCCACCTTTCCCCCAACACCTAGAGTAGCACTACGTCCAGCCAGAAGGGCTCTATCTCTAAGATCTAACTGAACCCCATGCGATACAAGCGTGCTTTTTGGGAATCCGGCAGTCCTCGGTATACCGCCACCACCAGATCCTAGGAGATCCGGGTCCTTATCGTGCCCTGTAATTGTCAAGACAATATTAGAAATATCATATAATAGCAATTAAAATCATTTTTCATTTTTTTTTGTCCTGGGCTCTTATTCTGAATGGCATTGAGCATGGACGACTCCCTTTGAAAGGCGTCGCCTTGTCTCAGCGCCATTTGACCACAGACCCGAGGGACTATGGCCATTCTCCTTTCAGTTCCCCCCGACTTCTAAAGCGCTATAAAAGGTGAGTTTTAGGCTTACCATCGAAGGACCGCCCTCCTCGGCCGGTGCTACGGCCGGTGGAGCCTCCTCGGCCTCTATAAAAGCCGTCGCCTCTGTGAGGATTTGAGCCGCCCCCGGTTGCTCTTGGATTTCGAGGATTCCTTCTTCTTCATCTATCTCCACTGCTGGGATCGCCATGACCCTTTGGCATTTCCCGCTTGGTCCTCCACTCTCCATGAGTGAGTTTTAAAAGAAAGAGAGAATGGGATGAAGAAAAGACGAGAGTGAGAGAGAGAGAGGGATGGCTGGAGGTGAGGAAGCCGTCGGTGATCGTCGGAGCGAAAGAAGATGTCCGGGAGAGAGAAGGGTCGCTGGAGAAGACCGCCACTCGTTGGAGAACTCAAAGAGGAGAGAGAATGAGGTTAAGAGAATGAGGAAGAAGGAGGGCTCGAGTTCGCGACCCTGTAGAAAATTGGTAAAACACGTCAACGCAGAACGACGCCATTTAGTGGCGCACAACTGACGCAGGCGGTTTGAATTTTACATTTTTGGAATAATATGTCGGCCATGGATGACGTGATTTGGGATATACTGCCTTTGACTGTCAGACTTGTACCACAAAATCTGGAAGGAATCAGAGAAAAATGTCGACCACGGGCTATATGATTAAGAGAATTTAATGCTCAAAAATTTTGAGAAATAGGAGAGGGAATTTGAAACGCGGCGGCCATGGAAGACGTGTTTTTAATTTTTTTTAAGGAATAAATTGTAATTTCAAAAATTGAATTTAAGTGAAAAACGTCGCTCTGAGAGGACATGTTTTGATTTAATGAGCCCGAAACTTGAATTTTTGAGGAAAATGAACAATTTTTCTTAAAGAAAAATTCTAAAAAAATTGCACAATATTAAGGAAAGATCTTTCTGACAATAAATGAATGATAATTATTAAAAATAAACTCAAAGTACATCAAGCATTGGACGGAAGTTGAGAGCCTTCAGGCCGAATTTTTTGAAGCTCTTTTACATAAGTTTTCCATAACTCCTGATTTGCTTCGTAAGGAAGTTTGATGCAACGGGTGAATCCAATGTTCCAGAGAGTCGCAATAAGCTCTGTCGTCTCGAAATCTTTCTCAGTTCCTAATGCACGCTTTTTGATAGGAGAAAGAGAAGATATTTCTTAAAATTCATAGCGTGGCATACCAAGTTGAGGATGACAGCGATGTGGATTGTATAAAACGAACTCGATCGCACCGATCAGTCGAAGCTCTGTGCCAGCACCACGACAAACTCTGACTATCTTTTCCTTGAGAGAAAGTGGTGTGGATTCGAATCCAGTTCTTGGCATAGTCTTGAAATAAGCACACCAGTCTGCTCGAGTCTTGAGGTTGGGCACTCGATTGGTCATGTTGTCATTGAACTTCACAATGTTAGCAATATGGAAGATAGGACTATGCTGATAAAGTTGAGATATCCTTGGAACCGCTTCATTGTTGTAGTTGAATTTGAAGTGCAGATCAATCCATAGAGCCAAGAGTAGCATGCTGCCGTATAGAGGTTGACCATTGAAAGCTGCTGAGAGCCTACTATACAGATAGGCTAGAACTGCAATGCTTATTTGTTTTCCCCTGAATATCCCACAAATCACAACAAGTTGATCTTCATGAAGAATACTGTCCTGGGTAGGGAATAGCAGAGCACCAGCCAGGCATGTAGTGAATGCAACCATCATGACCTCTATGTCTTCATCCTTAGCTTCTTCTATTTTCTCCAAAGTCCATTCAGCAAGCTTCGCCAGATTTATCCCTCTTTGAACAAGAATGTTTTGAATTTCCTTTGGACTGTCCATAATTGATAGCTTAAGATTGTGTTGTTAAAAATCAAAGCTAACAATCTAAATTAATCGACTCATTCAAATTGAATTTTTAACAATAGCAATGGTGAGTCCGAGTCGAATCAACAGGGAAATAGATTTTTAAAGTTGAAAACCTTGGATTTTTTTTAGAGGAAAAACAAGAAGAAAGAAGATGGAGCATGATGATTTAATAAATAACAATTGAAACTAATCGGACTTACTATGAACTCACAAAAGGAGCGCTACTAAATGAGCATAATCAAATCATCTACTGAACTAAGACTATCTCTAAAATACTAATTAAAAGTATAATATAAAGTTTGATTAGTATCAACAGAAGAAAAAATAAAAGTTGTAGAACAAAAATAGGGAGAAAAATAACTTTTTTTAAAGGAGCTACTATCATTCGTTAACAGAACTATATGAAATTTTATAGAGACATTGAAAATAAAAAAATAATATAACTTTAATAAGGAAAATTTTACATAAAATATTTGAAATACAGTGTAACATGGAGAACTCAAAAACTAGAGAGAGAGGCGATGGAGAGAGAAAACTGGTGCTTGCAGCCGTCGTCGCCCTTCGCGTGGATCCTTGGTAGCCTTGGACTCCTTTTAGTGGTCAGTTGCAGTGCCTCGAGTCCACCTTCAGCTCCTAGCAGCCGCTGGTTTGAAAGAGACGTAGAGAGAGAGAGAGAGAGAGAATGAAAGCTAGAGAGAGAGAGATTGAAAGCAAGAGAGAGAGGGAGGAGAGGTTGCTACAGTACCGCGATACTGTACCTGCTATAGTACCCCGATACTGTACCTGCTACCGTACCCACGGGTACTGTAGCAAGAGAGGGAGAGAAAAGTGGAAGAAGGAGGAGAGAAGATCCCCCAAAAAATAAAGAAGGGTCGGATCTTTTAAAAAGAGAAGGAGAAAGAGAAAAGGAAGGGTAAAAGAAGGCCGGCGGCTGCTCCTTATGACTTCCTTGGAGAATAAGTTAGGGAATCCTTCTTATTGATTTTCTTGCCCAAAATGCCCTTACATTTATCCCGTGCACAAAAATAAACATTATTCTTGGGATTTGAACTCGGATTACTCCAACAAGCACCAACTAGTTCAACCAACTGCGCCACATGTTCTTTATGTCCTGTTCACACAAAATAATTTAAAATTAGATTTCTGTGGTGAACAGAATAACAATTATGTTCAAATAAAATTATTACATCTCCCGATTTTGCCGAAAACCCACAAATGCGCTATACTCAGTTTTTCACATGAAATGATGATGTTTTTAACTTAGAATTCAACAAAATTGGTGTCGTTGAAAAGTGCACAAATTATTTATCATCACATGTAATTTTACACATAAAATCATGAATGTAATATATAATTTTAATTAATTAATGCTCAAAAATATGTAATTATCAATAATCTTCTCTAGAAATTACTGACATGTGATTTTTCTTTCTCATGACTAACATGTTGGTCACATCAGGTTCCTCACTGTTCACCTTGAGCTTAAGAAGACCCAATAGGAGTTCAGCTTCTTCCAATAGGATGGTAGCTTCAAAGGACGCGAAGAGAAAAGTATAAGTTTGTGGATGCCACAGTTTAATCAATGCACCCATTGCAGCCCAATCCATAAGTGTGCTCTTGTAATGTTTTGCATGGATTACCAATCCTTGGATATGCCACTTGGTAATATAAGACTGCATAGAGAGATTGATTTTTCCAACTAATTCGGAAATCCATGAAAGAGAAGAAAATCTTCTTGGGCCAAGAAAGAAAGGATATCTCTTGAAAAATAAAGAAAATTGGTATGGTTCTATCATAAATTTGGAGTATGGAACAAAATATGAAAAAGAATTTAGAAAAGAGGGAGAATTAACTCTAAAAAAGAGAATAGCTTACGTTTAAATTAGGATCTCTTCCACTTAGATGTCCTTCCACATCAGAAAGCTTTTCAATCATCTTTCTCGCCCTCTTGCTTGATGAAGATCCTTGAGAAGAACTCGCCATCTGTCTTAATTGATTTTTCCCTCCTTCTCTTGAATTTTGAGGAGAATTCTCTAGCTTTCCCTTATGAGAACTTATTAAGTTGATTTGATATGAAGAGAGGGGGGTTATATAGAGTGATTTACGAAGGAAGGGAAGCCCTTTCCGAAGTGGAGAAGGGGTTGGAGTAAGAAAGCTGAGTTCAGATTGGAGTCAGAAAGCAGCTGTTTCGGTAACTTGAAACATGTTGACCCTGCATGATGTCATTAAAATGACGTCCAGACAGAACAACTCCATTTAATAAATCTCTAAAAATGTCCGAAATTACATGTTTGTTGATTATTTAATGATGTTTATCTATTTGTTTGAAATTACTGACCAACTTTAAGTGTAGGAATATTCCAAAGGAAAGAAAATGAAGCTAAAAATTCAACAAGATCCTACTGTGGGAGTTTCATGAGTCCTAAGTGTGACTAAAAAGACGGTTATCTCTGTCTTTTGTACTCCTTCATGTAATTGATTTGCATTAGTATTACTATATGATAAATATTTATTAGAGTATATCAAGGACCTTATGGTTTTGATTGAACTGGAATTTGAGTTCTCCTTCAACAAAAACAGTGATAATTCCAGACAATTCTTAATCGCACAGATAGGCTGTTGAATTGTTAATTGATGATGGTTCCGCTTTTGAGAAACCGTGCGTAGATAAACGAGCTTTGGCTTAGTACTGAATTGCAGAACTGGTATCTTTACTAATCAATGACAATTTAACAATATTATCTTTGATTAATTTATATTTTATTTCAATTTAACTTTTTGCTTTTAGCTCAGCATGCATCATGTAAGACTTTGAAATAATTGTGATAAAAATTAACTATTGATTAAATTTCAGATCATTGATCTAATAAATCACAACGTGATATGAAATATTCCATTCCGAATTGATCTCTCAATCATATTTGAGGTTTTCTTAAAGATATCTTCAGAATTCCTTCCTTGTTTGGATTCTTTATCCCATATTTTCTTGTTTCCTTTTAAGATCCATCGTAGTTGTTGCACGTCCACATTTTCTAGTAACCGCTCTCCATGATGAAACATGCTGGGTTTGTGACCTAGTATACTTCCCAATCCTAGAAGTTGATCGACTTTATTTTATTTCTTTGTCTATTTCATCTAGATAGGATTGATTTCATTGATCTCGTTGAGTTATCTTCATTGGTCATTTTGAGAAAAATTCTTATCGTATGATGTTGAGAACGTGTCACATCACACTTTGGCATCACCTTTTTAGTACATTCAATTCTATTTCACTCTCTTGCAAAGTCAATGCCAAGGTGGGGCAGCTGTAGAGACGCTAATTTTGATCTCATATTGAGTAAATTTCATGTCACATTTATAATATCCCAGAATGGTATGATATTTAATCAGTAATTAATTTTTATTGATTTTTGTCGAAATTCATTGATTAACGTCGACCATGGCCGACGCTACTTAGATTTCTAGCAGAAATTAATTTGGAATTAAAATTGCTAAAATCGGATAGATTTAGCTTAACGACGTCACCCATAGACGACGCCTTTTAGGTCCTAATCCGTCTGAATTTCTTATTTTTAATTTACAATTAGTTTCCTAATTATCTAAATTACGACTCCCATGGTCGATGCGTTTCAAGCACTTTCTTGATAAGCTTGATTTGGCCGAGCTAATCCATTTGCAGAGGTTGGAAAGGTTGCTAACTCTTAGATAAACATCCAAGGCAAGTCCGAAGCCACGGGAGAGCCCTTTTGAAGGTCAAAACACTCTAAAATCATTTCTTATAAATACATATATACATTGACCTTTAAAAGAGGTTGGCGATTGGTGTTTTGGAGTTAAAATCAAGGTGAAAATGAGCCTTCTACTGCCGAAAACGTGGGAGGAATTTGAAGGCTTCTTCTTCCTCATTTCCTTCCACCATTGAAGCCATTGAAGACCAAGGCTTTAAAGGGGCTATCCAACTGTTTTCTTCCATCTAGTTTTTTGATTTCAAATAGTTTAGAACGTTGTTTTCCTAATAGTTATTCATCACATCACTCCATATTTCACACACTCACTACATATCTCTTCATACCTACATAAGATAGGGGTTTAAAGAATACCAATCAAGTGAGTCTTTCTTTTGTTTAGTTGCATGATTGATTGGTTGATTATAATAGATACTATACTTCTATAGTTCTAATCCATATTTTCTTTCTTTATTTGTTTTGATCTTTCTTGCAAGGATTTGAAGAGAGACTAGAAGATTTGAAAGGAAGGATTTAAAGCTTGAAGAAAATTTAAAGAACAATCCAAAAACAAGAGTAAAAGAAAGAAAAGGCTCTTCTCTTTTGGCCGGCCGAAAGAGAGGAATAAAAGAACCCACCAATCTTCCGATTCACAAGGTTAGTAAATCGATCACTTTTCCATTGAAGCCCTCGATTTCTGGCGATCACAACATTTCTTTTAATTGATTTGTTAATCATAGTAAACACATGGGATCATGATAATAACACACAATTTGAGCACCTACAGCTTTTTGGCGATCACGGTGAGACCTGTCTTGCAGTTTTCTTCTTATTACTCTTGTTATTCTCCATCAGGCACCCTCGGTGTACCACCTGTGTCCCACAAGCATTTTTGGTAATCGGCCAATTGGTCGGTTATTTTTTTTCTCCCCACGTGCACCTCGTGCACATCCCTAGCGGCAGATTTTTGCCCCCTCCCCATGATTACTCTAAGTGTTGGTTTGAACAGTATGTTTGTCATCATTGATATCATTAGTTTCTACGATTATGTAATCTGTTTAAAATAAAGTTTTTAGCATGAACATTTGATCACTGTTATATCTTGACCACTTGAAAGGGGAATGCCCCTGCCATCTTTACTGTTTACTCTGTTGCGGAATTGAACTACGTCGAGACAGAGTGACGTCTTTTTAAAGGACGTCGACCAGGCCTGACGCGTTTTAACCTGCATATCCCTGCTTGTTTTGATTACACGAGGCTTTGTTAGTAGGGCGTTGTTGTGTTGAAAAACGTCGCACAGAGTGACGTGGTTTAGGCAGTCTAACTTTCGATCAACAGACCTCGGATTGGTGTCTGTTTTCATTAATATAATCATATGTTGTTGCATTAGAGGCCACCTCGGCCACAGGTCATTAGCACTGGGATTTTATCCCCCTCTTCTAAGAACACCCTTCTTGGTACTTTTACCTCTCTTTGATTGGGTTGGTCCCTCAGTCAGACTAGCACTGTAACGACCCGCCATCCAATAATCGGGAATCCGATTACTAAATGGATGTCGGCCCATTAACTGCGGGTTCGCACCCGGATCTCACACAACACGTCTAGAGGAGTAGGCGTTAAACAAGGCTAAATATAATAATCACACAGACTACAAAGAGATTACAAGCGCGCAGGAAGGAAAAATAACAATGTCCATATACAGTCCAACAATAATTACATAGTCCAAAGAATTAAATAAGTACAGGCAGGAGTAAAGTACAACAACATCGGGGCACACCCCGGAACTGAGATAGTTGCTGGTCAGCACACCAAGAGACACCACGCGCCGCCACACGCCACGAGGTCCACACCTGAAACCGCAGGGAGTGAGCCACACCAGAATTGGGCTCAGTAGGGATCATCCGATCCCCGCCTCCCACTCACACACCCACAAGTAATAATATAATACAGAAAGATGGCAATTAGGTAAAGCAGTTAAACACAGCTCCCAAAACCAGATATGAAACGTACGCATAAGCAATGCAACATGCACAGTTCTAAGTAATCCGAATAACCCAACATAATGCCACAACTCATAACCAAGGGTCCAACTAAGCAACCAAACCACACTGTCGACCGCAGACAAACGTCGCCTCACAACACCACCAACACTCACGCCTGTCCGCCCCTACAGTGTTCCGGGCACCGTAGGGTGAGGCAGTGAGTCAAGCTAGGACTAACTGGGACCAGTGAACCACCACTGCCCAGCTACGTGTGCACACAAGCATTCTAGACTACTATCCTACCGACCGGACTTCCTCCACGCCAGGCCTCGGCGCTTCAGGAGGGCCCTGGGGACCGGCGAAACCCCCGTCAAGCCGAAGCTATAGGGACTACCCACAACCCTAACCACCCGGGCTATGTCAGGCCAAAGGGCGAAGGGTACCACTCGTGACCTTGATATCACAGGTCACATCAGGCCCAGTGGCTAAAGGGGTAAAACAACAACAGCACCACACCCAGCTCCACAGCAAGAAACGCGTCGGAAGCTGCCACGACAAATAGGAAAGCCCCGACCCGCTGAGACCAAACAACAACCCCTCGGATAGCGCGATGGCTACTCCGGCCCGACGGGCTCAAGGTGGTTCTGTTTTCCTCAGCCATAGGTGAAAACACAACATGTACCCCTTCCCCACCGGTACGGCAACAATGCCTCACAGACACCAAGCCCCTCCCACTTCGGCACAAGGTGACAAACGTAAACCACAGCTGTTCCAATTCCACAATCACATAAGCACACACACACATGATATAATTCCACAGAAATCCCCAGCCCCGATGTACAACTTAAAGCATGCATTTATTGAACTATCTAACAGTGAAACACATATTAATAACAAGATTTCATATGATTCTGTCTTGAATCAACTCGCCCATGGCCGACGCCATTCAAGTCTCCCAAACTGGTTCATCTAAATCCGGCCTCAGAATATGGCTTAAAACGCGTCGTCCTGGGAAGCCGCCTTTTAGAAAGGCGTCGCTCTCCTCAGACGCCATTCACACCAGAATCCGAAACTGACAGAAACCTCAATCGGGGTTATTCCTGCCTAAATGGCGTCGTGCTGATCCGTCGCCATTGTAAATGGCGTCCTCCAGGCGCGACGTCATTTAGCGCCAGAACCCCAAACTGACAGAACCTCAAACCGGGAGATTTCTACCTAAATAGCGTCGTGCTGGTCCGTCGCCATTCTAAATGGCGTCGTCCAGGCACGACGTCATTTAGCGCCAGAAACCTAGTTCCGTAGCTCAACCCGAGGGTCCCCTTTTCCACCCCAAATACCCCAAAAACACACCAAAACAGAAGAGGAAGAAGGGGAAACAGAACTACCATGTGAAACCCACAAATCCATGTTCATAAACACGGCCATTCCACTAAGAAAACCCTCTTAACATGCTCATTCTACCCCAAACACGTCATGCTTCACAATGGGAATCACGTATAAAAACAACCACAATCCATGCAAGGTTCGTCCCCCTACCGATCTCTTGAACTCCTCCTAGCTCCGCGCCGCCAAACCGTCGCACCGCAGACCGCCGTCGGTACCCCGAGAACGTCGCCACTCTGCCGGGACGTCGGCCGCCGTCCGGAGAATGGAACGCCGCGAAGGAAGTGGTGGTGGTAGTAGTGAGAGGTAGAGAGGTAGTGGAGTGGTGGAAGAGGAAGAGAGGGAAAGGGAAGGGAAGAAGAGGGTCGGAGGGGGGTGGAGAGAGCGAGGAGAGAGAGTGAGACGGTGAGAATGAGGGAAAGAAGGGAAGGCTCGCGGGGTCAATCTGAAACAGGGTAAAATGCGTCGTCCGAGACAGACGCCTATCAGATGACAGGACGGGCCGTACTGACAAAAGCTCTGAAACGCGTCGCTCACCACAGACGCCGTTCAGACGACAAGACCGGCGCCGTAGACTGACATCGCAGGGTCGCAGTCTGAATGGCGTCGTCCATTCAGGATGCCGTTCAGACGACATGACAGGGGCCGTACTCTCGCGGCCCGAAACCCGCCCACGTGGTGCAACAACAGCACACGTAAATGGCGTCCACCTAGCAAGACGCCGTTTGAAAGGCGTTGTGCAGGACAGACGTCATTCAGAAGAAATTCTCAAGACCCCTCAAGGTCCAAACCGGGGGATCCGACCCGAATACTGAACCTGAAACCTCAGTCCTTACATTCTCCCCCCTTAAAAGAATTTCGTCCTCGAAATTACAACCACTCACACGCGAACCACGGCTAAGCAATACATGCCGGCAACACAGATCACATCAATCATTCCTACTGATTGCATTCATACACTGGGCTCCACTCAATTGGTCAATTAAATCATCACTGAGCTAACCAAGATCCTCAATTCTGCCAAAAAGCTGATAGACCGAAATAACCATATATTAACAAGGCACATATTACAAAACTGATTCTCCATCATGTCCAAAGTACATACAAAGTGCCATAAGAGTTCACAAGTACTACCGAATAAGACAAGATAAAAGTGCTCACCTAGCCCTGCATCTCGGACCTCCACTAAGAGACATAACATCACTCAAAGTCCCGGGCTCCTACTGACCACTTGGCTCCTGACCTACCTTATTCTTCTGGGGACAGTTCCTCGCGAGATGTCCCTTCCTACCACAGCCAAAACAGCTACCAGTGACTAATGGACATATCCGATTGCCATGATAGCTACCACAACGGGGACAACGATCCGCAGCATCCCGTCTCGCTTCCTGACGTCTGCTAACCACCGTTTGCATGTGCTAAACCGAACCATCTTCATCCTCATCACAAGGCACCTCTTAGAACTCTAGCTCAAAGGAACTCGAACCGCCTGCCGAAAAGACTGCTGATTTGCCCTTGCCTTGCTGCTCCCCTCGTGCTGATTGCTCCGACTCCTTCGCCATTCGTTGGAACTGAGTCTCTACCGCTGCTGCGCACCGAACCGCTGACGCCAGATCTCTACAACAATGAGATGCCACCATTTCCCTCAGATCATGCCGAAGTCCATCCACAAATCTCTCCGTCTGACGTTCCTCATGCTCAGATATGTGTGGAACAAATCTTCCAAGAGCTACAAATTTCATCTGATATTCTAGAACTGACATACCATTCTGCACCAATTCCATAAACTCTCTTTCCTTGGCCTTCCGAACGTGCCTCGGAAAGTACTGTCCACTAAACTCTCTCACAAAGTCTTCCCAAGGGATCTCTCTCAAGGACCGATCTGAAAACATCATCCCCTTGATGGTAGCCCACCAATCATAAGCATCATCCTTCAACAAGTAGGTTGCCAGCAAGGTCTTGTCATTCTCAGCACATTCAAGAACATCAAATGCCTTCTCCACTTCCTTAATCCAATGAGCTGCCGTGTCTGGAACTGGTTGACCCGTGAAAGAAGGGGGCTTCAACTTCAAGAACCGCTCCATCACCATGGACTGGCCACCTCGGGAATTGGACCCCTCACTTCCATCTCCCTGCTGGTATTTAGACATTGCCCCAATCATAGCTTCCATGAAACGATCCACATTATGCCCTTCTGCCCCCGAACTGCCATCATCTGCCCTCGAACCACGAGCCAACGGAACTCTCCTCTTCAGCGCCATCACTACCCCACAGACACGAAAATTGAACCAAAGCACGTCAAAACCTACCAATCTACACCAGTAGCCATCGCCTGTACAGACTCGTACTTATTGTTGGACTATAATATCTAACCTAGTTTATCACATACTCGACCAGACTGAGCTCTGATACCATCTGTAACGACCCGCCATCCTATAATCGGGAATCCGATTACTAAATGGATGTCGGCCCATTAACTGCGGGTTCGCACCCGGATCTCACACAACACGTCTGGAGGAGTAGGCGTTAAAAAAGGCTAAATATAACAATCACACGGACTACAAAGAGATTACAAGCGCGCAGGAAGGAAAAATAACAATGTCCGTATACAGTCCAACAATAATTACATAGTCCAAAGAATTAAATAAGTACAGGCAGGAGCAAAGTACAACAACATCGGGGCATACTCCGGAACTGAGATAGTTGCTGGTCCGCACACCAAGAGACACCACGCGCCGCCACACGCCACGAGGTCCACACCTGAAACCGCAGGGAGTGAGCCACACCAGAATTGGGCTCAGTAGGGATCATCCGATCCCCGCCTCCCACTCACACACCCACAAGTAATAATATAATACAGAAAGATGGCAATTAGGTAAAGCAGTTAAACACAGTTCCCAAAACCTGATATGAAACGTACGCATAAGCAATGCAACAGGCACAGTTCTAAGTAATCCGAATAACCCAACATAATGCCACAACTCATAACCAAGGGTCCAACTAAGCGACCAAACCACACTGTCGACCGCAGACAAACGTCGCCTCACAACACCACCAACACTCACGCCTGTCCGCCCCTACAGTGTTCCGGGCACCGTAGGGTGAGGCAGTGAGTCAAGCTAGGACTAACTGGGACCAGTGAACCACCACTGCCCAGCTACGTGTGCACACAAGCATTCTAGACTACTATCCTACCGACCGGACTTCCTCCACGCCAGGCCTCGGCGCTTCAGGAGGGCCCTTGGGACCGGCGAAACCCCCGTCAAGCCGAAGCTATAGGGACTACCCACAACCCTAACCTCCTGGGCTACGTCAGGCCAAAGGGCGAAGGGTACCACTCGCGACCTTGATATCACAGGTCACATCAGGCCCAGTGGCTAAAGGGGTAAAACAACAATAGCACCACACCCAGCTCCACAGCAAGGAACGCGCCGGAAGCTGCCACGACAAACAGGAAAGCCTCGACCCGTTGAGACCAAACAGCAACCCTTCGGATAGCGCGCTGGCTACTCCGGCCCGACGGGCTCAAGGTGGTTCTGTTTTCCTCAGCCATAGGTGAAAACACAACATGTACCCCTTCCTCACCGGTACGGAAACAATGCCTCACAGACACCAAGGCCCTCCCACTTCGGCACAAGGTGGCAAATGTAAACCACAGCTATTCCAATTCCACAATCGTATAAGCACACACACACATGATATAATTCCACAGAAATCCCCAGCCCCGATGTACAACTTAAAGCATGCATTTATTGAACTATCTAACAGTGAAACACATATTAATAACAAGATTTCATATGATTCTGTCTTGAATAGCCTCGCCCATGGCCGACGCCATTCAAGTCTCCCAAACTGGTTCATCTAAACCCGGCCTCAGAATATGACTTAAAACGCGTCGTCCTGGGAAGCCGCCTTTTAGAAAGGCGTCGCTCTCCTCAGACGCCATTCACACCAGAATCCGAAACTGACAGAAACCTCAATCGGGGTGATTCTTGCCTAAATGGCGTCGTGCTGGTCCGTCGCTATTGTAAATGGCGTCGTCCAGGCACGACGTCATTTAGCGCCAAAACCCCAAACTGACAGAACCTCAAACAGGGAGATTTCTGCCTAAATAGCGTCGTGCTGGTCCGTCGCCATTCTAAATGGCGTCGTCCAGGCACGACGTCATTTAGCTCCAGAAACCTGGTTCTGTAGCTCAACCCGAGGGTCCACTTTTCCACCCCAAATACCCCAAAAACACACCAAAACAAAAGAGGAAGAAGGGGAAACAGAACTACCATGTGAAACCCACACATCCACGTTCATAAACACGGCCATTCCACTAAGAAAACCCTCTTAACATGCTCATTCTACCCCAAACACGTCATGCTTCACAATGGGAATCAAGGATAAAAACAACCACAATCCATGCAAGGTTCATCCCCCTACCGATCTCTTGAACTCCTCCTAGCTCCGCGCCGCCAAACCGTCGCACCGCAGACCGCCGCCGGTATCCCGAGGACATCGCCACTCTGCCAGGACGTCGGCCGCCGTCCGGAGAATGGAACGCCGCGAAGGAAGTAGTGGTGGTAGTGGTGAGAGGTATTGAGGTAGTGGAGTGGTGGAAGAGGAAGAGAGGGAAAGGGAAGGGAAGAAGAGGGTCGGAGGGGGGTGGAGAGAGCGAGGAGAGAGAGTGAGAGGGTAAGAATGAGGGAAAGAAGGGAAGGCTCGCGGGGTCAATATGAAACAGGGTAAAATGCGTCGTCCGAGACAGACGCCTATCAGATGACAGGACGGGCTGTACTGACAAAAGCTCTGAAATGCGTCGCTCACCACAGACGCCGTTCAGACGACAAGATCGGCGCCGTACACTGACATCCTAGGGTCGCAGTCTGAATAGCATTGTCCATTCAGGACGCCGTTCAGACGACGCGACAGGGGCCGTACTCTCGCGGCCCGAAACCCGCCCATGTGGCGCCCACGTGGCGCAACAGCAACACACCTAAATGACGTCCACCTAGCAAGACGCCGTTTGAAAGGCGTCGTGCAGGACAGACGTCATTCATAAGAAATTCTCAAGACCCCTCAAGGTCCAAACCGGGGGATCCAACCCGAAACCGACCCGAATATTGAACCCGAAACCTCAGTCCTTACAAGCGCAGTTAATATTAAGACCTCCATAAGTCCCCAAAAGCGGAGAACTCCTCTTTGTTCATCGGGCTGGTTGTACCAACGAAGTACCGAGTAGATCTTCTTCACACTAAGAGAAAGCCATAGCGCACAATGGTGGAAACTGAACTGAAACTAGGATCCTACCCACTGAGAGAACTTGAGTTTTAAAAAAAAAATCAAATTAATTTAACAAGTAACTCACAAAACAGCGTAAACAACCACTTGATTGTTAATTTGTGCCAACTTGATTGAATTAATTATTAGTCTAAAACATAATGATGTTGTGTTCAGGTAGAACCGTTGGCATGGTTGCCTTTAAACAAGAAGATTTGATTGAGTACGAGGGAGACGCTCATGCCCCTCGGGTTATGATACATCCTATTCTGAAGATGAGAGAGATGCTTGTATCTCTCATAATCTCAATCAATTCCAAACCATATACGAGGGAGATGCTCATGCCCCTCAGTTTCAGGTTAATTTAGCTTATGATCAATACAATCAGGACATGGGTGATCATTCCCATCTTCATGTCATCTCCAACCCCAGCTTCGAAGGATCCCAAGACCAAACTGGCCCCTCTTCCAATCATCCTTATGATCTCGCTACCCTCATGGGAGCTCTATCTAATCATGTGGATCCTCATTAGTTTGACCCCATCCAATCTATTCTGAAAGGAAAAATCCCTTTGCATCCTTCTGAACCAAATCCCTAGGTTCACCCTTCTATTTATCAAGCTCCTACTCAGGCCATGGGAGGCTTCATATTTCTACCCCTCGGCCCACTGGCCATCAACAATCTAGTTCGCGGCATCCTGTCAGGCCGCATACTCCAATTTATCAGAATGCCTTCACGCATGGTGGAAATGCTACCAGTTCATAACCTTACTGTCCTCCCATCCCTACTTATTCTAGGAGGCAGTCTTTTCAACAACCCCCACCTCCACCAGTAGATTCTACCTAATAAAATTTCTCATATGGATTAGCGGTTCAAGAACTTTGAGAAGAATATGGATAGTAAGACCGCTCTCGAATTCTCTGTCCCTGATTTGCCAATCTTCCATCTCTTGCCTTCCGAATGCCAGTCTATAGAAACTACAACGGCACAGACAATCCATTCCTTCATATCAAGGAATTTTTGTATGAATCATCGTTCATGCAACATGATAAGAGAGCATTGGCTTTCCTGTTCAGGAGGTCATTGGAAGGGTCAGCTTTGGAGTGGTTTTTCTTTCTGGACCCGAGTGAGGTAGAGAATTTAGACATTGTGTCAAAGAAGTTCCTGCAAAGATACAAAGATAGGGTGGCACCTAGCCTATCCATTATTGATATGTTCAACGAAAAGATGAAGCCTGATGAAGTCTTCATAGTGTTTGCCGATAGATGGCGAGGGATGGCTGAGAAAATAAGAGATCACCTGTCCAAATAAGAACTGGTGAAGATGATGGTTGCCAATGCCACTCCCTAGTATAAGTTGGTATTGACACTGAATAACCTGACCACCATGGTAGATCTGTACGAGAGGGCGCGTTATACTCAGAATGCATTCAAAGACTCCACTTTTGCTAATGTTTTTAATCATCATCAACCCAACATACCTCCACCTCGGAAGTATGTCATTTCCAATTCTTCTTCTATGGGTCCAACTACCGAGGGCACACCGTCCCATGAACAGGTCAGCACAATGAACGATAATCAGCCTCATTTTATGAGAAATCAACAACAGTATCAGCCGCAGAGGCCTCAAAACCAATAGGGTTACAGGCCACCTTCTCAGCAGCTTCAGTCACCCTCACGGCACCCCACTCAGCAAGTGTACAACCAACCTCGGCTGCAGTCGAACTATACCCAAATTCCCCCTCCTAGTGACCACGCACAATAGAGGAAACCCCCTGGTCCTAGAAGATCAACATACCCCCAACTGCCAGAATCCCTCTCAGATATGTTCAACGCCCTTATGACAACCAATGCTTTGGTATTGCCGAAGGAAAGGGCCATCTGGCCACCAAATGTTGACATGTCCCATTATTGTGTGTTCTATCGTCAACCAGCACACACAGTAGATGCTTGTTTCCATTTTCGGGATTATATTCATGACCTCAATGATCAGGGAGGTATTGATTGGGAAGAGATGAAGAAGTATATAGCCTCCTTAAAGGCAAGGAGACCGCAACAGCAACAACAACAACAACAACCGCAGTAGCAACAACAACAGGTACACAGAGCACCAGCACAGGCAGCAACACCACCAAACATGGGTATAGTGCAGAACCCGCTGTCAGAGCACCAAAACCAGATCGCCCCAATCTTGACAAATAGCCAGTCTAAGGCTAATAGAGGGCAACAGTGGAAAGTAGAGGAGTCTTCCTCTATCCATTCAATAGGCCACATCCCGAGTACCGCCGAGCAACCGTCTCGCTACATCTTCCATGTACCCAAACTGCAACCCATCACCATCACCCCCATACCAACACTTGCTTACCTCAAAACCCCTCACAAACCCATTACCCCCATTCCACCACCTACCTTCCTTAAACCCATTACCCCCATTCCACCACCTACCTTCCTTAAACCCGTTACCCCCTCCACCACCACGCCTCCATCAAATAACCCTCTACAACCCGACTGCAAACCATCATGCCATCCAAACAATTGCTCCACATTCCATTCCCCATATCACCTACACCCATCACCTACCCCAGCACCATACTACCCGCCAAACCACTCATCCGCGTCACACCACCTCCACCAAATAATCCCCCGCCATCACCCGTTTATGAACCCCTTACACCCTCCAGACCACTCATCAACTCGGCGGTGCTCAAGATATCACTTGGACCTTCCAATATTGAACAGCACACGCTCCGGAGCGAGAGAATATTCAATAAGGTCTTTCCTCAGTCCACAGTGCGAGACGACCCATCACAACTGCCAGAGGAAGTGCAGAATAAAGAGAGTGTACCTGGCACTCAGTACGACCTATTGAAGCAACTAGATAGTACACCGGCACGGATCTCTGTGCTCGAATTGATCAAAATATCTAAGACCCACCAAGAAGCCCTGATGGAATACCTACAACGGGTCATGGTCAATGAAGATGTGCTGGTAGAGAAGATAACGACACTGCTAGTTCCACGGGGGGATTAGCCTTCTATCTCTTTTCACACATCTGAACTAGCACCACCAGCAGCGAGAGGCATGACCTTAAGCATTACTGTCAACATTTGCAAGAAGGCTGTAGATGCCTGTCTGGTTGATACAGGGGCTTCCATCATTGTGATATCACCGAAGACCCTAGAATTCTGTGGTATATCTAAGGAGAAGTGGCTACCTTCTCCCATCTCTGTTACCGCCTACGACAACGCTACCTGTTCCCCTTTGGGAATGGTTTATTTGAAGGTGGAGTTAGGTCTCGTTTGTCATGCCGAGGTCGAATTCCATATTCTTGAGTTCGACCCTTCGTTGAAAGGCATCCTTGGCCGTCCGTACATCAAGTCCCTTGAGGCAATTCCATCTACAAACCATTAATGCCTTAAATTTCCATACAAAGAATGGATTATTAAAGTAACGAGCATGCCGATCCTTGTTGCTGCTCACTCTCTAAACATCAAGCCGACTCCTTCACCTGGTTGACATCCCATTCTGTCGGTATTACAGGTTTACCATCCTCTGGTTGACCCTTTGAAAGACACCATATCTGTTCCTTGAAAGCCACCATTCTGTCGGTATGACCACCCTACGTAAAGCGGGCTGGGTTCCTTTGACTTGGACCTTATATACACACTTCATTAAGGGACCCGTGATTAATCATGCCAATGATAACACGGTGGTGATCACCTCCCACTTCGATCTCCATAACATATATAGGAGGGATTTGGCCAAACATTGTTCTAAGTTGCTGACGTATCGGTCATTGGAGGTTCTGCAGCCGATGAAGAGGAGGAAGATTCAAGATTTAAAATGTGAGTGCTACCGCTGGTTCGATGCATGGGACATGTACATTACACTGAATAGGTTGTTCCTTGATCCCACTGAACCGAAGTGGCCGCCATTGATTGATGAATTGATAGAGAGCCCTGGGCTATATTTGATAAGAGAATCCTGCTGAGCGAGGAGACCGATGAAGGGGAGCCTGATGACCCCTACCAACTTAGATACTCTTAGTATTAGTGGTCTGAAAGCCAATCCAATACTATGTATCATTCAGTTTATTAATATGATGGCATTAATTCATTGTGTGTAATTAGTTCAATCTATGATTATCGTATCACGATGAAGTCTATGAACATATGCAACAATCTTCGGATTATGATGAGATCATAATTACGTGACCGAAGACTTATAAACATATGTTCTTAATTATTCCTAGTCGGAGGATGTTTGAGATGGACATCGAACATCCAGATAGACTAGTACAGGTTTCTTCAGCTCATATGATTAGGGTGACTGATCTTATAAGTCATTTGTGTGGAGACACTATGCTGGACCTATAGGTGCTCATTGGAGAATGAGTTCACTAAATTGATCCGACTTAGAATCACTGGATGGTATATACCTCACTGTTAACCAGCTCGATTCTTTTGTCTCGGTTCCGTAGATGATCCTTGGACCTGAGACACCAAAGATACCTTGTTGATAAGTCTCTGAGCTTTGACTTTGACTAACGAATCCCTAATCATGGGTTATCAATAAGTCAAATGATCGGGTTCAGAGAAATGCCATCGAAGATAATTGTGTGTTCAATATGGGATCATCCGCTCTCAGTATTATGAGAGAGAATGTTTTGGGAATGATGCGCTTAAGTCCCTGGCTAGGACAGACATTGTATCAGATAAAGAGTTATTCGATATAGACTAGCAGCATCTTATTCAAGTGAATCGACCGGCTATAGTTTAACAGTAAACCATACCCTAGGTCGATTTAGGAACATTGCACGGATGAAGGATTATATCCGCGTGCTAACCGATATGACGGAAAGGTTCCAATAGAGGGTTGCGATAACCCCAATGCCATCCAGGATCATACGATGTTGCTTGGCATCCAACATGATCGGAAGCCCGTCCGAATTTACTGTAGGACATTAAATTCAGCTAATTAATTAATATAAGGATATTAATTAATTCAGTGGGTCCATAAAGAGTTACTAGACTTAATGGGTCATTAACTGGACTAGTATTTGGGCTTAGAGGGTCACACGCAAAAGTTTTTCAAGTCGATGGATATTTAGACGGGATTTCGGATAAGTATGGGTTTTTATGAAAAATCGCAAACATACTTATTATGAAAGAACAGCTGCTAGGTCGGGGGTCAGCAACCCAAACCCTAGCTGCTGCCCTCTCTCTCTCCTCTCTCCTCTCTCCTCTCTCCTGGGTGCACATCCCGAGGCCGGCTCCCTAGAGGCTCCGCTTCGGCTCCCAACTGCTCTGTCTTCCGTCTGTCGGGAGTTTCCGAATCCGCATGTCGCGGTGGATTACGCGTAGCCAAATAGGATTCACGAACGCCGCATCGAGTGAGGAGGCGAGGACGATCCATCGCGAGGAGAACCGCATGGATACCGCTAGAGGCCGGGCACCTGCGCGGCTTGCGGCATCGCTCCGACGGAACGAGAGAACGAATGCGGATTCGAATCCATACAAGGTAAATCAGATTTCCCGGTTTATTTTGTTGATCGAAACGGGACGGATCCGATCCCAAATAATTATTTCTGCTGTGTTTGTCGGTCGTATCTCGATACAGCGAACCCAACAGTGGTATCGAAGCCAAGTTCCACTGTGTTTTCGCCGTTTCGATATCCAAATTGATAATTTATAATTAATTCCTTGCCTAGTTTTGATTTTAATTACATGTGATGTGTTCATGAGATGAGCACTGTGAATTAAAATTAATTATTGCATCAAAAATCTTTTTTTTTTTTTTCTATTCCCTTTTCATGTTCTTCGTCCGACGATGAACGGCCATGGATTGGCACCTTCATGGGCACCCCAAAGGTTGGGGATGGCTCACCCGCGCATGGGATCCCCTCCCGGTGGGATCGTCAGTCGCCTGTGACCCCATGGCCGGCCACCCCCTTCTCTTCTTTCTCTCCTGCGTTTGAAGAAAGGAGGAGGGGTGGGGATCGGGTTATTGTAGAAACAGGGAGGGGATTTGGGGGTTGACCATCGGCAGCCAGGGCCATCGGCGCCGTTGCCGGGACCCCTGGCCGCCACGGGGGTCATCCCTAGTGCCAGTCCCCGCCGGCCGCCACCGCCGCCTGCAGGGCAGGCCGGCGACAGCTGGGGGCCGCCCCTTTCCCGCCTGCAACACAGCTAGGGGAAACCCTAGCTGCGTCGGGCAGGGAAGGGGGGGCAGCCAGGCCGGGCTGGGCCCTGGGCCCGAGCCAGTCGGACGCCCTACCCGGGCCAGGCCCGCCCCTTGGGGCGTGTCTGGGCCCGGTCTGGGCGCTGGCTGGGCTTGGTCCAGTGACCGGACTGGGCCCGGTTCACCAGGCCCCTTTAACCAAATTCAAAAAAAAAATTTGGCCCATTAACCCCATATTAGTCTATTTAATGCCATTTTTAACTACATAATTTAGTTTAAATTTAAAATGAGATTTTTTATTTAATTATATTCTATTTTTAATTATTTATGGCCTATAAATAGATTATGGGGTTATATTAACAATTGTTGTTAACTAATTATTTATTCTAATTGTTGGATTAATGGATATTAAAAAGGAGTTAATTTAATTGTTAAATTAATTTTTAATGTCTAAATATTAACTTGCATGGAATATTATAAATTTGTCAATTTGGAGTTATTGTAAATTTATTTTGATGTGCATATGATTGCTTGTTTAAATTTTGATTTAAATTAGCATGCTTAAATTTAATGAAAAATCTTTCGAAAATTCTAAATCCAATTTTGGTTGGTTCCTGGTTTACGAAACCAAAATTATCTGTTTTAAAAAAATTTCATTAGCCATGTGATGTGCAATTTATTGTGTGGTTTGTTTTAATTAAAAACTACACGGTGGTCATGGATTAGCACTTTAAATATTTTGGATGTGAATCGATTATGGATATAATTAGGTGGTTTATTGTTTATTAATAAATAGAGGTTTGCGAACCTCTCCCTCTCATATTCTATTGTCTTTCTACCTCCCTCCCTGATGTATTCGCCTTAAGACTTCCTCTTTTAAATTATCATGTAAATATGAATTTATGATGTAATTTGATCGAGGCGACTGAGCATGGAGCGAGGATGATCCACAACTGCAATCAAGAAGGATGAGAAAGAGTTCCTTAAGCCATGAGTTTGTAGACTCATAATATAAACTGTTATATTATGTACGTGTGTTTGACTGTTTGGCTCAAGTCAAACTGCAGTGCCATCCATGACCCCACTAATGACATGTATGTGATGCGTATGTTTTATATTGATTATGAATCTATTAACCTAGGTTATTAGTATAATATATATGCGATATATTTAATACTATCACCTAGGATGAGACCAAAGACCTTCGTCTTAAAGTCTAAGCCATAGCACGAGTCATTTAGACTGCACCACGTGGCTCTCCATCAATATAGTTATTAGATCTTCATTCATTGGTGGCATATTCTTCGTGTTTACCCGAGATTTGTCATTATTTAATGAGAGGTCTATTGACTATGACATTTGATGCCTTGAGATTGGAATAGAGGAACAATATAGCTATCCACATGTTTATCCGGGGGCTATATTCCTACTATACTCCATCACGTATTGATGGTAATACTTAGACCGAGGATAATGGTCTACTGTGTTTATTTGGGACCATTAATAACCTGGGAGCTGAAATATGATAATTGCTCTGAGATAGCGGTATGATACTACGTGTTTGCCCGAGGTTATACTGTGATACTTGGAGATTCTGATCCCCACTAGGAGACAGTCGGCATCACCCATTCTATATATCTGAAGGTTATACAGTCCGACGAAAAATTAGTGGGAGTAAAACTAAATAAACAAAGTTCATGTCTTGTTTTTAAATTAATTGACTGAATATCTGCTAATCGTAATCTGATTATCTGTTTTAGGCTAAAATGTCGCACTATAACCTGTTGTGTGGCATACTTGATGCGAATCGTTTGATAGGCCCAAATTACTCAGACTGGCTCAGGAACCTGAAGATTGTCCTCCGGTCTGAGCAAATTGCTTATGTCCTGGATGATGAACCTCCTACTGAACCAACACTAGATCCCCCAGAGGAGGACATACTGACATATGAAAAATGAAAGGAAGATTCCACCATGGCCCAATGCTACATGCTGGGCTCCATGAGCGATGAGTTGCAGAGGCAGCATGAGGAGATGGATGCAAGATCCATCATGCTCCATTTGAAGGAGCTGTTTGGTGAGCAGAGCAGGATCGAAAGATATGAGATATCTAAGAATCTGTTCAAGGCTCAAATGGCAGAGGGATTTTCAGTACAGACTCATGTGCTGAAGATGATAGAATGGGTGGAGAGGCTGGATGCTCTTGGGGTTCCACTCCCCAAGGAGAAGCATACCGACCTTGTGTTATCTTCACTTCCACAATCATATGCACAGTTCATTATTAACTTTAACATGAAGAAAATCCAGACCACTTTGGCTGTATTACTGAACATGCTGAAGACTGTAGAGGGGAACCTTGTGAAGGATAAACCTCATGTTCTTATGGTTGGTAAGACCGGCAAGAAAAGACTAGCAGTCCAAGCCTTCAGGAAAGGCAAAAGCAAGAACAGAAGAAGCCGAAAGTTGTCAAGAAGGACAAAGGCAAGAGTGTTGAGAAAGGTGACTGCTTCTATTGTCATAAAAAAGGCCAATGGAAGAAGAATTGCAAAGAATACCTCAAGGACAAGGCTCAAGGAACTGTGAAGCAGCAGGACGCTTCAGGTATCTATATGATAGATGTAAGCTTGTCAATAAGAGATTGTACATCATGGGTATTAGATACTGGATGTGTATGTCACATCTGCAATTCTGTGCAGGCACTGACAAGAAGACGTAAGTTGAGAACCGGTGAGGTGGAGCTGAGGCTAGGTAACAGCGCAAGAGTTGCGGCAATTGTTGTAAGGACAGTGAAGCTCAAGATACCATCTAGGGACACATTTTCATTAGATGAATGTTATTATGTACTTAAACATAATAAGAAATATTATTTCTATTTCATGTCTAGATAGAATTAGATACAATTTAGTTGTTGGGAACAATTGTTGCTCAATTTATTTTGGAAATGAATTAATAGCTTCTACTATCTTGTCCAATGAATTGTATCCTTTAAATGTGTCTCATGAGATTTTAAACATCGGTACTTTAACTAAAAGAAATAAGTATAAAATGAACAAAACCTACTTATGGCATTGTAGGCTTGGTCACATTGGAGAAAATATAGTCCAAAGGTTGCATAAAGATGGATACTTAGATCCGTTTGATTATGAATCATATGCGACCTGTGAGTCATGTTTGATGTGTAAAATGGCTAAATCTTCATTTACTAGAACTGGAGAACGAGCCAAAGACTTACTGGAACTAATACATTCTGATGTATGTGGTCCTATGCCTACCCAAGCCATTAGTTGTTTCTCGTACTTCATCACATTCACTGATGATTACTCAAGATTCGGATTCATATACTTACTGAAGTATAAATCTGAAGCCTTTAAGAAATTCAAAGAATTTAGGAATGAAGTAGAAAAACAAACTGGAAAAAGCATAAAAGCCATTTGACCTGATCGTGGTGGTGAATACTTGAGTACAGAGTTCATTAAATACTTAAAAGATAATGGTATCCTTTCTCAGCTTACACCTCCTTATACACCTCAGATGAATGGTGTATTAGAAAGGAGGAATCGCACATTAATGGAAATGGTGCGATCCATGATAAGCATGTCCAAATCACCAATGTCCTTATGGAGAAATGCACTTAGCTGGGCTATGTATATCCTGAACAAGGTTCCCAACAAATTTGTTGAAACCACTCCATATGAGATATGGAATGGAAAGAAACCAGACCTTAAACATGTTAAAGTCTGAGGATGTCCAGCTTATGTTAAAAGACATGATGTAGATGTTAGGTTCTCGGGTTTCTCCGGATCTCCCGCGCAGCGGAAATAAAAATAAAAACCGAGATCCATTCCCGTTTCGAAAAATCTAAAATTACGATAATCGAATTATCGAAGTCTTACCGTGCGCAGATTCGAATCCGCAACCGTTCGGTTCTGTTGGTGCAACACCGCAAGCCGCGCAAGCGCCCGACCTCTAGCGGAGTCCACGCGATCCTCCTCACGACGGATATCCTCGCTTTCCTCGTTCATTGCAGCCCACGAAACCTCCGCCGGTCGCCGTAATGATCACCGCAACGCGCGGACGATTTCCCGTCGAACGGGAGTCGGAGAAGCGGCGGAGCAGATCCGGATCTGTTTGGGACGCCAGAGAGAGAGAGAAATAGAGGAGGGGCGGCTAGGGTTAGCAGCAGCTTGGCCTGCTCAGCCCATTCGCTATATTTAATACTAACCACGCGATTTTTCATAAAAACCCCCGGTTTGTATAAAACCCACTTATTTATCCATCGCCTTGAGAATCATTTGCGTATGACCCTCTAGGCCCAATTACTAGTCTGGTTAATAGCCCAATAAGCCCAGTGACTCCTCACTGGCTTTATTAATCAATTAATAACCCTTTATTAATTAATTAATCAATTGAATTGATGTCGCACATTGAATTCGATCTGGCCTCCGATCACGTTGGGTGCCAAGCAACACCGCGTAAACCAGGAAGGTATCGGGGTTAAGTAATCCACTCTTGGAACCTTTCCGCCGACAGTTACCGCGTGGATATAATCCTTTATTCGTACAATGCTCTCGAATCAACTCAGGGTATGGCGTGCTGTCAAACCCTAACCGATCGACTCACTTGGATTGGATGCCGCTGATGAATATCGGAAAACTCCTTTCCCGATATTATCGTCCGCCCTGGCCAGGGACTTCCGCGCATCCTTCCTAGAGCATTCTCTCTCTAAGTACCGAAAGCGAATGATTCCTTATTGACACACAATTCCCTTCGACGGTATTCTGTTGTACCCAATCCTTGGCTGTTTAGAATCCCGTGGCTAGAGATTTGTAAACCAAGGTCAAAGCACAGAAGTCCACCGTCAAAGTGTCCTTGGTGTCTCAGGTCCGAGGACCATCCACGCAACTGCGACAATAGAATCAAGCTGGTTGACAGTGAGGTACAGTACCATCCAACGATTCAGTCGGATCAGTTCAGTGAACTCATTCTCCAATGAGCACCTACAGATTCGCCTTAGTGTCTCTACACAAGTGATTTATGAGATCAATCACCCTCATCATATGAGCAAGAGTAATCTGTACTAGTCTAACGAGATATCCGATGTCCTTTTCAGATATCCTCCGACTATGAACGATTAAGAATATGTGTGTTTAAGTGATCAGTCTCATTAGTATGATCTCATCATAATTTGATCACTATATCACATATTCACGGACTTCATTATGAGACGATAATTAAAACGATTTACACACAATGAATATTATGTCATTATATTAATAAATGAACGAGATTACAAAGTCAGATTGGCTTGTAGGCCACCTAAGACTAACAACAGATAAGCTGGAGTCCATAACTGGCAAATGCATATTTGTGGGATATCTAATGGAAACTTATGGATATTACTTTTATCATCTTGACGAACAGAAGGTGTTTGTAGCCAGGAGAGCCGTCCTTTTGGAAGAAGATTATATTCTCCAGAATGAGAGTGGGAGTAAAGTAACTTTGGAAGAAATTCCAAACCCACAAATTGGTATTGGTTGATCAGATGAACTATCAGTTTATGAACTTGTTCAAGAAAATACACAAGAACCTCGTACGTTAGAAATAGTACCTAAACCACCAGAAAGATATGTAGGACATATTAATTTGGATGGATCTAGGATACTCTATAATGAGGATGATGATCCTAAGACTTACTAGGAGGCCAATGACAGCCCAGAGGCCGGAAAATGGCGAGAAGCCATGAATTCTGAGATTCAGTCCATGCACATCAACCAAGTTTCTAAGTTTGGAACTTGGTTGACTTGCCTGAAGGTATAGTACCTATTGGCTGCAAATGGATCTTTAAAAGAAAGATCAGTGCAGATGGACGAATAGAGACTTATAAGGTAAGGCTAGTGGCGAAATGATATCGTCAAAGGCAATAACCTCGTAGGTTAGAAAGAGTACCTAAACCACCAGAAAGATATGTTGGACATATTAATTTGGATGGATCTAGGATACTCTACAATGAGGATGATGATCCTAAGACTTACCAGGAGGCCATTGAAAGCCCAGAGGCCGAGAAATGGCGAGAAGCCATGAATTCTGAGATTCAATCCATGCACATCAACCAAGTTTACAAGTTTGGAACTTGGTTCACTTGCCTGAAGGTATAATACCTATTGGCTGCAAATGGATCTTTACAAGAAAGATCAGTGCAGATGGACGAATAGAGACTTATAAGGTAAGGCTAGTGGCGAGAGGGTATCATCAAAGGCAAGGAATTGACTATTACGAAACCTTCTCACCTGTTGCCATAATTAAGTCTATCAGAATTCTTCTCGCCATTACTGCATACCATGATTATGAGATCTGGCAGATGCATGTGAAGACGGCCTTCCTCAATGGAAACCTTGAGGAAGAGGTGTATATGATACAACTTGAGGGCTTCACATCAAAGGAATCTCCAGATATGGTTTGCAAGTTGCAAAGGTCCATTTATGGACTGAAGCAAGCTTTCCGTAGCTGGAACATAAGATTTGATGAGGCAATCAAATCTTATGGTTTCATTAAAAATGAAAATGAGCCTTGTGTATACAAGAAAAACAGTGGGAGTGCAATCACATTCCTGATTCTTTACGTTGACGACATCCTATTCATTGGGAATGATGTAGGGATGATGTCATCAGTAAAGATCTGGCTATCCAAGAACTTCTCTATGAAAGATTTGAGAGAAGCATTTTACGTATTGGGAATACGGATCTAAAGAGATAGATCAAAGAAGATGCTTCCCTTAACCCAATCCATATACATTAAACCTATTGTCAAAAGGTTTAGCATGGAAAATTTCAAGAGAGGTCTCATACCGATGAGACATGGAATTTATCTCTCCAAAGGTTAGTCTCTTAAGACTTCTGAGGAGAGGGCAATGATGGATAAGATTCCCTATGCTTAAGCCATAGGTTCCATCATGTATGCCATGCTATGTACATGACCTGATGTTACATGTGCTCTAAGCGTTACGAGTAGACATCAGGCAGATCCAGGTGATGAACAATAGAAGGATGTGATCCTTAAGTACTTGAGAAGAACTAAGGATATATTTCTGGTCTATGGAGGAGGAGATTTAAAGCTGCAAGGATACACTGATTCACGTTTTCAATCTGATCCTGATGACAGCAAATCAACATTAGGTTTTGTCTTCACACTCAATGGGGGAGCAGTGAGCTGGAAAAGTTTCAAGCAAGAAACTATTGCTGATTCGACAACGGAAGTTGAATATATTTCTACTGTTGAAGCCGCCAAGGAAGCTATCTAGATGAAGAAATTCATCAACGATCTTGGTGTGGTGGAAAGCATCTCTGGTCCCGTCCTACTACTGTGTGACAACAATAGGGCGATTGCTCAAGCGAAAGAACCGAGGTCTCATCAGAAGTCGAAGCACATTCTGCGGCGCTTTCATCTGATCAGAGAGATTATAGCTCGAGGAGATGTAGTAGTGGAGAGAGTTCCTTCAGCCGACAACATTCAGCCGACAACATAGCAGATCCACTAACAAAGCCTTTGTCTCAAAATGTCTTTAAGCGTCACTTAGAGAATTTGGGTATTTTGTATAAAAGTGATTGGCTTTAGTCCAAGTGGGAGATTGTTAGTATTCGGTGGTTTGAAAGCGAATCCAATACTATGTATCATTCAGTTTATTAATATGATGGCATTAAGATGAAATCCATGAACATATGCAACAATCTTCGGATTATGATCAGATCATAATTACGGGACCGAAGACTTATAAACACATGTTCTTAATTATTCCTAGTTGGAGGATGTTTGAGATGGACATCGAACATCCGGATAGACTAGTACAGGTTTCTTCAGCTCATATGATGAGGGTAACTAATCCTATAAGTCACTTGTGTGGAGACACTATGCTGGACCTGTAGGTGCTCATTGGAGAATGAGTTCACTGAATTGATTCGGCCTAGAATCGCTGGATGGTGTTTACCCTATTGTTAACCAGCTCAATTCTTTTGTCTCGGTTGCGTAGATGATCCTTGGACCTGAGACACTAAAGATACCTTGTTGGTAAGTCTCTGAGCTTTTACTTTGACTAACGAATCCCTAACCATAGGTTATCAATAAGTCAAATGATCGGATTTAGAGAAATGTCATCGAAGGTAATTGTGTGTTCAATATGGGATCATTCGCTCTCGGTATTATGAGAGAGAATGTTCCGGGAATGATGCGCTTAAGTCCCTGGCCAGGGCGGACACTGTATCAAATAAAGAATTATCCAATATAGATTAACAGCATTTGATTCAAGTGAATCGACCGGCTAGGGTTTAACAGTAGACCATAACCTAGCTCGATTCAGGAACATTGCACGGATGAAAGATTATATCTGCGTATTAACCGATATGATAGAAAGGTTCCAATAGAGGGTTGCGATAACCCTAATGCCATCCAGGATCACGCGATGTTGCTTGGCATCCAACATGATCGAAAGCCCGTCCGAATTTACTGTGGGACATTAAATTCAGCTAATTAATTAATATAAGGATATTAATTAATTCAGTGGGTCTGTAAAGAGTTACTGGGCTTAATGGGCAATTAAATGGACTGGTATTTGAGCCTAGAGGGTCACACGCAAAAGGTTTTCAAGTCAATGGATATTTAGACGGGATTTCGGATAAGTATGGATTTTTATGAAAAACTGCTAACATAGTTATTATAAAAGAATGGCTGCTAGGTAGGGGGCCAACAACCCTAACCCTAGCCGCCACCCTCTCTCTCTCCTCTCTCATGGGCGCACATCCTAAGGCCGACCCTCTGGGGGCTTCGCTTCGGCTCTCGACTGCTCCGCCTTCCGTCCGACAGGAGTTTCCGAGTCCGCATGTCACGGCAGATTACGCATAGCTAGATGGGATCCACGAGCGCCGCATCAAGCGAGGAGGCGAGGACGATCCATCGTGAGGAGAACCGCGTGGATACTGCTAGGGGCCGGGCACCTACGCGGCTTGCGGCATCGCTCCAACGGAACCGGAGAACGAACGCGGATTCGAATCCGCGCAAGGTAAATCAGATTTCCCGATTTATTTTGTTGATCAAAACGAGACAGATCCGATCCCGAATAATTATTTCCACTATGTTTTTCGGTCGGATCTCTACACAGCGAACCCAACAGATACACCATTGATCTTCTCTAGAGGGGAACTTATCCCCATCTTGTTTTCACTCTCCATACTTTGTTTCACACTCTTCTCCTGACCCCGACTTGGTCGAGGGTCATTACCGAAGATATCCCTCGGGCTCTGCCCATTCTTGTCACCCTGTCCCCTCGGGACCTCCTTCCTCAGATTCCTCTCGACCCTGAGAGGATCTATGATCTAATTTGGGACATACTATTGTATGATCCCCTTAATCCTCTGGCTTTGATACTGTTACCTTCATCTTTGCATTCCCCTCCCAGTCATATTCATTCTTGTTTTATGATTAACACCAACAATCTCCAAAAAAAAAAAACGCCCATTTTGCAACTTCCCCCTCCCACATCCTCACTGAGGAAACATCATACTACTTGTCTGGATGTACCCCATTGGACGGGTCGTTCGGGTAAGATTCTCTTCAAGATCTGCTTTGTCCCTCCCCTCGGGAGAATTCCCCTATAATCCATCATGTACCCTTTGATTTTCATCCGTCTTCAGCCTCTATAGGTCAGGATAGTAAGTCTATTTTTAGGGAGTCTAATGAGGTTAGGCAGTCTAGGAAATCTAAGGGTGGATGTATTCCGAATAGATACCTCTAGGATCTAGCTCTTAAAGTGCTTTTCTTGTTTATAAATCCCTCAGTTGTTAGAGGATCCCATCCAGTTGCCGGAAGGATGTGAGGTAGATGAGCTAGTTGATGATGGGTATGGGGATATATGAACTAATACATGAAAAGGGCCCCATCGTTGATGAAGAAGAAGATGACGTAGCTGAGGCATATGCGAGTGGAGTAAGAAGATTTGATGAACCCTCAGCTGCCATAGAAGAACCAACTAGGGAAATTAATCTAGCAACTGAGGAAGAACCAAAGATTGTCCTCATTAGTCAAAATGTTTGCAAATTAGATGAAAAGGCATTGGTTTGGGTTCTTAGAGATTATAAGGACACGTTTGCCTAGAGATATGAGGATATGCCAGGGTTAGACTCATCATTGGTAGAACATCAATTAACATTGAAAGAAGGAGCTAACCTTGTTAAGCAAAAGTTGAGGCGATTCCACCCACATATGGCTTTGAAGATGAAGGAAGAGATCGATAAGCTGCATAAAGCTAAATTCATTAAGGTTGTCCTCTATCCACAATGGGTGGCCAATATAGTCCCAATTATGAAGAAAGATGGGAAAGTCAGGATTTGTATTGACTTTCGAGATTTGAACTGGACATGTCCGAAAGATGATTTCCTACTACCTCACATAGATGTTCTCATCGATAACACGGCTGTTGGATATGAGACTCTATCGTTTATGGATGGCTTTTTAGGATATAATCAGAGCAAATTGGCAAAAGAAGATGAAGAAAAGACATCATTCACTACACCTTGGGGTACATCTTGTTATGTAGTCATGCCGTTTGGATTGAAGAATGCTGGAGCCACTTATCAGAGGGCTATGATGGCCATTTTTCACGATATGACGCATATAAACTTGGAAGTGTATGTGGATGATTTATTAGTGAAGTCTAAGACAAAAGTTGAACATGCAGGAGTCTTCGCCAAAGTATTGGAAAGGTCAAGGGAGTACCAATTAAAAAGGAATCAGAAAAAGTGCATAGACAACAAGGTGAGGGAGCAAACAAATAAAAGGATTTCCTTAGTCAAAGTATTGTAGAGACATCATTCTTTGGAAGAGGCGATTTGGAAGCTAGAATTAGAGATGCGAAGAAAGTATGCTGGCCTATTTGGTAAGTAAATTGTCTTATTAAGTTATTATTATTACTTTAGTTATTTTCTTACAATTCGAGGATGAATTTTGTTTAAGGGGGAGAGGATGTAAGACCCCCAAAATAAATGGAGGATATTTACATAATTAAAAAAGTGATATTTAAGAAAATCCTTACAATGTATGAAAGGAAAAGTTTATTTATGATTTTAGTGAATTTATGATGCAATTAAGTTATTAATAGGTTTTATTAAAATGCACATAATTTTAGAAAAAAGTATATTTATAAATACTTAAAAGTGTAAATATAATTATAAAAAAATTATATCTTATGATGTAATGGATGATTTTTATAAGATCTTAAATGAAAATTTTAAAATTCCTAAAAGTACCCTTAAATAGTCCAAAAGGGCCTTTATTGATTACTTGGTAAAAAAGTATGGATATATATACAATTATTTAAAAAGAATGGGTAGGATAGCGATTACTTAGTCTTTAAGCTACCTCCCTGCCGCCTTGTCATGCCATCATTATATTTTGTCTTCTAGCAATCATTGGACTGTCACCTGAACCGCCACCTCCCTGCATCTAGAATTCTCTTCCAAATAATATCTTAGAAAATATAATTAAAATATATTAGGATATATTAGAATATCTTATTTAATTAATATAGAATCTTCTCCTTATGTGACCTCACCTGTGTAATGATGGAGAGGGACACCTCAGCAAACACTTGTCATCCATTGCTCATCTTTATCTCCAAGCCATGATGAGAGGGACCACTTAAGGGGACACCTAAGCATACACTTGTTAAACCCTAATTGGTTGCCTAAATCTATAAATATGGGTGTTAATTCCTCTTCTCCTCCAATTAAAGGAGAAGAGATAGAGAGAGAGAGAGTTAGGGAGAAGTTTAAAGAGCCTTAGAGAGACAATTCTAAGCGCCGGTTCGAGATGCCTTGGAGGGCGGCGCGAGGAGGATCTTCAAGAGGTTTGAGTGCATGTGTAAGTACTTCTCGCCTTGCCTAAGCGAGCTTCTTCGAGTTTCTTAGCATGAATCAAGAGGCATATTATTTTTTAAATGAGTAATCTATTTTTCACACCTATTTTTATGTACGAAAAAACTATTTTCAAGTTATTTTATTAAAGTACTATAGTACTAAATTAAAAGATGAGTTTAAGTAAAATATTAAGCAAGCATGAACATTTATGTTTAATTCTTCTTGTCGAATCATGTTTACTACTAATTCTTTGGGATCTGTCAAAGAAAGTTAAAACACGTCATGTGTCCATGATGTAATTCAAACTTATGTTTTTGATCCCTTACAGAACCTGTCATGCATCATGATAACAACCTAGATTTATGTATGATTGTTCACGACATGTCACCACATGATATGCATGCATGTAATAAGATGTTATTTTTCATTATTATCACACTTTGGCATTCTTTTATACCATTCTCTTTTACTCTTCATCGTCTTTTGTACCTATTCATTCCACCACCGCCTCTCATTCGCGGATGGGTCATGTCCTTTAGACTCTCCAAGCATTTTTTCAGCCATTTCTCTAATATTTGATGCCAGATCTATTCACATAGTATTGGCCTCCATTTCTGACTTCCAATCTCCCATCTTGAGAAGTTCATTCTTAAACATTACTTGCTTCATCCCTTTTCACCACCTTGTTATAACCATAGTCTTCCTTCTAAATGTATCCGACCACCTCTTAATCTTAATATTTAAGACCAGTAACCTAGGTTGACTTGTTAAGGCCTCTCCTAGGATAACTTTGCAATCCTTGCATAGAGCACGATTTATCTTCTTTGTGTGAAAGAAGTCAATTTGGCTTCTACTTTGCCCACTTTTAAAGGTCGCTATATGAGATTCCGTTTTTATAAAGTGGGTATTTACTAGTATAAGGTTGTAGGCCATAGCAAAATCGATGATGTTTTTTCCCTTCTCATTTATGGTCCCAAAGCCAAGACCTCTATGAACCTTTTCATAACCTTGATGTTTACTTCCTACATGTCCATTAAGATCCCCACCAATAAAGATATTCTTTTCATTTGGTATGTTCTGCATAAGGTCATCCATATACTCCCCAAACCTTCCCGTTTACTCTCATTATCTAATCCAACTTCTGGAGCATAGGCACTAACTATATTAATTGCATCTCCCTCTATAATTGATTGCATTAAGGGTAGGTTTGTTAGCCAAATAGAACCGGGATTAACCGGTATAAGGGCCGTAACCCGGTTTGGTTGTCGAGATGCGTAATATACCCAATTCCCCCAACTCTACTTGGAATCCCTAATCCCCGCCCCGCCCTAGCCCCTTCTTCCACTCCAATCTTCCTCCCCATCACTGAATAGAACCGGAGTTATAAAATTTGAACAATGTCTTCACCTTCCGAAAAAATTATGAACAATATCTTGAACATAATTCAGAAGCAGACATACTATTTCATTTTGATTCTGAAATGCCAAGGCAGTCTGAGGCATCCATTGCACTCACTAACTATTGATGGTGAGAAAACCCATCCTGTAACTGGACCTCAAAGATTAGTAGAGTCTATTGAACCATCATTAGCTCTAGGGTTTTGTTGTGAGACCATCCAGCTACTCAAAGGTGAAGCTAGTGGTTGGGAAAGCCCAACACTAGTGACTCTCTAATTAGCTACCCTAATGTTCCTTTTAGCCATGTCAGAGCTGCTGGACCTGGACTAATAGCTGCATTACAGGAGACTCCACTTATGGAACTTAAAGGCATGGGAACACTAGTTGATGCTAGTTACTTAACCCACTAACCATTGAACTTCTGAGAATTCCCCTCCCTAAACCAATTTCCGTAGGTGCAAGAGATGATCTGCAGCCTAGGATACTTATACTATCAGCCGCCTTAGCTGAATTAGAGGGATTTGGCATTGATGGAGCAGGAGCAGCTGCTGGCTTCTTGGCAATACCCTAAACTACGCTAGAAATAGAAAGAACTGCAGCTTGTCCTTGGGGTAGATGAGTCTTGGGATGACACCCTTTCGGTGAGCGTCTCCCTTGATGAAGTCTGATTTTATGTAGATACATTGTTGTGACCCATAGACTTATTCACCCTCTTTTTCATCTTTTTTCAGTCACATCCACAGTACAATTGCCTCAAAGACAAGACCTTCCCCTTTAGGACTGAGATGGACTACCTAGCAGCCAACAGCACTGCCTATGGTCCATATGCTGAGGCAACCCATCGTAGATGTAGTTTGACTGTTGACACCGATGATCTACATAATACTAACTACACTATGCAGTTAATCACAACCCACACACGTCGATGAGTTTCTTGCCGCACTCCAGGGACCGCAGCACAATGATGACAGTCTCATGGGTGTCTCCGCCCATAACTTGCCATCCTCTCCTCCACCCCAAACTTGAACCATGGCCTCCAACAGTGAAGTGAACTCCCTGTGCAAGAAACATGGGTCCGCATCCAAGAGGTCCAAGGGGAAGGCAATTGAGGACATCGCCGTCATCACTGATTTTGTTCCCTGTGTTTGCGAGCGAACCGACCTTGTCAAGGAGTTGCACAGGAAATGTGCAAAGATGATGTCTGCCTCCGTTGTCTGGAAGCAATAAAAAAGCATAGCCCACGAGCATGAATGTAAGGATCGTGACCTTCGGATCCGATTTTCGGGGTCGGACCTTGTAGTTCTAACCTTGTGAGGGTGGGGGTTCTGAGTTGATTCGCGTCAGGACTTCGAGACGCGTTTTGAACGGCGTCTACCTTTGCAGACGCATTTCAAGTTCTGCCACGTGGGGGCCACGTGGGCTGGTTTCGGGCCGCGAGAGTACGGCCCTGTCTTGTCACCTGAACGGCGTCCACGTGTGTCGACGCCTATCAGACTGCGACTCTGGGTTGTCAGAGTACGGCCCTGACATGTCGTCTGAACGGCGTCTGCCTTGAACGACGCGTTTCAGAGTCTTGTCAGAGTAGCCGTCACATCAACTGAATGGCGTCCGTGGATGTCGACGCGTTTTAGCCAGTCTCTGGTTAACCCCACGAGCCCTCCTACTTTCCCTCATTTTCTCCTCTCTTCCTCTCTTTCCCTTCCGACGAACTCGGCGGCGATCCCTCCTCCTCCCTCTTTTCCTCCCACCGTTTCATCTCTCCCTCCACTCCATCCTCTACCTAGCTCCTACCACCACCACCTCCACTTCCACTGCGGCGTTCTACTCTCCGGACGGCGGCCGACGTCACGGAGGAGCAAGGACGACCACGGCGGTACCGGCGGCGGCGTGGGGCGAGTCGGGTGGACGGCTTGAAGCTCGGAGGCGTTCAAGTATCCGGTAGGGTGACGGTTCCCCTTAGCATCGCGTTTTAGACCATGTTTACCCCATTGAAGCTTGTTTGGATCTTTGGTTTCGGGAGGTAGAATGAGCATGTTTAGGAGTTCTTTTGATAACATGGGGGATTTCCATGAATATGTTGTCTATGGATAGTATTACTCCTCTTTTCCCTCCGTTTTTGGGTGAATTTTGGGGTTGTTTGGGGTTGGGAAGGGAGCCCTCGGGCTCAGGCGACTCTGGTTCCTGGGGCTGAAATACGTCGTGCATGGACGACGCCTTTTTGAAGGGCGTCGAGCCATCACGACGCCTTTTAGACAGGAATCGCCTGACAGAGAGTCTACCAGTTCGGTGATTCTGGGACTAAAAGACGTCATGGGTGAACGACGCGTTTTCGAATGGCGTCGGTTAACCATGACGCCTTTTAAAGGTAGAAATCCCCTGAGTAAGGGCCTTGGAATTTCCGGATTTCTGTGTTGAATGGCGTCTGAAGATGTCGACGCCTTTTAAAAGGCGACCACTGGTGTCGACGCCTTTTAAGGCCTGATTCTGAAGACTGTTTTACTTGAACCTGTACATGGAGCTTGAATGGCGTCGGCCTTGGGCGACGCGGTTCAAGACAGAACCTCACTAATTCATGCCAGTAAAACGTGTTAGATAGATGGTTAGTGCATGCTTTAGTGTACCCTGATAGAGTTGGATTCTTCATAATCGGATGGTTCTCTATGTGTGTTATGCGATCGCGGACTTTTCACGTGACCGGATCGCAATGTTCTGGGTTTTGAGTTACTGTGGACCTGGAGTGACATTGTAGCGCTTTATCATCCTGTGCTGGTGGGGGCGTGAGCACAGCGCCGGTGGGGGCGTGGGCGGGGTGACGCCTAGTGAGAGAGGGTCACCTGGTGAACCCCGGGGTCAGCTAGTACCGGTGTCGGAGTGGTACATCGGAGAGTCACTTATGCTGAGGGAAGGAGTAGCCACCTGAGCCGGTTGGGCCGGAGTAGCTAGTGTGCTATCCGAGGGGTTACTGTTTGGTCTCAGTGGGTCGAGGTTTTTCCACCATTGTTGTGTGGTTAGCGAGTTCTATCGAGACGACAGTTGTGGGTTTCCTAGTCGGCTGGTTTGATATATGCATGTTTGTTATATTACGATCGCATGTGATTCCATGTTAAGAATTAGGAATTGTACCTCTTGTGCTTATCACCTTTCCGTTAGCTGTATTTTGCACTTGTAGGTGTGTGCATGGGCAGTGGGGATCGAAGGATCCCTACTGAGTCTTGTCTTTGAGACTCACCCTCTACGGTTTTCAGGTGAGGACTCTCAGCAGACCTAGCGAGGAGAGTGCGGCCGTGAGTTGAGCACTGTTAGCAGTTATTCCGGGGTATGCCCCGACGTAGTTGTTATTTTATTTATGGCCTGTATGTTTAATTATTTCCTTTCTGTTGGAGAATGTAATTATTTGCTGTATCGAGTCGCATTGTAATAATTTTAATTCCTGCACTTTTACTTTAGTTCAATGCGATGTGAATGTTTAGCTTAGTTTATTATTTATCTCCCAGACTTGATTAGATTCTGGTTTGGTTCCAAATTAATGATTCGGTACCCATTTAGTAATCGGATCCCCGATTATAGGGTGGCGGGTCGTTACAATGAACATATCCCTTTAATGAAGGAATGCGTGGATGCTTTGCGACAGGTTCCTGGCATACATCCAGAACTGTTCGTCAAGTCCTTTGATCTGTTCAAAGATCTAGGAAATCGGAGATTATTTATGGTCCTCGGCGATGAGGAGATAATGTGGATGTTGCAGCACGTGGGCTAATGTGTGAGATTATGTACTCTATGTCGGACTTCTTATTATCTTGATTATGTTATTATTTTGGACCTTGTATTCGTGTCGTATGTATTTGCTTGGACCTTGTATTTGTGCTTTATGTACTTGCTTGTACCTTGTCTGCCTATCTTATTATGTTCTTAATTGTACCTGTTGTGTACGCATAGTTTTTTTTACTCCTGTGGGTACTCAGCCAAGTAAGTGCAGGCATTTGACATCTTTGTAGGCATGGGACGGTACAAATGTTATGTGGTCTAGGTTGGTCATGAGCCAGGAGAGATTTCAGTTGGCTTGAATGCTTTGCCTAGGTGAATGTGTAACAAGGAGCCCGTTACAAGGGCTTCCACTCGATTGCAGAGGCCGAGAGTGCATTGTGTGGTTTCGTCCCACAGCATGCAGAGAGGCGAACAGAAGTTCCTCACTATTACGCATTGCCATCCACATTTGAGCAACTAGTTGCAAGCCCACCTGGGTTATCTACGGGCACTACCCACTTTGAATGGCAATCATTTGTTGCAATGATACTCCTGTGTGTTATTGTTCTCATCCTTCTCATGATCTTAGTTATTATCGTAGTTATGTCTATCAAAAGTTTTTAGCTTGTATTTGTAGTATATATGTTAAGCACTTTCTTCTATCAGTATTGGCTTCATGAGCATGCTTCATGTAACATTGTGCCCCACTTATCATAATATCTTCTATGTAGAATTTCTAGATCTTATATTGGAGTTCCTGCAAGAGGACGAAAAATTGTTCAATGTGATTGAGGACACAATTATAGATCACATTGAGAATGCGTATGTTCCGCGGGTACAACGACGTATCCATAACTCTGCTCTATTTGGCCATACCTGGATCTACGAGATACTAGAGGGGCATGATGTAAGGTCTTACCAGATGTTTCGAGTGCACCCTTAGATGTTCTTAGGACTTCGTGACCTACTTGTCAGCCATAGGCTCTTGAGGGACTCGCGCCATATGACAGCGATGGAGAAGCTTGGTATGTTCTTATATGCTACCGGCCATAGGTTGCAACAGGGGTCATGTGCGAGCGGTTCCAACACTCTTCTCAGATGATTAGTCTTTACGTCAACCTTGTCACAAAATAGATAGCGGAGTTGAAGTTTGAGTTAAGCCTACCTTAGCTCCTCTCATTCAACCAATTGAACCAAGCTCGAGCTTGACCCAGATCGGCTCAACGGGCTTGCGAGCTTGCTCGAGGTAAGAATATTTAATTAGATTACATATTCTATGTCAAACTTCCCCAGCCAAAGGTAAACCAACCATCATAAGCCCACCATGCGAGCATCACTTCACAGGTCCCAGCCTACTAAGCGTTTACATAAGTTTTGAACATGATTATTATGAGCAATGATAAAAACAAATTAGGCTTCCTATCTCGAACTAAACTTTTGGAGCTCTAGATTCCTAGTGCGTCTATGGGAGGAAGTCCTAGGGCCACCCACCACTAAGGTCCCATCACTGTCGCTTGTGCAAAGCTCTTTGCACTTACGGCAAAGTGGTGGGGACGGGGGAGGGTAACAAGGTTTTCTAATGGCGACGAGGTAGATGTGAGCTAGGGCGACAAGGGCTTTCACGGGGCCTGGTACGAGGCCAAGGTTGTTTGCACCATGTCCAAGGTTGGAGGCATCAAATTGGGGGGAGCTTGGACTTTGAAAAAATCTTCAACCAGGAAAGGTGATACATTCATACTCCTCTTTCAGTTTCTAACTTTTACCATAAGGTTTAAAGTTTCAAGTAAGTAGAAGACCTCAAATTTGGGGTAATTTGACACTATCATAGTATCAACTCGAACTTCAATGAATCTCATTTAGGTATATGGTACTACATGTCGTCTTCTCCTTTGGTTTCTTTCTCTAACATAGATAAGATTTGTAGTTTTTAGAAGGTAGCTGGAGGCATCAAAGTGGGAGTAGCTCGACAATATCTTAGCAGTAGTTCGGATTTCAATAGATCTCCTTTTAGGTAAGGTGATACATTCTTACTTCTCTTTTGCTTTAACATAAGATTGTAGTTCCTAGTAAGTAGGAGGCATCAAATTAGAGGTCGGTCGACAATATCTCAGCAGCAACTCGGACTTGGATGAATCTCTTATCAGATAAGGTGATACATTCATGCTCCGCTTTTGGTTTCCAACTTGAACATATGATTTGTAGTTCCTAGTAAGTAGAAGGCCTCCAATTGGGACAATTTGACAATATCTCAGTAGCACCTTTGATTTTGATGAATATCCTTTCCGATAAGGTGATACATTCCTACTCCTCATTCAGCTTCTAACTTTAACATAATAAGATTTGTAGTTCTTAGTTAGTAGGAGGCATCAAATTGGAGGCAACTCGGCAATATCTCAGTAGCATCTCGGACATCGATGAATCTCCTCTTAGAAAGATGATATAGCAACCGTAAGATTTGTTGTTCCTAGTAAGTGGGAGACATCATATTTGGGGTAGCTCAACAATATCTCAAGAACAACTCGAACTTCAAGGAATCACCTTTCAAGCATGGTTGTAGATTCCTACTTCTCCTTTACTTCTTAACTCAAATAGATAATATTTGTAGTCTTTAATAATTAGTTGGAGCCATCAAATTAGGGGACAACTCAATAATATCTTAGAAGCAAATTGGAGTTCGATGCATCTACTTTCAAGTAAGGTGATACATTCCTGCTCTTCCATTGGTTTCTAACTTTAGCATAAAAGATTTTTAATTTTAGTAAATAGTTGGTTGCATCAAATAGGAGGTAACTTGACAATATCTGAGCAGTAACTCAGATTTTGATGATTCTCCTTTCAAATAAGGCAATACATTCTTGCTCCACTTTTGATTTCTAACTTTAACATAAGATTTAGTTCCTTGTAAGAAGTAGGAGGCATCAAATTGGGGGTAACTCAACAAAAGCTCAGTAGCAATTCGGACTTCGATGAATCTCCTTTCAGGTAAGATGATGCATTCCTTCTCTTCCCTTAGGTTCTAACTTTAGCATAGATAAGATTTGCAGTTTTTAATTAGTTGGAGATATCAAATCATAGGCAGATCAACAATATCTCTGCAGCAAGTCAAATTTCGATGAATCTTCTTTCAAGTAAGTTAATACATTCTTGCTCCTCCTTTAATTTTTGATGAGTAGGAGGCATCAAATCGGGGGCAACTTAACAAAAGTTAAGTAGCGACTCGGACTTCGATGAATCTACTTTCAAGTAAGGTGATACATCCGCGTAAGATTTGTAGTTTCTAGTAAGTAGAAGGCATTGAATTAGGAGCAACTTGACAATATCTCAGTAACAATAGAGACTTCGATGAATCACCTTTCAGGTAAGATTTGCTCCTCCTTTTGTATCTAACTTTAACATATATATGATTTACACCTTTTAATAAGCAGTTGCAATCATTAAATTGGGCACAACTTGATAAAATCTCAGTAGCAACTCAAACTTCAATAATCGCCTTTCGAGTAAGATCATACATTTCTGCTCCTTTGGTTTCTTCTAACTATAATATATATATGATTTGCAACTTTTAGAAAGTAATTTGAGTCATCAAATTGGGTGAAACTCAACAAAATATTAGTAGTAACTTGAACTTCGATGAATCTCCTTTCAGGTAAGGTAATACACATTAATCTTAGGTGGCCTACAAGCCAATCTGACTATCCAAATCTTGTTCCTTTATTAATATAATAGCATTATTTCATTATGTGTAAATTCGTATTATTATCGTCTCATAATGAAGTCCGTGAATATGTGCGATAGTGATCAGATTATAATGAGATCATACTAGTGAGACTGGTCACTTAAACAGACATATTCTTAATAGTTCCTAGTTAGAGGATATCCGATAAGGACATCGGATATCTGGTTAGACTAGTGCAGATTACTCCTGCTCATACGATGAGGGTGACTGATCTCATAGTCACCTGTGTGGAGACACTAAGGTGAATCTATAGGTGCTCATTAGAGAATGACTTCGTTGAACTGATCCGACTGAATCACTAGATGGTATAGTACCTCACTGTCAACCAGCTTTATTCTATTGTCGCAGTTGCGTAGATGGTCCTCAGACCTGAGACACCAAGGACACCTTGTCGGTGACTTCTGTGCTTTGACCTTGGTTTATGAATCTCTATCCACGGGATTCTAAACAGCCAAGGATCATAGCGGAATACAGTCAAAGGGAATTGAGTGTCAATAAGGAATCATTCGCTCTCGGTACTTAAAGAGAGAATGCTCTAGGAAGGATGCGTGGAAGTCCTTGGCCAGGGCGGACAATAATATTGGAAAAGGAGTTTTCCGATATTCTAAGGCAGCATCCAATCCAAGTGAGTCGACCGGTTAAGGTTTGACGGTAAACCATACCCTGAGTAGATTTGAGAGCATTGTACGAATGAAAGATTATATTCACGCGGTAATTGTTGGCAGAAAGGTTCCAAAAGTGGATTACTTAACCCCAAGACCTTCCGAGTTCATGCGGTGTTGCTTGGCACCCAACATGATTGGAGGCCTGATCGAATTTAATGTGCGACATTAATTCGGTTGATTAATTGATTATTATGAGTTATTAATTAATTAATCAAATCAGTGAGGAGTCACTGAGCTTATTGGGCCAATAACCGGACTAGTTATTGGGCTTAGAGGGCCACACGCAAATGATTCTCAAGGCGATGGATTTTTAAGTGGGTTTTATATTAACCAGGGGTTTTATGAAAAATTGCGCGATTAATATATAATGTAGCGACCATGTTAAGTAGGCCAAGCTGCTAGGAAACCCTGGCCGTCCCACTTCTCTCTCCTCTCTCTCTGTGATGCCCCAAGTCGGCCCTTTGCTGTGGGTCTGCTCCGCCATCTTCTTCGACTCCCGTTCGATGGGAATTCGACCGTGCATTCCAGCAGTTGTTGCGGCGATTGGCAAATTATTTGTGGGCTACGAGGAATGAGGAACGAGAAGAAATCCACCGCGAGGAGGACCGCGTGGACTTCGCTAGAGACCGGGCGTTTGCGCGGCTCGCGATGTCACACCGACGGAACCGAACGGTTGCGAATTCGAATCCCCACGCGGTAAGAATCCGATTATCCGATTTTTTGTTTTTCGAAATGGGAAACGGATCGCTATTTTAATTTTGTTATTTCCACTGCATGAGTGATCCAGAGAAACATGCGAGAACCCAACAGTGGTATCAGAGCCAGGATCCAATGTTTCTCGTCCCGTTTCGGTCTCAAAATTAATATTTTTGATGATGTATTCCATGCATGAGTTCCATTAATAAATGGATCCATGTTCATACGATGAACTGAAATAATTTGATTATTTTTATTCTGCCATTTTCATAATTTTATTTGGGGATTTTCGTGTTCTTCGTGGGACGAAGAATGGCAGGTCTTCGGCGGCCTTGTTCGGGCAACCCCAAGCATTGGGGAGGTGGGTCGGACCCCAAATCCCTTTTAGGGATGTCCCTACTCACCACCGAACTGGTGGCCGGCACTGGAGAGGCCTCTTGAGGTGGCCGGAAGGAGCCCCTTCTCCTTCTTCTTCCTAAGGTTTTTAGAAAACCACAAAAAATCAATTTTTTGGGAAAAAAAGAGGGGCTCGACCGGTGCTATATAAGGCCCCACCGGCGGCCATGCCGGCGCTGGCGGCATCGCCGGCAGGACCTTCGGCGCCCGGCGCTAGCCGCCAGGCGGCCCCGCAGCCTCCTCCCCGCCTCCGGCCACACACTCACCTGTTAAGGGGTCTATTAGGGTTTCAGTTTGGGCATTCGGCTGGGGTAGATGGGGTGGCCCGCCGGTCCCGAGCGAATCCGATCAGTTCGGACTGGGCCGGGTCTCTACTGCTTCTGAACCATAATCTAAATGGGCTAAGCCCATTTTGTCTTTAACCCCATTTCCTATTAAACCCCAAATAGCCCATTTAAAACATGATTAAAATTGGATTTCAATTTAAATATTTAATTTGTTTTCATAATTGAAATTGTTATTCAATTTAGTTTTATGGGTATTAATGATTATGTTAATTATTTACTGTTAATTACAATTAACATGATCATTAATTAATAATTAAAGTTAATTATTAATTTAATTTTAAATTAATGATTAATTTTAATTAACTAATCTATGAGTTAGATTAGTTGTTAATAATTAATTAGAGTTGGTTATTAATTTAAGTGTTAAACTAATAATTAATTTTAATTGACTAATTTAAATGTTAAATTAGTAGTCATTAATTAATTAGTTTTAATTATTATTTTAAGAGTTAAATTAATGATTAACATTAATTAACTAATCTAAGAGTTAGATTAGTACTTTTAATTAACTAAAGTTAATTGTCAATTTAAGTGTTAAATTAATAATTAATTTTAGTTAACTATTCTAAGAGTTAGAATTAGATTTTATTAATTAATTTGTGTTAATTATTGGTTTAAGAGTTAAATTAATAATTAGCATTAATTGACTAATCTAAGTTTTAGGTTAGTAATTAATAATTAATTAGAGTTGATTATTAATTTAAGTGTTAAATTAGTAATTAACTTTAATGGATTAATCTAAAGTTTTAGATTAGTTATTAATTATTAATAGTATAATTGTTAGATTATTAATATTATTTAATCTAAATGTTAGATTATGTTAGAAATGTTCTAATTGTATGGAATAATATGGAACAAATGAGTTTTCGAAATTCAAATTCCAATTTTGATTGGATCCTATCTTTTTGAAAGCTAAGATAATATATTTTGAAAACTCTTTTGTTTTAGCCATGTGATGCGCTTATCATGTGTGGAATGTTTAAAACACACCGTGGTCATGGATATGTACTTATTTAATTATTCATGTGATTGAATGATATGTGTGGATTATGGTTGTACGGTTGAATGGATATTTATTAATTGTTAATAAATAGAGGTCTGTGTACCTCTCCCTCTCTCATACTCCAATGTACTTCTACCTCTCTCTCTCTTGTACTCGCTATAAGGCCTTCTTCTATTTACATGTAAATTTTGAATTTATTGTAATCTGATCGAGGCAACCAAAGAAGGAGCGAGGACGATCCACAGTTGCAACCAGGAAGGCGATATGATGAAGATCTCTTGCCTATGTATTTGTAGAATTATCTGGTGTAAATGTTATGTGTGTGCATTTGACTGTTGGCTCCAATCAAACCCACTGTGCTATTCATGACCATACAAGACATGTATGAGATGCATTATTTTATTTTTGATTATGAATCAAATCAGGTATGGTATGTATTAAATATATATGATATATTTATATACTATCACCTAGGAGAGACCAAGATAAAGATTATCTAAATACCCTCATCTAAATTCTAAGCCGTAACGTGAGCAGGTAAGAACTTACTGCGTGGTCCACCATCGTTATAATTATAGGATTCGACTTACTTTAGGCAGGTTTGTTGTGCTACCACTATTGGGTTCTCGCATTTCTCCAGATCATTCACGCAGCGAAAATTAAAATAAAATCAGCAATCCATTTTCCCGTTTCGATTAAACTAAAACGATTATCAGATAATAAGATTCTTACCACGTGCGGATTCAAATCCGCAACCGTTCGGTTCCGTCGGTGTGACACCGCAAGCCGCACAAGCGGCCGGCCTCTAGCGGAGTCCATGCGATCATCCTCGCAGTGGATATCCTCATGTTTCCTCGTTCTTCGCAGCCCACAACGCCTCCGCCGTTCGCTGCAACGCGTGGACGATTTCCCATCGAACGGGAGTCGGAGAAGCAGCGGAGTTTTTATATTAACTTGGTCTGCTCAGCCCGTTCGCTATATTTTATATTAACCGCGCAGTTTTTCATAAAAACTCCCAGTTTATATAAAACCCACTTATTTATCTATCGCCTTGAGAATCATTTGTGTGTGACCCTCTAGGCCTAATAACCACTCCGGTTAATGGCCCAATAAGCCCAGTGACTCCTCATTGGCCTGATTAATCAATTAATAACTCATATTAATTAATTAATCAATCGAATTAATATCACACATAAAATTCGATCGGGCCTCCGATCACGTTGGGTGCCAAGCAACACCGCGTGAACTCGGAAGGTATTGGGGTTAAGTAACCTACTCTTGGAACCTTTCCGCCGACAGTTACCGCATGGATATAATCCTTCATTCGTACAATGCTCTTGAGTCAACTCAGGGTATGGTGTACTGTCAAACCCTAATCGGTCGACTCACTTGGATCGGATGTTGTCGTATAATATCGGAAAACTCCTTTCCCAATATTATCGTCCGCCCTGGCTAGGGACATTCGCGCATCCTTCCTAGAGCATTCTCTCTCTAAGTACCGAAAGTGAACGATTCCTATTGACACTCAATCCCCTTCAACGGTATTCCGTTGTACCCGATCCTTAACTGTTTAGAATCCCATGGTTAGAGATTCATAAACCAAGGTCTAAGCACAGAAGTCCACCGACAAGGTGTCCTTTGCGTCTCAGGTCCGAGGACCATCCACACAACTGTGACAATAGAATCAAGCTGGTTGACAGTAAGATACAATACCATCCAGCGATTCAGTCAGATCAGTTCAGTGAACTCAATCTCTAATGAGCACCTACAAATTCACCCTAGTGTCTCCACACAAGTGACTATGAGATCAGTCACCCTCATCTTATGAGCGGGAATAATCTGTACTAGTCTAACCGGATATCCGATGTCCTTCTCGGATATCCTCTGACTAGGAACTATTAAGAATATGTGTGTTTAAGTGATCAGTCTCATTAGTATCATCTCATCATAATCTGATCACTATCGCACATATTCACGGACTTCATTATGAGACGATAATTAACACGATTTACACACAATGAATATTATGCCATTTATATTAATAAACGAACAAGATTTACTTAGTCAGATTGGCTTGTAGGCTACCTTAGCCTAACAATCTCCCACTTGGACGAAAGCCAATCACCTTTATGTACTAATCCAATAGACTTTAGGTGACGCTCAAAAACATTTTGAGACAGTGGCTTCTTTCTTGGAACTCTTCTAGCACACTGTGCCTCCATTTAAAGTAAACACAAATCTAGATGTAAACTTGCTATCATCTAAATATGACTGGAAACTCGAGTAAGTAAAGCCTCACAGTTTCAAGTCGCTTCCTCCATATACAAGAAACATATCCTTAGTTCTTCTCAAGTACTTAAGGATACATTTCACTGCCTTCCAATAATCTTCGCCTGGATCAGCTTGAAATCTGCTCGTAACACTTAGAGCATATGCCACATCAGGCTCTGTACACGGCATGGCATACATGATAGGTCCTATGGCAGAGGCATATGGTATTCTATCCATGAATGCCCTCTCATTAGGAGTCTTAGGAGACTACTCCTTTGAGAGATTAATTCCATGTCTCATCAGTATGAGACCTCTCTTAGAATTTTTCATGCCAAACTTTTTTACTATGGTATCTATGTACAAAGATTGGGTCATTTGAAGCATCCTCTTAAATCTATCTCTGTAGATCCGTATTCCTAATACGTAGGATGCTTCTCCCAAATCCTTCATGGAGAGGTTTTTCGATAGCCAAATTTTTACCAATGACATCATATCTACATCATTCCCAATGAGTAGTATGTCATCTACGTAAAGAACTTAGAAAGTGACTGTACTCCCACTGGTCTTCTTGTACATACAAGGCTCATCTTCATTCTTAATGAACTCATAAGACTTGTCAGCTTCGTCAAATCTTATGTTCTAGCTCCGGGAAGCTTTCTTCAGTCCATAAATGGACTCTCTCCTACAGTGATATGTCCCACATATCGTTCGAGTAGTCTAGGTACTCTACCAGTCTATGTGTACCTGAATAAATTTAGGAACTGATATCTCATCTGATGATAATGCAGTTGTTTGTGGATCTGGAACCTCTTCCAGTACTATTTTACTCCCACTGTCCTCCTGGAGAAGGTATTCCTCTTCCAAGAAGACAGCTTTCATGGCAACAAATACCTTTTGTTCACCAGGATGGTAAAAGTAGTATCCAAAGGTTTCTTTTGGATATCCCACAAACCTGCATTTATCAGATCGTGATTCCAGCTTGTCTAGATCATGCCTCTTTACATGAGCAAGACAACCCTAGACTTTAACATATTTAAATTCTGATTTTCTGCCTTTCCATATCTCATATGGAGTAGAGGTCATAGACTTGCTGGGTACTTTGTTCAGAAGGTATGTTGCTGACTCTAGAGCATATCCCTAAAGGGACACTGGTAAACCTGAAATGCTCATCATGGAGCGCATCATGTCTAACAAAGTGCAATTCGTCCTTTCAGATACACCATTGATATGTGGTGTATATGAAGGGGTCAACTGAGAAAGGATACCATTATCCTTTAAAAACTGTTTGAAATTAGTACTCAAGTATTCTCCTTCCTAATATGATCGAAGAACTTTAATACTATTTTCTAACTACTTCTTTATCTCATTCTTGAACTCCTTAAACTTCTCAAATGCTTCTGACTTGTACTTTATTAAGTATACATAGCCGAACCTTGAGAAGTCGTTAGTGAACGTGATGAAGTACGAGAAGCCACCTTTGGCATGTGTGGACATAGGACCACATACATCTGAATGTATTAATCCCAGAATATCTTTAGCACGTTCTCCATGTCCAGTAAATGGAGATTTTTCTATCTTTCCCATAAGCTAGGACTCACATGTCGCAAACGATTTATAATCGAATGAATTCAAATATCCATGTCTGTGCAACCTTTGCAACCTACTTTCACCAATGTGTCCAAGTCTACAATGCCACATGTAGGCTTAGTTCACACAATTCTTGCTCTTCTTAAGAGCATTATCAATGTGAAGATTGTAATAAGAAACATCTAAGAGATATAGTCCATTGACTAAAGATGCCGAAGCTATTGATTTATTACCATAATAAATCGAACAACTTCTATTCTCAATAGACAACCTATATCCTATCTTGTCCAAAGAAGATACTGATATTATGTTCTTTATTATATTAACAATATAATAACAATCTTCTAATGATAAGACGTCTCTCGATGGAAGCCTGAGGGTTGCTGTCCCAACAGCAATTGCCGCAACTTTTGCGCAGTTTCCTAGCCTCAGTTCCACCTCGCCTTTTCTCAGCTTGCGCTTACTTGTCAGCATCTGCATATCATGGTAGATATGAGAAGCACATCTGGTATCCAATACCCAAGACGTGGAAACTCTAACTGACAAGTTGATATCTATCATATAGATATCTGAAGCTTCTGATAGCTTCATTTCTCCATGAGCTTTATCGCTGAGGAACTCCTTGTAGTTCCTCTTCTAGTGACCATTCTGCTTACAGTAGAAGCAGTCACCCTTTACTACTCCTTTGCCTTTGTCCTTCGATCTTTTATCGTACGCGATCATCTCTGCCTTAGGGGCATCCAATGCCGGTTCAGCTGGAGGATCAGCTCCAAGGACGTAGGCAATGTACTCATATTTGAAGACATTCTTCAGGTTTCTGAGCCAATCCACGTAGTTCAGGGTAGTCAAAAGTTTGGCATCAGGTATGCCACAGAGTGGGTTATTCGACGACATATTTTCCTGTTGGGATCTGGGCGGGGTGCGATGAACGCAGCGGAAGAAACAAAAATTAAATCCCACTCGATGCCCGCAGATCCATCTCAGAACAAAAACTAAAATAAAAAAATAGTTGTTGTGATCTCATCACCTTTGCGCATAATTGAATCCGCGATCGTTTCAGTTCCGTCGAGGCGATGCCGCTTGCCGCACAAGTGTCCGGCCTCTAGCAGTATCCATGCGATCCTCCACGGTGGCTCGTCCTCGATCCCTTATCCAGATCAGCTCGCTCGTTGAGGAATCCTCGCCGCAACCATATCCAAATCATCCGGACGGGAATTCCCGACTCTCGGGAACACATGCGGCAAAGATGGGAAGTCTCCCGGCGCCTTGAACAGGGCGCCGAGAGGAGGAGGAGAGAGAGAGGTGGGACGGCCAACCTTGAGAGCTCCTGGAGCTTGGCCCAGGGTTTCTCAACAGCGCGTATATATATTAATTCGGCGCGACTTTTCACAAAAGTCCCCGAGTTAATATAAATCCCACTCAAGTACCACCGATTGAGAATTTATTTGCGTGTGACCCTCTAGGCCCATTAACCAATACGATTTTTAGCCCGTTAAGTCCAATAACTAGTTATTGACTTATTGTGATTAATTAATATCTAGATATTAATTAATTACTTAACCAAATTAACATCTCATGTAAAATTCGGTCGAACTTCCGTTCAAGTTGGGTGCTAAGCAATACCGCATGATCCCGGAAGGTAATGGCGTTCAGCAACCCACTCATAAAACATGTCTGTCCACAGTTACCGCGTGGCTATAATCCTTCGTTCGCACAATGCTCTCAAGTTAACCTAGGGTATAGTCAACTGTCAAACCCTAGATGGTCAACTCACTTGAATCAGACTCCGCTGTACAATATTCAAAAATAACTTCTCTGATATTGTGTCTGCTCTGGCCAGAGACTCTTGCAGATCTATTCTAGAGCATTCTCTCTCCAGTTACCTGAGAGCGAACGATCCTCTATTGAATACACAATTGTTGGGTTCGCTATGTCGGGATCTGACCGAAAACGCAGCGGAATAAAATTATTTCGGGATCGGATCCATCCTATTTCGATTAACAAAATTAAGACCGGAGTAAATCGGATTTACCTTGCGCGGATTCGAATCCGCGTTCGTTTTCCGGTTCCGTCGGAGCGATGCCGCAAGTCGCACAGATGCCCGACCTCTAGCAGTATCCACGCAGTTCTCCTCGCGATGGATCGTCCTCTCTTCCATGCTCTATGCGGCATTCGTAGATCCTGTCTGGCTGTGCGTAATCTGCCGCGACATGCGGATTCAGAATCTCCTGTCGGACGGAAGGTGGAGCAGTCGGGAGTCGAAGCGGAGCCTCCAGATGGCCGCCTCATGTCGCACGCCTAGAAGAGAGGAGAGAGAGAGAAAGAACGACGGCTAGGTTAGGGTTGCTGGCCCCCGACGTAGTATCCGTTCTTTTATAATAAGTCTGTTTGTGATTTTTCATAAAAACCCAGACTTATCCGAAATCTTGTCGAATTATCCATCGACTTGAAAACCATTTGCGTGTGACCCTCTAGGCCCAAATACCAGTCCAGTTATTAGCCTATTAAGTCCAGTAACCCTTTACTGACCCACTGAATTAATTAATATCCTCATATTCAATTAATCAGCCGAATTTAATGTCCCACAATAAATTCGGACGGACTTCCGATCACATTGGATGCCAAGCAACATCGCGTGATCTTGGATGGCACTGGGGTTACCGCAACCCTCTATTGGAACCTTTATGTCATCGGTTAGCGTGCGGATATAATCCTTCATCCGTGCAATGTTCCCGAATTGACCTAGGGTATGGTTTACTGTTAAACCCTATTCGGTCGATTCACTTGAATCAGATGCCGTTAATCTGAATCCGATAACTCCTTATCGAATACAGAGTCCGCCCTGGCCAGGGACTTTAAGCGCATCATTCCTGGAACATTCTCTCTCAAACTACCGAGAGCGGATGATCCCGTATTGAACACACAATTACCTTCGAGGGCGTTTCCCTAAACCCGATCGTTTGACTTATTGATAACCCATAGTTAGGGATTCGTTAGTCAAAGTCAAAGTTCAGAAACCTATCAACAAGATATCTTTGGCGTCTCAGGTACAAGGATCATCCACGCAACCGTGACAAAAGAATCGAGCTGGTTAATAGTGAGGTGTTTACCATCCAACGATTCATAGTCGGATCAGTTCAGTGAACTCATTCGCCATTGAGCACCTATAGGTCCAACATAGTGTCTCCACACAAGTGACTTATAAGATCAGTCACCCTCATCATATGAGCTGAAGTAATCTATACTAGTCTATCTGGATGTTCGATGTCCTATCTCAAACATCCTATGACTAGGAACAATTAAGAACATGTGTTTATAAGTCTTCGGTCCCGTAATTATGATCTAATCATAATCCGAAGACTGTTGCACATGTTCATGGACTTCATCGTGATATAATAAACATAGATCGAATTAATTACACACAATGAATTATTGCTATTTATTAATAATTTGAATCAGTACATAGTATCGGATTGGCTTTGAGACCATCTAATACTAACAACAATCACCTTCCAAAGTCTTCCGCTGGACCCGATCCTTGACTATTAGAAATTGAGATTCGTAAGCCAAGGTCAAAGCCCAGAAGTCCACTGACAAGGTGTCTTTGGTGTCTCAAGTCCAAGGACCAACCACGCCATTGTGATGATGAATCAAGCCATTTGATAGTCAGGTAAATTACCATTCAGCAATTCATATCGGATCAGTTCAGTGTACTCATTTTCCAATGAGCACCTACATGTTCACCATTGTGTCTCCACACATGTGATTAACGAGATCAGTCACCCTCATCATATAAGCTGGAATAACCTGTACTAGTCTTATTGGATGTTTGATGTCCTCTTCAAACATCGTACGACTAAGAACAATTCAGAATATGTGTTTATAGATCATCGGTCTCATTATTATGATCTCATCATAATCCGATGATCGTTGCACACATTCATGGACTTCATTATGCGCAATGATAATAAACACGCCAATCTACATAATGAAAATTTTATGCCATTTATTATAGAACCCGATTGAAATAGGTGTCTCGTGATTAGCTTAGAGGCCACCAATATCTATCAATCTCCCACTTGGACTTAAGCCAATCACTTTTGCATTTGATCTCTACCAAATCTAAGTGATGCTCACATCAAATCTGTGACTAAGGCTTGGTCTTGGATCTGCTAAATCATTCATAAATTGAATAATTTCCATTACTTTATTTCTTTTTAATTCTTTGTCTCTGGACTTGTGAAAGAGCCTTAGACTGTTCTACAACTTATGATGAGACCATGGCTCGACCACAAAATTGATCGCTCCCTCTGTTGTCCTACAACAGCGGGAGGAGATCGGAGACCTTTCTAGAGCTACATTTAGTTCAAGGATGAACTCTTTCATCCATACTGTTCTAATAACAGTATCACTTGTTAATGTCGTCAACTTAATATCGAGTTATGGTTGGAACCCTTTCAATCCATTATATTATTATTCGAAGGTTAAACCCATGCCTGATTTGAAACTTGAGTCATTGTGACTTATTGTTTCAAATCATCCTCTCTATATACAGGAGTGCATCCTTAGTACTACAAGTACTTAGTGATATGTATCACTCCTTCTATCAAGATTTTCCTATATCCTTCAAGGAACCTTTTCTTAAAGAAATAAATTCCATATCTTAACAATTGAGATTTATTTTAGAATTTATGTTGAACATTTTGACATACAGATTAATGTAACATCTTCATCTATCTATATTAATAGATTCGTATTCTCAATACGCAGGATGTTGCATCCAAACCTATTATGAAGATGAACATGAACATGGATAATAATGTTTTTACTGATAGTAACATCCTCATGTCATTCTCAATGACTTTAATATTATTATCACAATGCATTACTAATGTGACTGTGCTCCCACTGTCCTTCTTGAACACACACAATCCATGATCATTCTTAATGATCACTTGATGTTTGACCATTAGGTCAAATCTCTTATTGCAACTTTGGGAAGCTTTAGTTTGATTCAAAAATAATCTTTGAATCACAACTTGCTTCTTGGATATTCTTAAAGCTTTAAAATTGTATCATATACTGTAAGGACTGAGGTTTCGGGTTCGGTTTTCGGGTCGGTTTCGGGCCGGATCCCCTGGGTCGGACCTTGCGGGGTATGGAGAATTTCTTCTGAATGACGTCTACACATCACGACGCCTTTCAAACGGCATCTTGATAGGTGGACGCCATTTAGGCGATTTGCTGTTGTGCCACGTGGGCGCCACGTGGGCGGGTTTCGGGCTACGAGAGTACGGCCCCTGTCTTGTCGTCTGAACGGCGTCCATGATGGACGACGCGATTCAGACTGCCACCCTGCGATGTCAGTGTACGGTGCCTGACATGTCAGCTGAACGGCGTCCATGGTGGTCGACGCGTTCCAGACAGCTGTCAGTACGGCCCGTCCTGTCATCTGATAGGCGTCCTTCTCGCTCGACGCGTTTTAGGTAGTTTCTGATGACCCCCGCGAGCCCTCCTTTCTTTCCCTCATTTCTCACCTCTCGCTCTCTCTCCTCTCCCTCTCCGCCTCCTCCGACCCCTCTCTTTCCCTTTCCCTTCCTCTTCTTCCTCTTCCACCACTCCAACGCCTCCCTACCTCTCACCTCTGCCACCACCACTTCCTTCGCGGCGTTCCATTCTCCGGACGGCGGCCGACGTCCCGACGGAGTGGCGACGCTCTCGGGGGTACCGGCGGCGGTCTGCGGCGCGGCGGTTGGGCGACACGGAGCCAGGATGAGTTCAAGTATCCGGTAGGGGGACGAACCTTGTATGTGTTGCTCGTGCTTTCCTAGGCGTATTTTGATGTGTTTTGGGCTAGATTGAGCATGTTTAGGGGGGTGTTCTTGTGGGTATGGCCTTGTTCCTGTATGTGGTTTTGTAGTAGGTTTGTGGGGGGTGAACTTCTCTTTCTCCCCCTTCTGTTTTGGAGGCTTTTCGGGGCAATTGGGGTTAAGGGAGAAACCCTCGGTTCGAACCAGGGAACCAGGTTTCTTGCGCTAAAAGGCGTCGTGCCTGGTCGACGCCTTTCAAAAGGACGTCAGGACAGCACGACGCGTTTTAGGGCAGAAACCTCCCCGTTCGAGGTTTCACGAGTTAGGGGTTCTGGCGCTAATTGACGTCATGGATGGACGACGCCTTTCAAAAGGACGTCGGGCCATCATGACGCCATTTAGGCAGGAAATCATCCCGACTGAGGGTCCGTCAACTCGGGATTCTGGAACTAAAAGACGTCATGGGTGGACGACGCGATTTGAATGGCGTCGGGTAACCATGACACCTTTTAAGGAAGAAATCCCCTGGGTAATGTTTTCCTGAAATTCTGGATTTATCAACTGAATGTCGTCGGAGGATGTCGACGCCTTTCAAAAGGCGACTGCTGGTGTCGACGCCTTTTAGGCCAGATTCTCGTGGCCTCTGTTTTATGAACCAGTTTAGGGAACTTGAATGGCGTCGGCCTTGGGCGACGCGATTCAAGGCAGAACAACACTAATTCATGCCAGTAAAATGTACATACTGCTAGATAGTTGGTTAGTGCATGCTCTAGTATACTTGGTTTCTTTATGATCGGATGGCACTGCGTTGTGTGTAGTGCGATCGCGGGCTTTTCACGTGACCGGATCGTACTGTGCCGGGTTTTGGTGTTTTGAGTTACTGTGGACCTGGAGTGACATTATAGCGCTTTATCACCCTGTGCTGGTGGGGGCGTGAGCACAGCGCCGGTGGGGGCGTGGGCGGGGTGACGCCTAGTGAGAGAGGGTCACCTGGTGAACCCCGGGGTCAGCTAGTACCGGTGTCGGAGTGGTACATTCGGAGAGTCACTCATGCTGAGGGAAGGAGTAACCACCTGAGCCAGTTGGGCCGGAGTAGCTAGCGTGCTATCCGAGGGGTTACTGTTTGGTCTCAGCGGGTCGGTGTTTCCTACCTGTGCTTGTGTGGACGGTGTTTCCCACTTACGGTTGTGTGGTTGGTGTTTCCTACTTTCGGAGGAGTGGTTGACGTGTTTTGCCGAGACGGGAGTTGTAGGCTCCTTGATAGAATGATTTTAGAAATATGCATGTTACATTCCGAAGGCACATGATTCATATCGAGATTTTAGGAGTAGCGTGTTACAGTTTTACTTGCTTTGTTACCTGTATCTTTGCTACTGCACTTGTGGGTGTGTGTGTGGGAGGCGAGGGATCGGATGATCCCTACTGAGCCCAGTTTTGGTGTGGCTCACTCCCTGCGTTTTCAGGTGTAGACCTTGTGGCGTGTGGCGGCGCGTGGTGTTCTCCTTGGTTTGCGGACCAGCAACTATCTCAGTTCCCGGGGTATTCCCCGATGTTGTTGTACTTTATTTCTGCCCGTACTTAATTAATTTGTTGGACATGTAATTAGTGTTGGACTGTGTACGGACATTGTTACTTTACTTCCTGCGCACTGTACACCTTGTAGTCCGTGTGAATGTTATATTTAATCTTGTTTAACGCTTACTCCTCCAGATGTGCAAATAAGATCCTGGTATGAACCTACAGTTAATGGGCCGACATCCATTTAGTGACCGGGTCTCCGGTCATAGGATGGCGGGTCGTTACATATACACTTTTACCTAAATCACATTGAGTGAATGCTTTTAATATCCAACTGCCATCTCATCATCATGACAGGTAGTATTGGCAAGTAAAATTCTAATAAACTTATTCTGGTAACCTTTGAGGAAAAATCATCCAAGTCAGCACTTTGATCATGACTATTTCCTTCAGATTACCATATAAGTTTTAAGTAGTCCATGTGTACTAATCTTCATTCTGAAGATTTACTTGCTTATGAAAGATACAATATCCTCAAGCAATACTATATCAAGTTCCGAACTTAATAGGCGTTATGGACTATAGCTTAGAACTCTTAACTTCTTGCCAACTTAAAAGTTGTAATTATGATAGAGAGCTTCCTCATAGATTTAGGATTATGATCCACATCTTTGAGCTCCTCTCATTCTGCTATCTCTGATATGTCAAACATATCAGACTAGCCATTGAGAGAATCTCAAAATCTATGATGCTCTCTAATGTGCGTTATGAACGGTTCCAAACATCTGAAGATTATTTAATAATCTTTTGTTAATTTGTGAGTCTAGAACATCTTCTAGTTTTATTAGCTCCTACTGTATTGTTTGAGGACATGTTCCTTTTCTTAGAAGACAACTTTCAGTACAATAATTATTTTATTATCATCTAGCCAATAAAATAATGTCCAAACTCTTTGGACATCTCACAAAATCACATTACTCCGTGTCCTTTTAGATCCAACTTCTTTGGATCATGTCTTTTCCAAAAGATTGGGACATAACTTGACTTTAACATCCTTAAAATCATGTTAGTTTATAATTCACATCTCATATGAATTATCGCATCTCCATATCTTATATGGATATACTGACTTATTTGGAACCATATGTGAAGTATGAACATCTAATGTTTATACTCACATATATTTACAAGAATATAAGAGTTAGGCAAATCTTATAAATATAGCACTATATTCAATAAAGTGCTATTCCTCACTGTATCATATTCCTATGATATACAATAATAATTTATCGAGAGAGGATACAATTATCCTTTTCTTGACTTACGTGAATCCCGTACTCAAGTATTAATTTCTTTGATCAAATCAAAGAATTCTAATACTCTTTCATTTCAATCACTTCATGTTGATCTTTTATATCTTAATCTTTCAGATGCATTTGACTTGTACTGTAACAAGTACATACAATCGAATCTTCTAAGAGTTAATCATTAAGGTAAGTCAATAGAAGTTATTACCTTTTGGCTTTAAGAAGATATTGGGTTATTTACATCATCATGTATAAGCTCTAATAATTTCTTATCGCATAACCTAGTGTACAATGCCATAGACAATCATGATTCACTAAGTTCATTTCTATAGGAGATTTGTGAACATTCATCATATGATATGTCACATCAAGAATCTATAGTGCATTAACTGTTTTTAAAAATCTTTCATTCTATTGATAAAACCTAAATGGAACAACGCTTGTTCCTTCTCAATCAATGTTATTCACTTTTATAATTCTTGATTATTAATAGAACTAAATAACAATTATTTAGTTTCATATTAATCTCCTAAAACTATACAAAGATTTACTATCTCACAATAACCTATATATCTTCGGAACTATTGTTGAGTCTAACTCAACATTTTCATTCTCTCGATTTCCTTTTACTTGTCTAAGTCTGCATTGTATTGCAGATCTAAGAATCATTTCCAATATCTCATATTGGAGATACTAACTCTTCAATAGACATGCAAAAGTGGACAATAAGAATACCCGAAACTTCTTACAAGTTTCATTTTCCTATTTGCCTTTACCAATATTCTTATATTGGTTACAGGGGGAGAACTGCTCATTCTCTCTTTCAACTGACTTGCCTTTATCTATCTCAGGTGTGAGTTCAACCATTTAAGATCTTACCTCTAGCCTTTCTCAAAGGCATACCATAAATATCTCTTCTTAGTTTCATCCAAGTAAGAGATCTAACTAGGATAGTGGCTATCAAATTCCCCTTGAAGGCATTCTTCAGAGTCCTTTCGCCAATTTGAATTTGAGAAGCTTTGACATCCATTATGTCAAGTCTCGGATTAATAGACGACATTTCAGTTAATAGAGAAAATAAATAATTTAAGCAGACAGTTCTTATAATTCAATTATGGACTTTTATTTTGAATGATTTCCTACTATTTTTCGACGGACTATATAACTCTCAGGTACACAGAATGGGAGACTTCAATGGTCTCCTAACAGGGATTAGAATCTCAATGACTTGTAGTACAGTCTTGTGGATAGCACAACAAACTGTAATACAATCAAGGAGCACCCATCTCATGGGACTTGCAACTCTTTGCAACATCTGATCATGACTTTGGTCCCCAGAGTTTTAATGGCCTTGTGGATAGCACAACAAATCATTAATTCTGGTCTAAGCAATACCATCATTACGAGACGAGTATAGATTTGCATGCAACCCTTGTAGTAGCACAACAAGGCTACATGGTTCCTTGACCCCGATCAGAAGGCATCTTATGCCATAGCCAAAGTCTCTCCTTACAATTAAACAAGCCTTGTGGTAGCACAACAAACCTGTCTAGGGTAATTTGAGTCTTATGACTATAACGATGGAGGACCACGCAATAAGTTCTTAACTACTTACGTTGCTACTCAGACTTTAGCGAGGGTTTTAGATAACTTTTATCTTGGTCTCTTCCTAGGTGATAGTTTGTAATATATCACATATATATTTAACTATACCTAAATAATAGCAATTGATTCATAACCAAAAGAAAAACATACATCAACCATATATGTTCATTGTGTGGTCATGGATAGCACGGTGATTAACTGGAGCCATACAATTAATCACCACAGCTATATAACAATTATATAATTAAAAACATGCAATCACATCGGCACTGGTGATCTCATCTCTTGTCGCCTTCCTGGTTGCACTAGTGGATCATCCTTACCTCTTCTAAGTCACAGCGATCAATTACAAACAATAATGAGGTTTGAAACAGTTTTCAAATACAAATTAATTGTAAAAGAAAACCTTATGGCTGAGTACAACAAAAGAGAGAGATAGAATTACATCGGAATGAGAGAGAGATGGAGGCACGCAAGCCTCATTAATTAACAATTAATTAACCCATTCAAATTCTAGAATGGTCCATTCAATTCACACACCATCACATGACATGAACTTAACTAAGTGTATGTCCATGACCACTACAAATATTAACCATCCACACATGATACATCACATAAAGGCTAAAATTTTGAAAATAATAGTCTTGGTTTTCTCAAAACCTGGGTACCAATCAAAATTGGATAATTTGAATTTTCGAAAATCTCATTTTCTATCATGCATTTAAATCTAATTTAAAGGATTAAAACACATCAACATGTGTACTCAAGACTAAAATTAAAATTCTAAAATATTTGATGCATAATTTAGAACACTTCTAAATGAATTAATCTAACACTTAAATTAATCACAAATCACAATAACAGCAATTATTAATGTGAAACAATCTAACATTTAGATCAAATTAAAAATTCATGAATAACTCTTATAAAAAAATTTCTAATTGTAATTATTAATTCCTTAACAACTCTTTGTTAAGAAACCCTTTATTAAATAATATTTCTCAATAACAATTATTAAGAAATATTAATTAGAACATTTCTAATTAAAAATTTGTCCAACAATTAGACCTATTTAATCTCTGAATAACTTTTATTAAAAGATCCAATTAGGTGAATTAGATCTTTGAAAATATTAATTAAAAGATCCTTGAGAAAATTAATTAATCTAAATAACTATTATTAAGACTTAATTAATCCTTAATAACTTTTATTAAGGTATATTTCTCAAGAAATAATTAACTCTAGCAATAAATTTGTTATTAAGAGTTAACTTATCACTTAATAACCTTTATTAAGTGTCCCTTAATTAATCATTAATTTCACAACAACAATTGTTAGAAAATTAAATATATAATCACTTAATTGAAATCAACACTTGTTAATATTGATTTAAGATCATATCTTAAAATAAATAACAACACTTGTTAATAATTTTAAGATCATTTCTTAAATTATTAACCTTTTAAGATCATATCTTAAATCAACCTTTTAATTATTTAATTAAAAGTAATTAACAACACTTGTTAATTAAATTTTAAGATCACATCTTAAATAAAACTTTTAATCACTCAATTAAAGGTAATTTAACAACACTTGTTAAAAAGCAATTAAGATTATATCTTAATGGACCCAGTTTACTGAAAATAATAAATTTAAGATTTAAAACATATTTTAAACAAAAATTAATTACAATTTTCATGTTAAATGGGTGGAGTTTATAATAATAAAGGGGTTATAGGGGTCAATTGGGTAAATGGGCTGGGCCAATTGGGTCATGGGCCTCGGGCCTGGCTTGGCTCAGCCACAGGACCTGGTCTAGGTCACTGGCTCGAGCCATGTTGGCACTGGTCTAGACCTGGGCTCGGCCAGCCCTGGACTAGGCGCGCTCGGGCCAAGCCCGGTCTGGTCGCTCGGGACTGGCCGGTCCAGGGCCTCCCTTCGTCTGGCTCGCACATAATTAGGGTTTCATAACCCAGCTGTCGGGGCCCCCTTTAACAGGTCCTAGGGCGGCGCCACTACCGGCGCTAGTGGCGGGGGCCGGCTGGAAGTGGCCGGCGGGATTCCCTCTTGACCCCGGCGTCGGTGATCGCCGGGCCGGCGAGCCTTGCGCCGCCGGTAGCCCCCAAAAAGGGGTGGTTAAACCTGGTTTTTGTAGCCCTTAACCTCCTCTTATTCCACTTCCAACACTTGGAAAAATCAGAAAAAGAAAGCTTCGCCATCGGCCTCCAACAACAACCTGGGATTGGGAAGGATTGCTGGTCATTCCAGCATACAAAACAGTTTCCTTCCATCACTATGGAAGCCCCAACCATTCCCACGAATTAGTTCTACATGTTCTTGAAGAACATGTCGGAATAACACCCAAAAATCGATTTTTCTTCACGCAAAAATAATCTAGACATTATAGTTCATCATATGAATAAATTCCACGAGAGAAAAATAAATTTAAGCATGGAATTAATTCTAGAATATTAATTTTATCGTTCTAAAGCAGATCAGAGCGGAACCTGGCTCTGATACCACTATTAGGATCCGGACGGGGCGTGACGAACGCAGTGGAAGCAACAAAAATTAAATCACGCCTGATGCCCGCAGATCCATTTCGGAACAAAAACTAAAACCGAAAAACAGTTGTTATGATCTCATCACCTGATGGGGCAGAATCCGATTCGGTCCATTAAGCAGCCCAATACCAACAGCCCAACAGCAGCAGTTCAACAATAGCGGCCCACTGGCAGCCTTCGGCCCATCAGCGGCCCAGCAGCATTCGGCCCACCAACGGCCCTCAGCCCAATTGGCTTCGGCCCAGCTAGCGGCCTACAGCCCAGTTGGCTTCGGCGCACTAAGCGGCATTCGGCCCAACAGCGGCCCCCAACCTTCAGCCCGGTAGCCGTATCCGGCCCTCTCCGGTGGGAGGGTTAGGCACTATGGCGGTTTACCAGTAAACCAAAACATAGTCCTATATCGGCTACCACGGTTGAGTAACCTCTATCCTCCGTTATAAATACAAGGCTATTTATTACCAAAGGTATGTCTTCTTGACCAAGGACAATAGTCCAAAAGCATTAAAGCTACCTCTTCTTCCTTCCCTTCTGAATTGAATCTTCTTCAGAAGCTGACTTAGCCATCAGAGGGGGTTCTCTTGGGCCGAAGCCTGGGACCCCTACTGACTGGTTCTTCTTCTTACAGGGGCCTCGGTTTGAATCTTCGCCGACCTCTCCGAGTCGGCCTCAGCCACCGACTTCGGGTTTTCTCCCTCTGGTCTCGACCTTGCCCTTCGCCGGTCAGGTCTACTTCGACCCTGCGGAGTTCGCTTCGCCCTCGGCCCACGCTTCGCCCTCGTCTCGGTCCAGATCCCTATCGGTCTTCTTCTTCAATCTTCTGTCCCGGATTCTAATCCTGGAATCCGATCGTGATAGCTTCGGCTTCATCATCACCTTTGCGCGGAATCGAATCCACGATCATTTCGGTTCCGTCGAGGCGATGCCGCTAACCGCACAAGCGTTCGGCCTCTAACGGTATCCACGGGATCCACCGCGGTGGCTCGTCCTCGATCCCTCATCCAGATAAGTTCGCTCGCTGAAGAATCCTCGCCACAACCATGTCTGGATCATTCGGACGGGAATTCCCGACTCTCGGAAACACGTGCGGTGGAGACGGGAAGTCTCCCGGTGCCTCGAACGGGGCGCCCAGAGGAGAAGGAGAGAGAGAGGTGGGACGGCCAGCCTTGAGAGCTCCTGGAGCTTGGCCCAGGGTTTCTCAACAACAGGTATGTATATTAAGTCGGCGCGACTTTTCACAAAAATCCCTGAGTTAATATAAAACCCACTTAAGTACCACCGATTGAGAATCTGTTTGCATGTGACCCTCTAGGCCCATTAACCAGTCCGGTTTTCAGCCTGTTAAGTCCAATAACTAGTTATTGACTTATTGTGATTAATTAATATCTAGATATTAATTAATTACTTAACCAAATTAACATCTCATGTAAAATTCGATCGGACTTCCGATCAAGTTGGGTGCCAAGCAACACCACATGATCCCGGAAGGTAATAGGGTTCAGCAACCCACTCATGGAACATGTCCGTCCACAGTTACCGCGTGGCTATAATCTTTCGTTCTCACAATGCTCTCAAGTTAACCTAGGGTATAGTCAACTGTTAAACCCTAGATGGTCAACTCACTTGAATCAGACTCCACTATACAATATCCGAAAACAACTTTTCTGATATTGTGTCTGCTCTGGCTAGAGACTCTTGCAGATCTATTCTAGAGCATTCTCTCTCCACCTACCTAAGAGCGAACGATCCTCTATTGAACATATAATCACCTTCCAAGGTCTTCCGCTGGACCCGATCCTTGACTATTAGAAATCCCGTGGCTAGAGATTCGTAAGCCAAGGTCAAGGCCCAGAAGTCCACCGATAAGGTGTCTTTGGTGTCTCAAGTCTGAGGACCAACCACGCCACTGTGACGATGAATCAAGTCGATTGACAGTCAGGTAAATTACCATTCGGCGATTCATATCGGGTCAGTTCAGTGTACTCATTCCCCAATGAGCACCTATAGGTTCACCATTGTGTCTCCACACATGTGACTAACGAGATCAGTCACCCTCATCATATGAACTGGAATAACCTATACTAGTCTTATTGGATGTTTGATGTCCTCTTCAAACATCCTACGACTAGGAACAATTCATAATATGTGTTTGTAGATCATCGGTCTTATTATTAAGATCTCATCATAATCCTATGATCGTTGCACACATTCATGGACTTCATTATACGCAATGATAATAAGCACGCCAATCTACATAATGAAAATTTTATGTCATTTATTATAGAACCAGATTGAAATATGTGCCTCATGATTGGCTTAGAGGCCACCTATATCTATCATTCCCTACAAGAGATAGAATCTATTTTAGCAAATGTTCAGTTGTTAAATATAAAACAAGATATGGTATTTTATTCAAATTTTAACTCCCACTAATTTTCGACGGACTGTATAACCCTCAGCTATATAGAACGGGAGATGCAGACAGTCTCCTAGTGGGGATCAGAATCTCAATGACTTGTAGTACAGTCTTGTGGATAGCACAAGAAAGCTATTAAACAATCAAAGAGCACCCATCTCATGAGACTTGCAACTCCTTGCAATATCCGATCATAGCTTCAGTCCCCAGAGATTTAATGGCCTTGTGGATAGCACAACAAGCCACTAATTTTGGTCTAAGCTAACCATCATTACGAGACGAGCATAGATTTGCATGCAGCCCTTGTGGATAGCACAACAGAGCTATATGGTTCCTCTACCCCGATCAAATAGGCATCTAAAGCCATAGCCACAGTCTCTCCTCACAATTAAACAGGCCTGGTGGTAGCACAACAAACCTGCCTAATGTAATTCGAATGCTGTGACTATAATGATGGTAGACCACGCAGTAAGTTCTTAACTACCCACCTTACGGCTTAGAATTTAGACGAGGGTATTTAGATAACTTTTATCTTGGTCTCTCCTAGGTGATAGTATGTAAATATATAGTATATATTTAATAAATACCATACCTGCTTTGATTCGTAATCAAAATTAAAAGCAATGTATCTCATACATGTCAAGTATGGTCATAGATAGCACAGTGGGTTTGACTGGAGCCATCAGTCAAACGCACACACAATATAATATAACATTTACATTAGACTACCTTGCAAACACAGGCAAAGGATCTCCATCACATCGCCTTTCTGGTTGCATCTATTGATCGTCCTCGCTCCTTCCTCAGTTGTCTCGATCAGATTACATTTAAATCTAAATTTACATGTAAATAGAAGAAGGCCTTATAGCGAGTACAAAAGAGAAGGAGGTAGAATTATATCGGAGTATGAGAGAGAGAGAGAGGTACGCAGACTTCTATTTATTAACAATTAATAAATATTCCAATCACACATCTACGATCCATATAATCACTCATCACATGAATAATTAGATAAGTGCATATCTATGACCATAGTGTGTTTTAACCATTTCATACATGATAAGCTCATCATATAGCTAAAACAAAAGAGTTTTTCAAAATTAAATAATTTTTGACTTTCAGAAAGCTAGGTTCTGATCAAAATTGTCTTTTGAATTTCGAAAACTATTTTAATTAACTTAACATGCAATTAAATCATATTTAAAGGCATATAAAACACACATCACATGTGCACACACTCCAGATTAATAACTTCCAGATTATTCCATGCCAATTAAAATATTTCTAATAGTTAAACAATCTAACATTTAGATTAAAACATATTAATAATCTAACAATTAGACTATTAATAATTAATTACTAATCTAACTCTTAGATTAGTAAACTAAAATTAATTATTAATTTAACACTTAAAATAATAATCAACTTTAATCAGTTATTAATTACTAATCTAACTCTTAGACTAGTTAATCAATTAATGTTAATCACTAATTTAACTCTTAAATTCACACAATTAACACCAATTAATTATTAACTACTAATCTAACTCTTAGATTAGTCGACTAATGTTAATTATAAATTTAACTCTTAAACAGACAATTAACATCAATTAATCAATAACTACTAATTAAACCATTAGATTAGTTAATTAAAATTAATCATCAATTTAACACTTAAATTAACAATTAATTTCAATTAACTAATAATAACTAATTTAACACTTAAATTAGTCAATTAAAATTAATTATTAATTTAACATTTAAATTAACAACTAATTCTAATTAATTAACAACAATTTGTTAATAAGAATGATTCCATAATCATTAATGCCCAATTAAATTAAAATTGAATAATAATTTAAATTTTCAAAACACTTTTGAATTTAAAATCAAAATCCAATTTAATTATTAAATGGGGCTTGGGGTTTAATAGATATTAGGGGTTTAAAAGGTAAATGGGCTGAGTCAACTCAACATCTCGTTCGAGCCCCTAGCTCGGCCAGGGCTCGAACCAAGGGCACTAGTTCGGATTAGGAACCCCGCCCTAGGCCGGCCATGAACCGCCCCCTTCCCACCCGACTCCCCCTACAATCCGTAGAAAACCCTAACCCCTCTTTATCTGTTGTAGGTGGTGGCCGACGGGAGGGGAAAGCACCTGGGCGCCGACGGCTAGGGTTCCGGCACGCCCTGTCCCGCCGGCGAAGCCCCTGTCTCCGGTGAGGTTGCCGACGGTGCTTTTCCAACTTGCTCGCTTTTCTTCTCTCTCCCTTTCTTTTATTTTCTAGTTTCTCCAAACCCGTGGAGATGGAGGAAGAAGATGCAGGTCGGACATCGCCGGGATGCCCACTCCGGCGTCGCCAAGGAATTCCAATGAAGACCGGTATGGTCACTGGTCATACCAGGACCTCTGACCACCTTCCCATCGCATGGGGACGCTGGATTGAAGCCACCAAAACCTCGCCATTCTTCGTCCCACGAAGAACACGAAAACCACCAAATAAAATCCGAAAAATTACAAAAAAAAAATTATTTATGTTCATCTTATGAACACAATTCCATCATTTTAATCGGATTATAAGCATGGAATAAATCATGAAAATATTAAATCGAAGACCGAAACGGGACGAGAAATAGTGGAACCTGGCTCTGATACTACTGTTGGGTTCTCGCGTTTCTCCAGATCGCTCACGCAGCGGAAATTAAAATAAAACCAGCGATTCGTTTTCCTGTTTCAATTAAACTAAAAAAATTATCAAATAATCGGATTCTTACCGCGTGCGGATTCTAATTTGCAACCGTTCGGTTCCGTCGGTGTGACACCGCAAGCCGTGGAAGCGGCTGGCCTCTAGCGGAGTCCACGCGATCGTCCTTGCGGTGGATATCCTCACGTTTCCTCGTTCTTCGCAGCCTACGAAGCCTCCGCCATTCGCCGCAACGATCGCCGCAACGTGCGGATGATTACCCATCGAACGGGAGTCGAACAAGCGGCGGAGCAGACCCAGAGATCAAAACCGGCCTGGGGCACCAGAGAGAGAGAGGAAGAGAGGAGGGGGCGGCTAGGGTTAGCAGTAGCCTAGCAAGCTCAGCTCGTTCACTATATTTTATATTAACCATGCGGTTTTTCATAAAAACTCCCAGTTTATATAAAACCCACTTATTTATCCATTGCCTTGAGAATCATTCGCGTGTAACCCTCTAGGCCCAATAACCAGTTCGGTTAATGGCCCAATAAGCCTAGTGACTCCTCACTAGCCTGATTAATCAATTAATAACTCATATTAATTAATTAATCAATCAAATTAATGTCACACATCAAATTCGATCGGCCTTCGATCACGTTGGGTGCCAAGCAACACCGCATGAATGAGGAAGGTACTGGGGTTAAGTAACCTACTCTTGGAGCCATTCCGTCGACAGTTACCGCGTGGATATATCATTCGTACAATGCTCTCGAATCAATTCAGGGTATGGTGTACTGTCAAACCCTAATCGGTCGACTCACTTAGATCGGATGCTCCTTTCCTGATGTTATCGTCCGCCCTGGCCAGGGACTTCCGCGCATCCTTCCTAGAGCATTCTCTCTCTAAGTACCGAGAGCGAATGATTCCTTATTGACACTCAATTTCCTTCGACGGTATTCCGCTGTACCCGATCATTGGCTGTTTAGAATCCCGTGGTTAGAGATACATAAACAAGGTCAAAGCACAGAAGTCCACCGACAAGGTGTCCTTGGTGTCTCTGGTCCGAGGACTATTCACGCAACTACGACAATATAATTAAGCTAGTTGACAGTGAGGTATAATACCATCGAGCGATTCAGTTGGATCAATTCAGTGAACTCATTCTCTAATGAGCACCTACATATTCACCTTAGTGTCTCCACACAAGTGACTATGAGATCAGTCACCTTCATCTTATGAGCGGGAGTAATCTGTACTAGTCTATCCAGATATCTGATATCCTTCTCAGATATCTTTCGACTAGGAACTATTAAGAATATGTGTGTTTAAGTGATCAGTCTCATTAGTATGATCTCATCATAATCTGATCACTATCGCACATATTCACGGACTTCATTATGAGACGATAATTAATACGATTTACACACAATAAATATTATGCCATTTATATTAATATACGAACAAGTTTTACTTAGTCAGATTGGCTTGTAGGCCACCTTAGACTAACAACCACCAGGCTTGTTTAATTGTAAAGAGAGTCTATGGCTATGACATTAGATACCTATTGATCGGGGTAGAGGAACTATGTAGCTTTCTTGTGCTATCCACAAGGGCTGCATGCAAATCTATACTCGTCTCGTAACGATGATTAGCTTAGACCAGAATTAGTTGCTTTCTTGTGCTATCCACTTGGCCATTAAATCTCTGGGGACCGAAGATATGATCAGATATTATAAAGAGTTGCAAGTCCCATGAGATGGGTGCTCTTTGTTTGTCTTACAGCTTTCTTGTAGTATCCGCAAGGTTGTACTGCAAGTCATTGAAATTCTGATCAAAAGACCATGTTTTGTTTTAAATTTTAATAAATTGAATATCTACTAAATAGATTACTTATCTCCTATAGGAAAATATGTTGTCGAATAACCCACTCCGTGGCATACCTGATGCCAAACTTTTGATTAGCCTGAACTACTCGGATTGACTTAGAAACCTAAAGAATGTCTCCAGATCTTAGTACAATGCCTACGTCCTTGGGACTCATCCTCCTGCTGAACCGACATTAGATGCCCCAGAGGCAGAGATGATCGCGTACGATAAAAGATTGAAGGACAAAGGCAAAGGAATAGTAAAGGGTGACTACTTCTGTAACGACCCGCCACCCTATAATCGGGGATCCGATTACTAAATGGGTACCGAATCATTAAAATTTAGAGCCAAACTAGGATCTTGATAAGTCTGGGAAATAAATAATAAACTAAGCTAAACATCCACATTACATTGAATTGTAAAGGATATGCATGAATTAAAAATTATTACAATTCAACTTGACTCAGCAAATAATTACATATTTCAACTAAAAAGAAATAATTAAGCGTACAGGCCTTAAAAGAAATAACAACTATATCGGGGCATACCTCGGAACGATGGCTGCTGGTGCACAACTCGAGACAAAACCCTCCTCGCTACGCCTGCCTGGAACCCTCACCTGAAAACCGCAGGGAGTCTCATCGAAAAAGACTCAGTAGGGATCCTTCGATCCCCACCATCCACTCACGCACCGACAAGTGCAACAACGTGAATAAAGGCAATTTAAATAAATAAAGCAGTAAACACAATTCTGAAACCACTCCACCACGGAGTCCACAACCAACATCTCGGCTAAACACGTAAACCACGCAGCCGAACGCAGAAAACACCGACCCGCTGAGACCAAACAGCAACCCCTCGGATAGTGCGCTGGCTACTCCGGCCTGACCTGGCTCAAGGTGGTTCTGCTTTCGCCAGCACGAGTGACACTCCGAATGTAACGACCCGCCATCCTATGACCGGAGGCCCGGTCACTAAATGGATGTCCACCCCTACAGCGTTCCGGGGCACTGTAGGGTGAGGCAGTGAGTCAAACTAGGACTAGCTGGAACCAGTGTACAGCCACTGCAAGCTACGTGTGCACACAAGCAGTCTAGACTACTGTCCTACCATCCGGATTGCCTCCACGCTAGGCCTCAGCGCTTCAGGAGGGCCCTGGGGACCGGCGAACCCCCGTCAAGCCGAAGCTACAGGAACTACCCACAAACCCAACTCTCCCGGGCTGCGTCAGGCCAAGGGCTATAGGTACCACTCGTAACCTTGATCAAAGGTCACATCAGGCCCAATGGCTAAAGGGTAAACCAACTCCCACCAGAAACACCACCAGCTCCACAGCAAGAAACACGCTAGAAGCTGTCACGACAACCAAGGGAAACCCCGACCCGCTGAGACCAAACAGTAACCCCTCGGATAGCACACTAGCTACTCCGGCCCGACGGGCTCAAGGTGGTTCTGCTTGTCTCAGCCAAGGGTGAAACACAACATGCACCACTCCACAGACACCATGGCCCTTCTCCCATCGGCCCATGGTGACAGACGTAAACCACAGTTAACCCGATCCACATTCGCATAACACAACCACACATATAACATGATTCCATTCGCACAGTAAACCTCAGTCTCAGTATATAGCTAAAGCACACACACACACGTGATGTAATTCCACTCACGCAGAAGTCCTCCGTCTCAGTATACAACCCAAAGCATGCATTTGAACCATCCTACCGTGAAACACGCATGAAATAACAGGGTTTAAGCATTTCTGTCTTGAATCGCGTCGACCGAGGTCGACGCCATTCAAGACCCTCAGACAGGTTTATTAAAAGCCATATTATCCTTAAAACGCGTCCACCAGTAAAGCCGCCATTTTAAAACGCGTCAGGGTCGCCATACGCCATTCAACCCAGAAATCCAGATTGCAGAACCCTTAAACGGGGGCATTTCCTGCCTAAATGGCGTCATGATGGCCCGACGTCCTCTGAAAGGCGTCGTCCATCCATGACGTCATTTAGTGCAGAACCCCTAACTCAGGAAACCTCGAACAGGGAGGTTTCTGCCCTAAAATGCGTCGTATTGGCCAGACGTCTTTCGGAAAGGCGTCGACCAGGCACGACGCCACTTAGCGCCAGAAACCAGGTTTCCTGGTTCGACCCGAGGGTCTCACCCTTGAACCCCAAGCACCCCGAAAAGCCCCAAAACCAAAAGGGAAGGAAGAAAAGTCCAACCATCACAAGCATGCTACGAAACCGAGTCCACAAGCACTGCCATTCCCACAAGGAATCCCCCTAAACATGCTCAATCTAGCCCCAAACACGCCACATCACGCCAAGAAGCAAATGAGCACACAAGCAAGGTTTCGTCCCCCTACCGGTTCTTGAACTCCGCCAAGCTCCGTGCCGCCGTCCCGCCGCACCGCACACCGCCGCCAGTACCCTCGAGGACGCCGCCACTCCGCCGGGACGTCGGCCGCCGTCCGGAGAGTGGAACACCGCGAAGGAAGTGGTGGAGGTAGAGGTGAGAGGTAAGGTGGTGTTGGAGTGGTGGAAGAGGAAGAAGAGGAAGGGAAGGGGAAGAAGAGCGTCGGAGAGGGCGGAGAGAACGAAGAGAGAGAGAGTGAAGGCGAGAATGAGGGAAAGAAGGGGAGGCTCGCGGGGTCAACCAGAATCCCGCTAAAATGCGTCGATCGAGGCAGACGCCTATCAGTCTGACAGGACGGCCGTACTGACAGCGGTCTGAAACGCGTCGCTCACCGTGGACGCCGTTCAGACGACAGGACAGGCCGTACTGACAACGCTCTGGCGCCGCACCCTGACATCGCAGAGGTCACAGTCTGAATCGCGTCGACCAAGCACGACGCCGTTCAGATGATGTGACCGGGGCCGTACCCTCGCGGCCCGAAACCCGCCCACGTGGCGCAGCAACCAACAGATCTAAATGGCGTCCACACAACCTGACACCTTTTGAAAGGCGTCGAGCAGTGCTGACGCCATTCAGTCAGCAATCTCAAGACCCCCCACAGGGTCCAAACCAAGGGATCCGACCCGAACCCGACCTGAATACAGAACCCGAAATCTCAGTCCTTACATTCTCCCCCCCTTAAAAGAATTTCGTCCTCGAAATTGCAACCGCTCGACGCTCGACTCGGCTAACCATCACACGCCGACACACACCGATCACAACAATCAATCTCACCAATCACACGCACAAGGCTCCACATAAATAGCCAATCACATCACATCAAGCTAACCAAGATTCTCAATTCTGACAAAAGCTGATAGATCAAAATATCCACACACTAGCAAGACCCAAATCACGAAACCGATTTCTCTATCAATCCAAATACATACGAGTGCCACACGAGTTCACAACCACCTCAGAAAAAGACAAGATAAAAGTGCTCTCCTAGCACAACCTCTCGGACCTCCACAAGAAAACGCGACTCCAATCATACCTCGAACACTCACTAACCGCTCTGTCCCTGACCTGCCTGGTTCTTCTGGGGACAGTTCCTCGCGAGATGTCCCTTCCGACCACAAGCGAAACAGCTACCAGTGATTAAGGGACATATCCGGTTGCCATGAAACCTGCTACATCGGGGACAACGATCTGCAGCGTCCCGCCTCGCCTCCTGCTGCCAGCTGACCTCTGTCTCCATCTGCTGAACCGAACCATCCTCCTCCTCGCCATAAGGTACCTCCTGGAACTCGACCTCGAAGGAACTCGGATCATCTGACGAAAAAGCTGTCGATCTATCCCTGCTCTGTTGCTTCCCCTGTGCCGAATGCTCCGATTCCCTCGCCGTGTATTGGAACTGCATCTCCACTGCTGCCGCGCACTGAACTGCTGACGCCAGATCTTCACAACAATGGGCCGCCACAAACTCCCTCAGACCATGCCGAAGTCCATCCACAAATTTCTCCGTCCTAAGATCCTCACGCTCAGATATGTGTGGAGCAAATCTTCCCAGAGCCACAAATTTCATCTGGTACTCTAGAACTGTCATATCATCCTGCACCAATTCTATAAACTCCCTTTCCTTGGCCCTACGAACGTGCCTCGGAAGGTATTGCCCACTGAACTCTCTCACAAAGCCTTCCCAAGGAATCTCTCTCAAAGATCTATCTGGAAACAACAACCCCTTGATGGTAACCCACCAATCGTACGCATCGCCCTTCAACAAGTAGGTTGCCAACAAGGTCTTGTCACTCTCAGCACATTCTAGGACATCAAACACCTTCTCCACTTCCTTAACCCACTGAGCTGCTGCATCTGGAACAGGTTGACCCGTGAAAGAAGGGGGCTTCAGCTTCAAGAACCGCTCCATCACCGTGGATTGGCCACCTCGGGAACTGGACCCCTCACTTCCATCTCCCTGTTGATATCTAGACATAGCCCCAATCATAGCTTCCATAAAGCGATCCACATTATGGCCTCCTGCCCTCGAACCACCACCATCTGCTCTCGCACCCCGAGCCACCGGAGCTCTCCGCTTCGGCGCCATCGCTGCCCCACAACACGCAAATCGAACCAAAACACGTCAAATCCTATCAATCTACACCAGCAGCCATCGCCTGTACAGACTCGCACTTATTGTTGGACTATAATATCTAACCCAGTTTATCACATACTCGACCAGACTGAGCTCTGATACCAACTGTAACGACCCGCCATCCTATGACCGGAGGCCCGGTCACTAAATGGATGTCGGCCCATTAACTACGGGTTCACACCCGGATCTCACACAACACGTCTGGAGGAGTAAGTGCTAAACAAGATTAAATATGACAATCTCACGGACTACAAAGATAAGCAAGTGCGCAGGAAGGAGAATAACAATGTCCGTATACAGTCCAACAATAATTACATGTCCAACAATTAAATAAGTACAGGCAGAAGGAAGTACAACAACATCGGGGCATACCCCGGAACTAAGATAGCTGCTGGTCCGCACACCAAGAAGACACCACGCTCCCGCTCGCCTCGAGGTCCACACCTGAAACCGCAGGGAGTGAGCCACACCAGAAATGGGCTCAGTAGGGATCATCCGATCCCCTACCTCCCACTCACACACCCACAAGTATAACAACAGGAATATATGGCAATTAAGTAAAGCAGTAAACACAGCACCCCAGTCAGATGTGAAACGTACGATAAGCAGTGTAACAAGAACCATTCTAAGCAACCCGAAGAACCCAACACAGAGTCACGACTCACAGCCAAAGTCCACGGAGCGACTAAACCACACTGTCGACCGAAGTCGAACGTCGCCTCCCAACACTACCACCACAGCTCACGCCTGTCCACCCCTACAGCGTTCCGGGGCACTGTAGGGTGAGGCAGTGAGTCAAACTAGGACTAGCTGGAACCAGTGTACAGCCACTGCCAGCTACGTGTGCACACAAGCAGTCTAGACTACTGTCCTACCATCCGGATTGCCTCCACGCTAGGCCTCAGCGCTTCAGGAGGGCCCTGGGGACCGGCGAACCCCCGTCAAGCCGAAGCTACAGGAACTACCCACAAACCCAACTCTCCCGGGCTGCGTCAGGCCAAGGGCTATAGGTACCACTCGTAACCTTGATCAAAGGTCACATCAGGCCCAATGGCTAAAGGGTAAACCAACTCCCACCAGAAACACCACCAGCTCCACAGCAAGAAACACGCTAGAAGCTGTCACGACAACCAAGGGAAACCCCGACCCGCTGAGACCAAACAGCAACCCCTCGGATAGCACACTAGCTACTCCGGCCCGACGGGCTCAAGGTGGTTCTGCTTGTCTCAGCCAAGGGTGAAACACAACATGCACCACTCCACAGACACCATGGCCCTTCTCCCATCGGCCCATGGTGACAGACGTAAACCACAGTTAACCCGATCCACATTCGCATAACACAACCACACATATAACATGATTCCATTCGCACAGTAAACCTCAGTCTCAGTATATAGCTAAAGCACACACACACACATGTGATGTAATTCCACTCACGCAGAAGTCCTCCGTCTCAGTATACAACCCAAAGCATGCATTTGAACCATCCTACCGTGAAACACGCATGAAATAACAGGGTTTAAGCATTTCTGTCTTGAATCGCGTCGACCGAGGTCGACGCCATTCAAGACCCTCTGACAGGTTTATTAAAAGTCAGATTATCCTTAAAACGCGTCCACCAGTAAAGCCGCCGTTTTAAAACGCGTCAGGGTCGCCAGACGCCATTCAACCCAGAAATCCAGATTGCATAACCCTTAAACGGGGGCATTTCCTGCCTAAATGGCGTCATGATGGCCCGACGTCCTTCTGAAAGGCGTCGTCCATCCATGACGTCATTTAGTGCAGAACCCCTAACTCAGGAAACCTCGAACAGGGAGGTTTCTGCCCTAAAACGCGTCATATTGGCCAGACGTCTTTCGGAAAGGCGTCGACCAGGCACGACGCCATTTAGCGCCAGAAACCAGGTTTCCTGGTTCGACCCGAGGGTCTCACCCTTGAACCCCAAGCACCCCGAAAAGCCCCAAAACCAAAAGGGAAGGAAGAAAAGTCCAACCATCACAAGCATGCTACGAAACCGAGTCCACAAGCACCGCCATTCCCACAAGGAATCCCCCTAAACATGCTCAATCTAGCCCCAAACACGCCACATCACGCCAAGAAGCAAACGAGTACACAAGCAAGGTTTCGTCCCCCTACCGGTTCTTGAACTCCGCCAAGCTCCGTGCCGCCGTCCCGCCGCACCGCACACTGCCGCCGGTACCCTCAAGGACGTCGCCACTCCGCCGGGACGTCGGCCGCCGTCCGGAGAGTGGAACACCGCGAAGGAAGTGGTGGAGGTAGAGGTGAGAGGTAAGGTGGTGTTGGAGTGGTGGAAGAGTAAGAAGAGGAAGGGAAGGGGAAGAAGAGCGTCGGAGAGGGCGGAGAGAACGAAGAGAGAGAGAGTGAAGGCGAGAATGAGGGAAAGAAGGGGAGGCTCGCGGGGTCAACCAGAATCCCGCTGAAACGGGTCGATCGAGGCAGACGCCTATCAGTCTGACAGGACGGCCGTACTGACAACGGTCTGAAACGCGTCGCTCACCGTGGACGCCGTTCAGACGACAGGACAGGCCGTACTGACAACGCTCTGGCGCCGCACCCTGACATCGTAAAGGTCACAGTCTGAATCGCGTCGACCAAGCACGACGCCGTTCAGATGATGTGACCGGGGCCGTACCCTCGCGGCCCGAAACCCGCCCACGTGGCGCAGCAACCAACAGATCTAAACGGCGTCCACACAACCTGACGCCTTTTGAAAGGCGTCGAGCAGTGCTGACGCCATTCAGTCAGCAATCTCAAGACCCCCTACAGGGTCCAAACCAAGGGATCCGACCCGAACCCGACCCGAATACAGAACCCGAAATCTCAGTCCTTACACCGAATGTACCACTCCCACACCGGTACTAGCTATACCCCTGGGTACACCAGGTGACCCTCTCTCTAGGCGTCACCCCACCACTCCCACACCGGCTCCGTGTCCCTCCCACACCGACACAGGGTGCCTAAGCACTAAGAACTGTCACTCTAGGTCCACGATTGCATAAAACGCAAGACGGTGTGATCCAATCATGTAGAAATCATCGTCCTCGAGTATGTTTTCAAACATGCATTTATCCAAACTATCTAACAATGTAAACACATATTAATTGCATGCTTTAATGAGATTCTCTCTTGAATCACGTCGCCCAAGGCCGACGTCATTCAAGATCCCTAAACTGGTTCATACAAAAATTGGCCTCGGAAGATGGCCTAAAACACGTCGTGCAAGGTCGTCACCTTTTAAAAGGCGTCTCTATCTCTCGTCGCCTAATCATGACAGAAACATAATTAGGCCTTGGGGTGATTCGAACTTAAATCGCGTCGTGGGAGGCAGCCACCATTCAAAAAGGCGTCGCTGTCCCAAGATGCCATTTAACGTTCACTAACAGGTTCCCCCCCAGCCTTTCGAGTATAAAAAATGGAATTTTATCCCAAAAATCTCCTAAACATACTCCAAAGTAGGAAAACATGGTTTTAATCAAAATACAACGGAGATCGTCACCCTACCGGTTACTTGAACCCCTCCGACCTTCAAGTTGTCGGACCGCTTCAAGTTGTCGGACCGCCACGCCACAAACCGCCACCGATACCGTCATGGACGCCGTTACTCCACCAAGACATCGGCCGCCGTCCAGAGAGCAATACGCCGCGGAGAAAATAGTGGTGGTAGTGGTGGAAATTAGGGAGGGGGTTTGATGGAGTGGAGGGAGAGGAAAGGAAGGAGAAGGGGTAGGGAGAGCGAAGAGTTCGGAGAGAGGGGGAGGAGAGAGAAGAAAATGAGAGAAATGAGGGAAAAGTGGGAGGGTTCGTGGGTTTAGAACAAACTTAGCTAAAACGCGTCGCCTAAGACCGACGCCATTCAAGTGACAAGACTGGGGCTGTACTCTCGCGGCCCGAAACTGGCCCACGTGGCGCCTATGTGGCACCGACGTAGCACACTCTAAAATGCGTCTTCCTAACAAGATGCCGTTTGAACCGCGTCTCACTAGCTCGACGTGATAAAGAACCTATGCTCCCAGCCCCACAAGGGCTCAAATCAAGGGGTCCGATATCGAAACTGACCCAATAACTGGATCTGAAGCCTCAATCCTTACAACTTCTACTGCATACAGAATGGTCACTGGAAGAGGAACTACAAGGAGTTCCTCAACGATAAAGCTCATGAAAATTGAAGCTATCGATAGCTTCAGATATCTATATGATAGATATCAATTTGTTAGTAAGAAATTCCACATCTTGGGTATTAGATACCGGATGTGCTTCTCATATCTGCCATGATATGCAGATGCTGACAAGTAAGCGTAAGCTGAGAAAAGGCGAGGTGGAACTGAGGCTAGGAAACGGCGCAAAAGTTACAGCAGTTGCTGTAGGGACAACAAACCTCAAGCTTCCATCGGGAAACGTCTTATCATTGGAAGATTGTTATTATGTTCCTAGAATAATAAAGAACATCATATCAGTATCTTGTTTGGACAAGATAGGATATAGGTTGTCTATTGAGAATAGAAGTTGTTCAATTTATTATGGTAATAAATCAATAGCTTTAGTATCTTTAGTCAACGGTCTATATCTTTTAGATGTTTCTTATTATAATCTTTATATTGATAATGCTCTTAAGAAGAGCAAGAATTGTGTGAACGAAGCATACATGTGGCATTGTAGATTTGGACATATTGGTGAAAGTAGGCTGCAAAGGTTGCACAAGCATGGTTATTTAACTGCATTCGATTATGAATCATTTGCGACATGTGAATCCTACCTAATGGAAAAAATGGCAAAATCTCCATTTATTGGATATAAAAAACGTGCCAAGGACATTTTGTAACTAATATTTTTAGATGTATACGGTCTAATGTCCACCCAAGCCAAAGGTGGCTTCTCGTACTTCATCACGTTCACCGACGACTTCTCAAGATTCGGCTATATGTACTTAATGAAGTACAAGTTGGAAGTATTTGAGAAGTTCAAGGAGTTTAAAAATGAGGTAGAGAAGCAAACATGAAATAGTATTAAAACTCTTCGATCAGATCGAGGAGGAGAATATTTGAGTACTATTTTCACACAATTCCTAAAGAATATTGGTATCCTTTCTCAGCTGAGCCCTCCATATATACCACAGATGAATGGTGTATCTTAAAGGAAGAATCGCACCTTATTGGACATGGTGCGATCCATGATGAGCTTTTCGAAATTACCAGTGTCCCTCTGGGGGTATGCTCTAGAGTCAACAACATACTTACTGAACATAGTATCCAGCAAATCTGAGACCTCTACTCCATATGAGGTATGCGTAGGTTTCTCGGGTTTTCCCGGATCTCCCGCGCAGCGGAAATAAAATAAAAACGGAGAACCATTCCTGTTTCGAAAAATCTAAAATTACGACAATCAGATTATCGAAGTCATATCGTGTACGGATTCGAATCTGCGACATTTTGGTTCCGTCGGTGCGACACCGCAAGCCGCGCAAGCGCCCGGCCTTTAGCGGAGTCCACGCGATCCTCCTCGCGACGGATATCCTCACGTTCCTCATTCTTCGCAGCCCATGAAACCTCTGCCGGTCGCCGTAACGATTGCCGCAACGCGCGGACGATTTCCCGTCAAACGGGAGTCGGAGAAGCGGCGGAGCAGATTCGGATCTGTCTGGGACGCCAGAGAGAGAGAGAAACAGAGGAGGGGGTGGCCAGGGTTAGCAGCAGCTTGGCCTGCTCAGCCCGTTCGCTATATTTTATACTAACTGCGTGGTTTTTCATAAAAACCCCCAGTTTGTATAAAACCCACTTATTTATCCATCGCCTTGATAATCATTTACGTGTGATCCTCTAGGCCCAATTACCAGTCCGGTTAATAGCCCAATAAGCCCAGTGACTCCTCACTGGCTTTATTAATCAATTAATAACCCTATATTAATTAATTAATCAATCGAATTGATGTTGCACATTGAATTCGATCGGGCCTCCGATCACGGTGGGTGCCAAGCAACACCGCGTGAACCCGGAAGGTATCAAGGTTAAGTAACCAACTTTTGGAACCTTTCCGCCGACAGTTACCGCGTGGATATAATCCTTCATTCGTACAATGCTCTCGAGTCAACTCAGGGTATAGCGTGTTGTCAAACCCTAACCGGTCGACTCACTTGGATTGGATGCCACTGATAAATATCGGAAAACTCCTTTCCCGATATTATCATCCGCCCTGGCCAGGGACTTCCGCGCATCCTTCCTAGAGCATTCTCTCTCTAAGTACCTAGAGCGAATAATTCCTTATTGACACACAATTCCCTTCGACGGTATTCCGCTGTACCCAATCCTTGGCGTTTTAGAATCCCATGGCTAGAGATTCGTAAACCAAGGTGAAAGCACAAAAAGTCCACCGACAAGGTGTCCTTGGTGTCTCAGGTCCGAGGACCATCCACGCAACTGCGACAATAGAATCAAGCTGGTTGACAGTGAGGTACAATACCATTCAGCGATTCAGTCGGATCAGTTCAGTGAACTCATTCTCCAATGAGCACCTACAGATTCGCCTTAGTGTCTCCACACAAGTGACTTATGAGATCAGTCACCCTCATCATATGAGCAAGAGTAATCTGTACTAGTCTAACCGGATCGATGTCCTTCTCGGATATCCTCCGACTAGGAACGATTAAGAATATGCGTGTTTAAGTGATCAGTCTCATTAGTATGATCTCATCATAATCTGATCACTATAGCACATATTCACGGACTTCATTATGAAACGATAATTAATGCGATTTACACATAATGAATATTATGCCATTATATTAATAAATGAATAAGATTACAAAGTCAGATTGGCTTGTAGGCCATCTAAGACTAACAATCTCCCACTTGGACTAAAGCCAATCACCTTTATATAGTAAGACTATAGACTCTAGGTGACGCTCAAACACAATTTGAGCCAACGGCTTTGTCAGTGGATCTGCTATATTATCGACGGATGGAACTCTTTCCACTACTATATCTCCTCTGGATATGATCTCTCTGATAAGTTGAAAGCGCCTCAGAATATCTTTCGATTTCTGATGAGACCATGGCTCTTTCACTTGTGCAATAGTCCCATTGTTGTCGCACAACAGCGGAACATGATCAAAGATGCAGGGAACTATGTCAAGGTAGGTGATGAACTTCTTCAACCATACTTTTTCCTTGAAAGCTTCAGCTGCAGCGATGTGCTCAGCTTCAGTCGTCGAATCTGCAGTGGTTGCTTGCTTGGAACTCTTCCAGCACACTGCACCTCCATATACAAGGAACATATCCTTAGTTCTTCTCAAGTACTTAAGGATACATTTCACTACCTTCCAGTGCTATTCTCCTGGATCAACCTGAAATCTTCTCGTAACATTTAGAGCAAATGCAATATCAGGCCGTGTACATAGCATGGCATACATGACAGATCCTATGGCAGAGGCATAGGTTACTCTATCCATGAGTGCCCTCTCATCAAGAGTCTTAGGATACTGCTCCTTTGAGAGACTAATTCCATGTATCATCGGTATGAGACCTCTCTTAGAATTTTTCATGTCAAACTTTTTGACTATGGTATCTATATACAAGGATTGGGTCATTCCAAGCATCCTCTTTGATGTATCTCTATAGATCCGTATTCCCAATACATAGGATGCTTCTCCCAAATCCTTCATGGAGAAATTTTTCGACATCCAGATCTTTACTGATGATATCATAGCTACATCATTCCCAATGAGTAGTATGTCATCTACGTAAAGAACTAAGAAGGTGACTGCGCTTCCACTGGTCTTCTTGTACACACAAGGCTCATCTTCATTCTTAATGAAGTTATAAGACTTGACATCATTGTTAAATCTTATATTCTAGCTCCGGGAAGCTTGCTTTAGTCCATAAACGGACATCTGAAGTTTGCACACTTTATCTGGAGATTTTTTGAATGTGAAACCTTCTGGTTGTATCATATACACTTCTTCCTCAAGGTTACCATTGAGGAAGGCAGTCTTCACATCCATCTGCCAGATCTCGTAATCGAGATGTGTAGCAATGGCGAGTAGAACTCTGATTGACTTTATCATAGCAATTGGTGAGAAAGTCTTGTCATAGTCAATTCATTGCCTTTGACGATATCCCTTTGCCACCAACCTTGCTTTATAAGTATTGATCTGTCCATCAGCACCGATCTTTCTCTTAAAGATCCACTTGCATCCGATGGGTACAATACCTTCGGGAAAGTCCTCCAAGTTCCAAACTTGATTGGTTTACATGGGCTAGATTTCTGAGTTCATGGTATCTCGCCATTTCCTGGCTTATGGGCCTTCTATGGCCTCCTGGTAGGTTTTAGGATCATCATCCTCATTATATTCTACCTTAGACACTCCTTCATCGATATGTCCCACATATCGTTCGGGCAGTCTAAGTACTCTACCAGATCTACGAGGCTCATCTATGTGTACCTGAACAGATTCAGGAACTAATATCTCATCTGATGATAATGCAGCTGCTTGGGGATCTAGAACCGCTTCCAGTACTATTTTACTCCCACTGTCCTCATGGAGAAGGTATTCCTCTTCCAGGAAGACATCTTTCGTGGCAACAAACACCTTTTGTTCATCAAGATGGTAAAAGTAGTTTCCAAAGGTTTCCTTTGGATATCCCACAAACCTGCATTTATCAGTTCGTGATTCCAGCTTGTCTGGATCATGCCTCTTCACATGAGCAGGACAACCCCAGACTTTAACATGTTTAAATTCTGGTTTCTTGCCTTTCCATATCTCATATGGAGTAGAGGTCACAGACTTGCTAGGTACTCTGTTCAGTAGATATGCTGCTGATTCTAGAGCATACCCCCATAGGGACACTGGTAATCCCGAAAAGCTCATCATAGATCGCACCATATCTAATAAAGTGTGATTCCTCTTTTCTGATACACCATTCATTTGTGGTGTATATAGAGGGGTTAGCTGAGAAAGGATACCATTATCCTTTAAGAATTGTGTGAAATTAGTACTCAAGTATTCTCCTCTTCGATCTGATCGAAGAGCTTTAATACTCTTTCCTAACTGTTTCTCTACTTCATTCTTGAACTCCTTGAACTTCTCAAACGCTTCTGACTTTTACTTTATTAAGTATACATAGCCGAATCTTGAGAAGTCGTTAGTGAACGTGATGAAGTACGAGAAGCCACCTTTGACTTGGGTGGACATGGGACCACATACATCTGAATGTATTAATCCCAGAATGTCCTTGGCACGTTCTCTATGTCCAGTAAATGGAGATTTTGCCATCTTTCCCATAAGCTAGGACTCATATGTCGTAAACGATTCATAATCGAATGAATTCAAATATCCATGTCTGTGCAACCTTTACAACCTACTTTCACCAATGTGTCCAAGTCTACAATGCCACATGTAGGCTTGGTTCACACAATTCTTGCTCTTCTTAAGAGCATTGTCAATATGAAGATTACAATAAGAAACATCTAAAAGATATAGACCATTGACTAAAGATGTCGAAGCTATTGATTTATTACCATAATAAATTGAACAACTTTTATTTTCAACAGTCAACCTATATCCTATCTTGTCCAAATAAGATATTGATATGATGTTCTTTATTATGCTAGGAACATAATAACAATCTTCTAATAGTAAGACGTCTCTTGATGGAAGCCTGAGGTTTGCTGTCCCAACAATAATCGCCGCAACTTTTGCGCCGTTTTCTAGCCTCAATTCCACCTTGTCTTGTCTCAGCTTGCGCTTACTTGTCAGCATCTGCGCATCATGACAGATATGAGAAGCACATCTGGTATCCAATACCCAAGATGTGGAATCTGTTACTGACAGGTTAATATCTATCATATAGATATCTGAAGCTTTAGACAGCTTCACCTTTCTATGAACTTTATCGTTGAGGAACTCCTTGCAGTTCCTCTTCCAGTGATCATTCTACTTACAGTAGAAGCAGTCACCCTTAACTACGCCTTTGTCTTTGTCCTTCGATCTTTTATCGTTAGCTATCGTCTCTGCGTCAAGGGGATCCAATGCCGGTTCAGCAGGATGATCAGCTCCAAGGACAAAGTCTATGCGCTCAGATCTGAAGACATTCTTCAGGATTCTGAGCCAATCCGAGTAGTTCAGGCTAGTCAAACGTTTGGCATCAAGTATGCCACGGAGTGGGTTATTCGACGACATAATTCCCTACAGGAGATATATGAAATCTTTTAGCAGATGTTCAATTATTAAATATAAAACAAGACATGGTCTTTTGTTCAAGTTTTAACTCCCACTAATTTTCGACGGACTATATAACCCTCAGTTATACAGAACGGGAGATGCCGACAGTCTCCTAGTGGGGATCAGAATCTCAATGACTTGCAGTATAGCCTTGTGGATAGCACAACAAACTACAACACAATCAAAGAGCACCCAACTCATGGGACTTGCAACTCCTTGCAATATCTGATCATAGCTTCGGTCTCCAGAGATTTAATGGGCTTGTGGATAGCACAACAAACCACTAATTCTAGTCTAAGCTAACCATCGTTACGTGACGAGCATAGATTTGCATGCAGCCCTTGTGGATAGCACAACAAAGCTACATGGTTCCTCTACCCCGATCATATAGACATCTAATGTCATAGCCACAGTTTCTCCTCCCAATTAAACAGGCCTTGTGGATAGCACAACAAACCTGCCTAAAGTGATTCGAATCCTATGACTATAACGATGGTGGACCACGCGGTAAGTTCTTAACTACTCGCGTTACGGCTTAGAGTTTTGATGAGGATATTTAGATAACTTTTATCTTGGTCTCTCCTAGGTGATAGTATATAAATATATCGTATATATTTACTAAATACTATACCTGCTTTGATTCATAATCAAAAGAAAACAATGCATCACATACATGTCTAGTGTGGTCATGGATAGCACAATGGGTTTGACTGGAGCCAACAGTCAAACATATACACAATCTAACATAACATTTACATTAGATAAACCTGTAAACACATAGGCAAGAGATCTCCATTCATAATCAAAAGAAAACAATGCATCACATACATGTCTAGTGTGGTCATGGATAGCACAATGGGTTTGACTGGAGCCAACAGTCAAACATATACACAATCTAACATAACATTTACATTAGATAAACCTGCAAACACATAGGCAAGAGATCTCCATCATATTGCCTTCCTGGTTGCATCTGTGGATCGTCCTCACTCCTTCCTCAATTGCCTCGATCATATTACAATAAATTCTAGAATTACATGTAATTAGAAGAGAGCCTTATGGCGAGTACAAGATCCACACATTCATCATTTATTAACAATTTAATAAACATCCATCATTCATCCACAATTCACACAAACACATCATTCATCTCATCAATAATTAAATAAGTGCATATCTATGACCACGGTGTGTTTTAAACATCCCACACATGATTCAGCGCATCCCATGGCTAAAATAAAAGAGTTTTTAAAATATATAATTTTAGCTTTCAAAAAGTTAGGATCCAATCAAAATTGGTATTAGAATTTCGAAAACTCTTTTAATTAACTTAACATGCAATTAAATCAAAATTTAAAAGCAATAAAACATATATCACATGTGCACACACTCCAAATTAATAATTTCTAGATTATTCCATGCAAATTAGAACACTTCTAATAATCTAACACTTAGATTAAACTCCATTAATAATCTAACAATTAGACTATTAATGACTAATCTAACTCTTAGACTAGTCCAACAAAGTTAATTAATAATTTAACAGTTAAATTAATAATCAACCATTATTAATTATTAACTACTAACCTAACACTTAGATTAGTCAATTAATATTAATTATTAATTTAACTCTTAAACCAATAATTAACACTAACTAATTAATAATTAATTAATCTAACTTTTAGATTAGATAAATAAAGTTATTATTAATTTAACTATTAAATTAATACCAATAATAATTAATTAGGGATTACTAATTTAACATTTAAATTAGTCATCTAAGTTAATTATTAATTTAACAATTAAATTAATAACTAACTTAAAATTAATTAACAATTAATAGTATTAAAAATCTAACATTTAGATTAATAATCATTAACCTCTAATTTAAACTCTTAAATTAGTTAGTTGAGGTTAATTATTAAATTAACTCTTAAGTTAATAATTAACCATAATTAGTTAAGAACTAATTGTTAATTAAATGATTCAAAATCATGTAAAACCCATTTTAAATAAAATTGAATAATAAATTAATTTTTCAAAACACTTTTGAACTTTAAATTTAAAATTCGATTATAATAAAAGAGGGTATTTGGGGTTTTAATTGGGAATTAAAAAGTGGAAAATGGCTCCACCGACAAGGTGTCCTTAGTGTCTCAGGTCCGAGGACCATCCACGCAACTGCGACAATAGAATCAAGCTGGTTGACAGTGAGGTACAATACCATCCAGCGATTCAGTCGGATCAGTTCAGTGAACTCATTCTCCAACGAGCACCTACAAATTCGCCTTAGTGTCTCCACACAAGTGACTTATGAGATCAGTCACCCTCATCATATGAGCAGGAGTAATCTGTACTAGTATAACCGGATATCTGATGTCCTTCTCGAATATCCTCCGACTAGGAACGATTAAGAATATGTGTGTTTAAGTGATCAGTCTCATTAGTATGATCACATCATAATCTGATCACTATAGCACATATTCACGGACTTCATTATGAAACGATAATTAATGCGATTTACAGGTAATGAATATTATGCCATTATATTAATAAATGAACGAGATTACAAAGTCAGATTGGCTCATAGGCCACCTAAGACTAACAGTATGGAAAGGCAGAAAATCGAAATTTAAACATGTTAAAATCTAAGGTTGTCCTGCTCATTACAAGAGGCATGATCCAAACAAGTTGGAATCACGAACTGATAAATGCAGGTTTATGAGATATCCAAAGGAAACCTTTGGATACTATTTTTACCATCTTGGTGAACAAAAAGTGTTTGTCGCTAGGAAAGTTGTCTTCTTGGAAAAGGATTACCTTCTCTAGGAGGACAGTGGGAGTAAAATAGAACCGGAAGAGGTTCCAGATCCACAAATAGCTGCGATATCATCAGATGAGCTATCAGTTCCTGAATCAGTTCAGATACACATTGATGAGTCTCACAGATCTGGTAGAGTACCTAGACTATCCGAACGGTATGTGGGACATATCACTAAAGGAGAGTCTAAGATTCAATATAATGAGGATGATGATCCTAAAACCTACCAAGAGGCCACAGAAGGCCCAAAAGCAGGGAAATGGTGAAAAGCCATGAATTCAGAAATCCAGTCCATGTACACTAACCAAGTTTGGAACTTGGAGGACTTGCCCAAGGGTATTGTATCCATTGAATGTAAGTGGATCTTTAAGAGAAAGATTGGTGCTGATGGACGGATCGATCCTTATAAGGCAAGGTTGGTGGCAAAGGGATATCGTCAAAGGCAAGAAATTATTGACTATGACGAAACTTTCTCACCAGTTAACATGATAAAGTCGATCAGAGTTCTACTCGCCATAGCTGCACACCATGATTATGAAATCTGGCAGATATATGTGAAAACTACTTTCCTTAATGGTAACCTTAAGGAAGAGGTGTATATGAAACGTGAATGTTTCACATCCAAAGAGCTTTCAGATAGAGCGTGCAAGCTTCAGAGATTTATTTATGGACTGAAGTAGGCATCTCAGAGTTGGAACATAAGATTTGACAAGGCTATCAAGTCTTATGACTTCATTAAGAATGAAGATGAACCTTGTGTGTACAAGAAGACCAGTGAGAGTGTAGTAACTTTCTTAGTTTTTTACATAGATGACATACTACTTATTGGGAATGACGTAACTATGATGTCATCGGTAAAGATCTAGCTGTCGAAAAACTTATCCATAAAGGATTTGGGAGAAGCATCCTACATATTGGGAATACAGATCTATAGAGATAGATCAAAGAGCATGCTTGAAATGACCCAATCCTTGTACGTAGATACCATAGTCAAAAGGTTTGACATGGAAAATTTCAAGAATGGTTTCATACCGATGAGACATAGAATTAATCTCTCAAAGGAGTAGTCTCCTAAGACTCCTAATGAGAGGGCATTCATGGATAGAGTATCCTATGCCTCTGCCATAGAGTTTATCATGTATGCCATGCTATGTACACGGCCTGATGTTGCCTATGCTCTAAGTGTTACGAGCAAATTTTCGGCTGATTCAGGCGAAGAGCATTGGAAGGCAGTGAAATGTATCCTTCAGTACTTGAGAAGAACTAAGGATATGTTTCTTGTCTATGGAGGAGGCAACTTAAAACTGTGAGGCTTTACTAACTCTCAATCAGATCCAGATGATAGCAAGTCTACATCTAGATTTGTATTTACTCTAAATGGAGGCGCAGTGTGCTGGAAGAGTTCCAAGCAAGAAACCACTACAGATTCGACGACTGAAGCTGAGTACATCGTTGCAGCTGAAGCCGCCAAGGAAGTAGTGTGGTTGAAGAAATTCATCACCGACCTCGGCGTAGTGCCCAGCATCTATGAACCTATTTCGCTGTTGTGCGACAACAATGGAGCCATTGCGTAAGCGAAAGAGCCGCGGTATATTTCATTCTTACTCCTCATTAGGTTTACATACAATGAGCCATTGCATTATACCATCAAGTGATTCAGTCAGATCAGTTCAGTGAACTCATTCTTTAATGAGCACCTACAGATTCACCTTAGTGTCTCAACATAAGTGACTAGGAGATCAGTCACCCTCATCATATGAGCAGAAATAATATGTTTTAGTCTAATTGGATATCCGATGTCCTTATCGGATATCCTATGACTAGGAACTATTAAGAATATGTGTGTTTAAGTGATTAGTCTCACCAGCACAGGGTGATAAAGCGCCTTTTAAGGCAGAAATCCCCTGAATAATGTTTTCTGAAATTCCTGGATTTCGGTGTGAATGGCGTCTGAGGATGTCGACGCCTTTCAAAAGGCGACTGCTGGTGTCGACGCCCTTTAGGCCTGATTCTGAGGCCAGTGTTTTATATAAACAAGTACATGGAGCTTGAATGGCGTCGGCCTTGGGCGACGCGATTCAAGACAGAACTACACTAATTCATGCCAGTAAAATGTGGTCATACTACTAGATAGTTGGTTAATGCATGCTTTAGTGTACTCGATAGAGATGGATTCTTCATGACCGGATGGCACTGCGTTGTGTGTCGTGCGATCGCGGGCTTTTCACGTGACCGGATCGTACTGTGCCGGGTTTTGGTGTTTTGTGTTACTGTGGACCTGGAGTGACAGTTGTAGCGCTTTATCACCCTGTGCTGGTGGGGGTGGAGCACAGCGCCGGTGGGGGCGTGGGCGGGGTGACGCCTAGTGAGAGAGGGTCACCTGGTGAACCCCGGGGTAAGCTAGTACCGATGTAGGAGTAGTACATTCGGAGTGTCACTCATGCTGAGGGAAGGAGTAACCACCTGAGCCAGTTGGGCCGGAGTAGCTAGCGTGCTATCCGAGGGGTTAATGTTTGGTCTCAGCGGGTCGGTGTTTCCCACTTTCGGTTGTGTGGTCGGTGTTTCCCACTTTCGGAAGCGTGGTTGGCGTGTTTTGCCGAGACGCGAGTTGTAGGCTCCTTGATAGAATGATTCTAGAGATATGCATGTTACATTTCGAATGCACGTGGTTCATATCGAGATTTAGGAGTAGTGTGTTACAGCTTTACTTGCCTTAATCACCTGTATCTTTGTTATTGCACTTGTGGGTGTGTGAGTGGGAGGCAGGGGATCGGATGCTCCCTACTGTGACAACCCGCCATCCTATGACCGGAGACCCGGTCACTAAATGGATGTTGGCCCATTAACTGTAGGTTCATACCCGGATCTTATACACACATCTGGAGGAGTAAGCGTTAAACAAGATTAAATATAACACTCACACGGACTACAAGGGGTACAGTGCGCAGGAAGTAAAGTAATAATATCCGTATACAGTCCAACAATAATTACATGTCCAACAAATTAATTAAGTACAGGCAGAAATAAGGTACAACAACGTCGGGGCATACCCCGGAAACTAAGATAGCTGCTGGTCCGCACACCAAGGAGAACGCCACGCGCCGTCACACGCCACAAGGACCACACCTGAAAACGCAGGGAGTGAGCCACACCAGAATTGGGCTCAGTAGGGATCATTCGATCCCCTGCCTCCCACACACACACCCACAAGTGCAGTAACAAGGGTACAGGTAATAAGACAAGTAAAGCTGCAGCACACTACTCCTAAAATCTCAATATGAACCATATGCATTCGAAATGTAACATGCATATTTCTAAAATCATGCTATCAAGAAGCCTACAACTCACGTCTCGGCAAAACACGCCAACCACTCCTCTGGAAGTGAGAAACACACCAACCACACAGCCGTAAGTAGGAAACACTGGCCACACAACCGAAAGTGGGAAACACCGACCCGCTGAGACCAAACAGTAACCCCTCGGATAGCACGCTGGCTAATCCGGCCCAACTGGCTCAGGTGGTTACTCCTTCCCTCAGCACGAGTGACTCTCCGAATGTACCACTCCGACACCGGTATTAGCTGACCCCGGGGTTCACCAGGTGACCCTCTCTCACTAGGCGTCACCCCGCCCACGCCCCCACCGGCGCTGTGCTCACGCCCCCACCAGCACAGGGTGATAAAGCGCTACAATGTCACTCCAGGTCCACAGTAACACAAAACCACCAAAACCCGGCACAGTATGATCCGGTCACGTGAAAAGCCCGCGATCGCACGGCACACAACGCAGTGCCATCCGGTCCCGAAGAATCCGAGTACACTAAAGCATGCACTAACCGAATATCTAGCAGTATGAACACATTTTACTGGCATGAATTAGTGTTGTTCTGTCTTGAATCGCGTCGCCCAAGGCCGACGCCATTCAAGCTCCCTAAACTGGTTCATAAAACAGAGGCCACGGAAATTTGGCCTAAAAGGCGTCGACACCAGCGGTCGCCTTTTGAAAGGCGTCGACATCCTCCGACGCCATTCAGCTAAGAAATCCAGGAATTTCAGGAAAACATTACTCAGGGGATTTCTGCCTTAAAAGGCGTCATGGTTACCCGACGCCATTCAAATCGCGTCGCCCACCCATGACGTTTTTTAGTCCCAGAATCCCGAGCTGACGGACCCTCAGTCGGGGTGATTTCCTGCCTAAATGGCATCATGATGGCCCGACGTCCTTCTGAAAGGCGTCGTCCATCCATGACGTCATTTAGCGCCAGAAATCACTAACTCGTGAGGCCTCGAATAGGGAGGTTTCTACCCTAAAATGCGTCGTACTGCCCTGACGTCCTTGTAAAAGGCGTCGACCAGGCACGACGCCGTTTAGCGCCAGAAACCTGGTTCCCTGGTTCGAACCGAGGGTTTCTCCCTTAACCCCAAATACCCCGAAGAAGCCCCAAAACGGAAAGGGGGAGGAAGATAAGTTGATCCACACAAACATGCTACAAAACCACACTCACGAACACGGCCATACCCACAAACATGAGGCAAATTCTCTCCCGGCCGGAGGTGTCCGGCAGGCTGGCAAAGTGGGCGATCGAGCTAGGAGAGTTCGACATCTCCTACGCCCCTCGGGTAGCAATAAAAGCCCAGGCGTTGGCAGACTTCATCGCCGAACTTACCCCCGGCGCTTCCTCGGCACCTCAGCCAGCACCCGACGTACCCGAAGCCGAGGCTACTTCGGCTCCTGCAGACGAGTGGCGACTCTTTGTGGACGGCTCCGCGTGCTCCACGGGCAGCGGAGCCGGATGGATCCTGGCGTCACCCGAAGGGGTCGTCACGGAGTACGCCCTGCGTTTCTCCTTCCCAGCAACTAACAATGCCGCCGAGTACGAAGCTCTCATCTCTGGCCTCCGGGCCGCGAAGAAGCTCGGCGCCCGGAACCTGAAAGCCTTCAGTGATTCCCAACTGATCGCCAGCCACATCTCCGGGGAATACGAGGCTCGGGATGCAATAATGGCGTCTTATCTCCAGGTGGCTCGCAAAATCCTCGCCCAATTCGATTCTTATGAAATCGTGAGGATCCTGAGAGCCGAGAATACCTGAGCCGATGCACTTTCCCGGCTGGCGTCAACTCAAGATGGGGGAGGAGGCCGAATGATCCTAGTAGAGGAGCTATCCGAACCAAGCCTCGGCGAAACCGAAGCCATGCAAGTCACTGAGGTCGAGGCCGAGACATGGATGACTCCCCTCGTCGCCTTTCTTCTCCGAGGAGAAGTCCCGCCAGACCCAAGAGAGCCGAAGCACATTCGGCAGCGCTCATCCCATTTCCTCCTTCTGGACGGGGTGCTGTACAAGAAGTCCTTCGGCCGACCACTGCTGCGGTACCTCGGCCCGGCTGAAGCCGACTACGCCACGAGAAAAGTACATGAAGGGGTGTGCGGGGCGCATGCGGGAGGAAGGGCCCTGGCTCACAAGCTTCTAAGGCAAGGCTACTGGTGGCCGACACTCCGAGAGGACGCTTTAGCCCTCGTACGGCGCTGTGACCAGTGCCAGAGGTTCAGCTCCCTCATTCACCAGGCAGCCACCCTTCTGACCCCCTTGTCCGATCCCTGGCCTTTCACTCAATGGGGAATCGACCTCCTGGGACCTTTTCCCCTCGCCACCGGCCAAAGAAAATTCCTCATCGTGGCGGTAGATTATTTCACTAAGTGGGTCAAAGCCGAACCCCTCGCATCAATAACCGATAGCAATGCTTGGAACTTCGTGTGGAAGTCCATCATTTGCCGGTTCGGCATCCCTCGGGCCATCATTTCCGACAATGGAAAGCAGTTCGACAGCCGACGGTTCAGCGACAACTGCGCCAGCTTCGGCATACTTCACAAATTCACTTCGGTAGCGCATCCTCGAGCAAACGGCCAGGTCGAAGTCACCAACCGAAGCCTGCTGCAGGGACTGAAAACCCGCCTCGGCGAAGCTAAAGGCCGATGGGTAGAGGAGCTGCCAAGTGTTCTGTGGGCCTATCGGACGACAAGCCGAACCCCCACCGGCGAAACTCCCTTTCGCATGGCCTATGGGATAGAGGCCGTTATTCCGGTGGAAATCGGCCTTCCCTCTCCCAGGGTCGTTACTTACAATCCGGAGGCCAACGAAGAAAGTTTGAAAGACCACCTGGACCTCATTGAAGAGACCCGAGACAAGGCTTGTATCCGGCTGGCAGCTTATCAGCAGCGCATGGCCAAGTACCACAACACTCGAGTAAAGCCCCGAAGCTTTGAAGTAGGGAGCCTCGTGTTGAGGAATGCTCATGCTTCCAAACTAGCCGAAGCCTCAGGGAAGCTCGTCTCCAACTGGGAGGGGCCATATCGGGTCAAGGAGGTGATCAGGCGTGGAGCTTATCGGTTGGAGACCCTTTCGGGCCAACCTCTTCCTCGCACCTGGAATGTAGAGCGCCTTCGGCGTTATTATATGTGAATCACTTCTTCCCGGGCTTTCAGCCGGAGGGTATGAATAAAGATCTCTTTTTCAGGAAACCAGTTGATATTTTCTCTAAGTCCGTGTAAACCGTACCGGAAGTGGCTTCGGCCATGCAAACCGTATCGGGAGCGGCATGGTATTCTCTCAAAGTCCGCGAGTCCTTCGATCCGACGAATGGCTTCGGCCATGTGATCCGGATCAGGACGCGGCCTGATATTTTCTCTAAGTCCGTGTAAACCGTACCGGGAGTGGCTTCGGCCATGCAAACCGTATCGGGAGCGGCATGGTATTCTCTCAAAGTCCGCGAGTCCTTCGATCCGACGAATGGCTTCGGCCATGTGATCCGGATCAGGACGTGGCATGATATTTTCTCTAAGCCCATGCAAACCGTATCGGGAGCGGCGTGGTATTCTCTCAAAGTCCGCGAGTCCTTCGATCCGACGAATGGCTTCGGCAATGTAATCCGGATCAGGACGCGGCATGATATTTTCTCTAAGTCCATGTAAACCGTACCGGGAGTGGCTTCGGCCATGCAAACCGTATCGGGAGCGGCGTGGTATTCTCTCAAAGTCCGCGAGTCCTTCGATCCGACGAATGGCTTCGGCCATGTAATCCGGATCAGGACGCGGCATGATATTTTCTCTAAGTCCGTGTAAACCGTACCGGGAGTGGCTTCGGCCATGCAAACCGTATCGGGAGCGGCGTGGTATTCTCTCAAAGTCCGCGAGTCCTTCGATCCGACGAATGGCTTCGGCCATGTGATCCGGATCAGGACGCGGCCTGATATTTTCTCTAAGTCCGTGTAAACCGTACCGGGAGTGGCTTCGGCCATGCAAACCGTATCGGGAGCGGCATGGTAATCTCTCAAAGTCCGCGAGTCCTTCGATCCGACGAATGGCTTCGGCCATGTGATCCGGATCAGGACACGGCATGATATTTTCTCTAAGCCCGTGCGAACCGTATCGGGAGCGGCATGTTCTTCCTAAGTCTGCAAAAACCTCAGTCCGACGAATGGCTTCGGCCATATGATCCGGATCAGGGAGCGACGAGATATATCTCTAAAATCTACATAAGACAAAGCGGGAGTGGCTTCGGCCACACGAACCGCATCTAGGGCGGTGGGATACCCCTTCGGATCTTATAGACCACATTAGCAAAGGTCCCGGCCGTATATATTGGCGATATTCTATCAACTTCCTATCCGAACCTACTTCGGGTCTCGGCTTCGCGAACTATAGCAAACGACGACAGGACCTCGGACTTCTGAAAGGCCATATTCGGTCAATCATGCACGAAACCACAAGGTAAAACTCAGAAATACTTCCTGTATTCACAGAAGGGGAAGTACAAAATCGGCCATCCGCCTGGCCGAAGGCTTACAAAAGAAGAAAAACAAAAACCGGGGGGAGCCCTCGTATCAGCCCTCGACAACCCCTTCCTCCTCCGCTTCGATTGTGTCTCGGCCAGGAGAGGGAGAGGGGGAGTCAATGATCTGCACAGCCTCAGGAGGGGCAGCCTCCTCAGGGGCCTCCTCGGCGGGCACGGCTTCGTCGCCTGGCGCTGGGGTCGAGGCCTTCTCGGCCATGAGCTCCTTCCACCAAGATAGGAGCTCCTTGGCTTCCTCACCCATCGGCAGGGCAACCCCGGTTAGATCAACGCTCGGGCAGGCCTTTTGGGCGACAGCCAGCCCGAGGTCGAAGACCGAGGAGGCCGCTAACAGTTGAGCCTGGATTATTTCTTCAGCGTAGTCCGGGCCGGCCTTGTAATCGGCTACAGCCGAGTCCGCCGCCTCCTCCAGCTCCTGCTCAGAGCCGATACCTCCTCGGCATGGCGGCGTTTCTCCGAAGCCCGCCGGGAGTCTTTTTCCTGGATCTGGGTCTTGAGGGCCCGGATCTCAGTCTGAGCCGCAGCGAGCTCCCGCTCGGCCTTCTCCTTCTCCCGCTCGGCCTTCACTTGGGCCTCGGCGGAAGCACGGGCCTCTGCTGCCCTCTCCTCTAGTTGCGCCCGCGCACGGGCGTTCGCAGATACTAGCCCGTCGACCATGGGCTCGATACGAGGCCCCGTCGAAGGGCCCTCACCCGAACCGGCCGAGGCCGACTCCCCCTCAGCCTCCAGGAGCTTGATCCGGAGCAGCTCCTGATGGTGAATCAGGACACTGCCCGTTACCGCGGCTTGCGGACCGAAAGCAGATAAGGATCAGAGAAAATCAAAGAACAGCTAAGGAAAGCCAAGATAAAGCGCACTCAAGCTTCTTACCTGGACCGCCAACCGAGCGCTCATCGCCGCCAGGTCGGTGACCGAGTGGTCCCTCAGCTCTTCGTAAGCCGAAGGGAGAGTGAGGCTGCGGAGCAGACGGAGGCACGTCTGCGAGTCCTCCATGCTCTCGTCCTTGTATATCCCCGGTTCAGGGCGCCACCACTCGCGCTGCGCTCGGGGCGCCTGCGGCCCTGCGCCTTCGTCCTCTGCCCCTGCCGATACGGCCGGAGGGGAGTCGCCCCTCGGCGCCTCGGGAGACGCCAGCCTTGCAGCCCTTCGGGCCCCGGCACTTCTCCTGATCAGCGGAGCTGGCTCCGCCTCTTCGGCCTCTTCCGCCCGGGGGCGCTTCGACGGTCGGCCGCCCCTTCGAGCGGCGAACTTGGACTTTCGCTCCCTCTCGAGAGCGGCGGCGGCAGCACGGCCCTAGGTGGAGGATGCAGTCCTCGGAACCCCGCCTCGAGTCCTCGGACCTCCTGCGCCTCGGCTAGGCCCGCCTGCCGCCTGCGGGGCGGGTACCCGGCCTTGATCGCGCTGATCGGATATCCGGGCGAGGAGGGCGTCGAGCCCGGACATTGCTGCAAGCAAGAGAAGACATGTTAAGAACGAAACAACGACCAGTTGCAAACTCAAAGCCGACTTACCCTCGGCCGAAACTTCATCAGCCTCGTCAGCCGGAGGAGCTTCGGTCGGATGTGCGGCAGCACTTCCTTCGCGGCCCCGCGGAGTCTCCCCGGGAGGAAGGTATGGAAAGGCCCGTTCCGGATCGGACTGAGGGTCCGGCCATACCCCGGCATTCACCAGCCGCTCTGCCTCACTGAGAAGCCCCCAGATGTCGTACGGGGCCATGATCTGGATGTGGCCCACGAGGGTGCTCTGGATGGAGGTCAGAACGGGAGGATCCGAGAGGCCTGCGGCCAGCGGCGCCCATTCGGTAGGAAAGGGCCACACGCCCTTCTCGTTCTCCGGCAGAGAGATGAGGATGAATTTCCTCTTCCAGCCATGGATGGACGAGGGCTTCCCGGAGAAGATGCTTCGGCCGATCCGAGGGACGAAGCAATACCACTCGGATCTCCCCTGCCTTTGGATTTTAAAGAGGTAGCGGAAGACGTTGATGGAAGGAGTTATCCGTATACGGGCGAAAACGCTCAAGAAACCGTATATGGTGCGCCAGGAGTTGGGAAAAAGCTGAGACGGGGCCAGCCTGTAGAAGCTGAGAAGATTGATGACAAAAGTGGGAAGAGGAAGACGAAAGCGCGCTTGGAAACTATCTACATAGATAGAGAAGGAACTCGGGCGGGGAGTGTTAGCCCTGGTGGCGGAGCCAGGCCGGTGAGGGGTCGTCCAAGAAGGAAGCTGGAAGTAAGAAGCGAGGTTGCTAACCTCTTCGTCCGAGAGGGCGCAGGATGCTTCCGAGGCAGTGTCGGGACGGCGACGTCCCGAGGTGGAAGCCCTGCCCGGGTTCCGGACCTCCTCGGGGGCCTCGGCCCCGGAAGCCTCGGACCCCTCAGCCCCAGAGACCTCAGGCTCTTCGGACATCGCAGAGGCGAGGGAATCCAAGGTGAGGGGAGATGATAGATAAGATTTGGGAGAGTGGGAAGGAGTATACTCCTCGTCCGAAGGAGTAATCTCGCTAGAAGAGCAGCTCCGGACCATAAGGTCGCGAAGGGGAGAAAGAAGGTCAAGGCTTACTCGCAGGAAGGGGAAAGAAGTCTCTCCTGAACCGAGCGCAGCCTCTCAAGCCACCCAGCTCCACCAACGAGGCGCTCTGAGGGATGGAGATCCTCCCACGGTGGCCAGCGAGCTCGGACGAAGCCTTCAGAGAGCTAGCCTTTCGCCGGAGAGGGGGGAGAGCTAAGGTGATCGCAGGAGAAACGCAAGCGCAGTAGCAGGAAGGAGAACAGCGCCCTGCTGAGGGCTTCTATTTATAAGCTCCATCCGAAGCGCCTCCCGCTGAAGCCAACGGCCGAGATCGTCCCCTTCGTCTCGCCGCTCCTCTCGGATGCCCGCCACGTGCACCGTCCTTCGGCAATGATGACGGGCCGGCTCCGGGACTTGGAGCAGAGCGATCAACGGCCGAAAGCGCTCCGACCCTTCGGCTGATTACCCGGATGCCCGCCACGTGTCCCGATCCGCGTGCCGAAGAAGGGAGCGGCGGCAATCCGAGTGGAGCCTCGGGCAGAGAGCCGAGGCGATCCGCGACCCGCGAGCGGTCAGGATCCTTTTGTGCTTTTGACGGAGCGGCCGGATGCGCGCCGCGTGTCCCATGCTTCTTCGCGAGGCGACGCCCACCCCGTCCATTTAATGAAGCCTGGCGCGAGTCAGAGGGCTCGGCCCTTCGCCTTCAGGGCCATGAGCCTTCGTCGCCACTCCGAATGAAGACGAGGCAGCCGCATAGCCCTCGGCCGACCGAGGGCACCCTCTTCTCAAAGAAAAAGAACAGAGCTTCGGGTAAGACACCCGTTACGCTATTTTCCTACTAGCTTCGGGCTATACTCTCGCCATCTTAGAACTGAGGAAGACAAGAGTGGGGGGCTATGTGATGAGGCAGAATCCGATTCGGCCCATTAAACCAAGCCCAAACCCCGCTCAGCCCAGCAGCAGCAGTGCAAGGCCCTCAGGGAGCCTTCGGCCCATCAGCGGCCCAACATCCCTCGGCCCGTAAGCAGCACCGTCGCTCCCGGCCCAACAGGCTTCGGCCCGTCAGCGGCCCACCAGCCTACGGCCCGGGAACAGCGCGGCAGCCCAGGGCCCAACAAGCTTTGGCCCATCAGCGGCTCAACCCCCTTCGGCCCGATAGCCGAGTCCGGCCCACTCCGGTGGCGGATCAGGCACTATGGCGGTTTACCAGTAAGTCCGCGTTTTAGTCCTATATCGGCTACCACCGTTAACCATCCGCTATCCTCTGCTATAAATACACAGCTATTTATTGCCAAAGGGATGCTCTCTTAAGCCTCCGAGACCCTTAAGGACTACGGTCCAAAAAGCATTAAAGCTACTCTTTGCCTTCTGAATCGAATCTTCTTCAGGAGCTAACTTGACCGTCGGAGGGGGTTCCTTAGGGCCGAAGCCCGGGACTCCTGCTGACCGGTTTTCTTCTTCTTTCCCTCCTGCAGGAGCTCGGTTCAAATCATCGCCGACCTTCTTGAGTCGGTCTCGACCGCCGACCTCGGACTCCTCTCCCTGGTCTCGACGCCGTGCGCCGGCTGCCTCCGCGACTGAGGAGACTCGGCCTCGCGCCGCCCCTTCGACCGCAGAAGGAGCTTCGGCCTCGACTTCTCGGAGCGAGTCAGCGCTCGGACCTTCGGCTTCGCCTCTGCATCCTTCGCCTTCCGGATCCCCGTCGGGCCTCTGAACACCGATCCGACCCAGCTCCGGATCCTTCTCTTCGGATTCCGGCCTCGGAATCCGGTCGTGATAGCTTCGGCTACATCATTGACTACTGCTCCAATCCTTATCTTATCATGTGGTTCAGGTGGATTTGAGGTATACATTGATGCATCTGGGAAAGGATTAGGTTATATTTTAATACAATACGGGAAGGTAGTAGTATATACCTCTAGGCAGTTGAAAACTGATCAGATAAATTATCCCCTACATGATTTAGAATTGACAGTAGTTGTACATGCTTTAAGAATTTGAAGATATTATCTATATGGAGAATAATTTGAAGTATACATAGATCACAAGAGCTTAAAGTATATTTTCTCTTAGAAGGATTTGAATTTAAGTCAAAGAAAATGGATAGAATTTTTAGAAGACTATGATTTTTTAGTTTACTATCATCCAGGCAAGGCTAATATAGTAGCTGATGTGCTGAGTAGAAAGAGGCTAATGGCCTTGAAATTTCACTAAGATTGGAAGATGATGGTTGACGTGATAGAGTGTTCTCTAACGATAAATAGAGAATGATTAATGGTAGCACAGATGGCTATTCAATATGTTTTAATTGATCAGATTATGGAAGCATAGAAGTATGACCAGCAGCTATAGAAAATGATGGGGAAGCAAGGCTTTACTTAAAGTGTCACTGGAATATTTAAATTCTAAGAGAGATTATGTGTACCCCAGTAAGAAGTAGTTAAGAAAGCCTTCTTAACTGCAGGTTAAACCAATATTCTATTCACTCGAGAAGTACAAAGATATATAAAGATTTGAAAAAACAATATTGGTGGAATGACATGAAGAAAGGTATAGCATAATTTATAAATATATGCCTTATATGCCAACAAATAAAAGCAGAACATCAAAGACCAGCAGGACCCTACAGTCCATGAGAGTTCCACAATGAAAATGGTATCATATTATTATGGATTTTGTAATCGGTTTGCCAAAGACAAGAAGAAAGTATAATTTCATCTGGGTAATTATTGACAGACTGACAAAATCAGCTAATTTTTTGACAATCTTAAAGACCCAATCATTAGAAGATTTGGCCCGAATGTACATAAGAGAAATTGTGAGACTCTATTATATATCAATATCTATAACAGAGATTCCATGTTTACGTCTAAATTTTGAAGAACTTTACAGCAAGCATTGGGCACCTAATTGAAGTTCAGTTCAGCCTTTCACCCCCAGACTATTGGACAATATGAAAGAACAATCCAAACATTAGAGGATATGTTAAGAACATGTAGATTGGACTCACAAGATAGTTGGGATGATCATTCTCAGTAATAGAATTTGTTTATAACAATAGTTATCATACAAGTATTGGAACGGCCCCATATAAAACATTGTATGGCAAGCCCTGCAGATCACTAATTAGTTTGGATGAAATTGGTTAACAGAAATTGATTGTGCTACAACTTGAACAAGATTGTTCAGAAAATATTAGTGCGATTAGAAAGAAATTGTTGATAGCTCAAAGTAGATAGAAAAGTTATGTTGATCATAGAAGAAGGGAGCTGGAATTTGAAATAGGAGATCATATTTTTCTAAAAGTTTTTCCTACAAGAGGGGTTATAAGGTCTAGCAAGAAAGGTAAAATTTGTCTAAGAGATGTGGGACTATTTGAAATTTTACAGAAAATCAGTATAATGGCCTATTAGTTAGCACTACCACTCTCATTATCAGGAATCCATAATGTGTTCTATGTATCAATCTTAAGAAAGTATATACCAGATCTTTCACACATCATCAATTATGCACCCTTGAAAATTTAGCCAGACTTCACATATGCAGAGCAACTAGTTAAAATTTTAAATATGAAAGACCATATATTAAGGACCAAGAATATTACTATAGTGAAAGTGTTGTAGAGAAGCTGCACAACTAAAGAGGCCACCTGGGAAACTAAAGAAGACATGAGAAAGAAATGTCCTCAACTGTTTGGTAAATAGAACTTAAAATTTGAGGACGAAATTGATTTAAGCGAGAGAGAATTATAACATTTCGAACCTTAAAAAGTCTTTTAAGTTTTAATAACAATTAAATATAGTATAGTTGTGTTCGTTAGAATGAAATAGATCCAAAAGAAAAAACTAAAAAAGAAAGAAGAGAAGAGAAAAAAGAAGAAGAAAATAAGTAATAAATAAAAATAATAACAAATAATAAATAATAAAATAAATAAATAATAAGTATTGCGCAATTATTTAAATAGATTAAAGAAAGTTCAGTCAATTGCTATAAGATTAGTTACTTAATTGACAAAACACTTGTAATTGAATATCAATTAGTGTTATTGTAACGAACAACTATAATCGAAGTTATAATCGATTAACAGAACATTTGTAATTGAAATATTAATTTGTGTTACTGTAGCGAACGACTGTAATTAAAATTATAATCGATTAGCAAAACACTTGTAACTGAAATATCTATTAATGTTATTATAGTAAACAACTATAATCGAAGTCATAATCAATTAACAAAACACTTGTAATTGAAGACTTATCAATTATAGAACAATATATCAATGTTACTATTAGTAATAAATTATCAATTACATGAACACCTATAATTGATTCTTATCAAAATTAAATTATTTATTTTATCACTTTAAAGGTGACTCGTGTATGATACTTGGACTTCTAGTGGGTGGTCTATGACTATTTTAAGAGTCTGGACAATTATGTAGCAGATTTAAGCTGAGTTTAAGCAGAGAAATATCTCATCCCTTCCACTGAAAATTCAGAGAAAATAGGAAACAAAGAGAGAAATAGAAGAAGAATGGTGAAAGTAATGCTGAAATAATTCCAAAAAATAAAAAATTGCTAAAGCTGGCTGACATTCTTCATTCTAGTCGGTGTACGATGAACTAATTCTATGTTATTTATTATTTAATTTATTTTAAGTCTTGTTTTGATATCTGAAATTTAAGTTTGAGCATTTATGAGCATTAAATAAGCTAGTAAGTCTATGAAAAAATGACCATCATCATTATTTCCTTAATTATGGTTCACAGTTTCTACTAAATATTTACTTCTTGAATTTTAATTATGTACAGTTAAAAATGGACTATAAGGTTCTATTTTGAACTGTGCATAACTATGTATAATTGAAACATATTAAATCTTAAGCATGTTTGAGCAGTACCATCTTAAGGGAGTATGTACGGAAGAACTTACAATAAATAAAAGATGTGACATTAATCAATTTATGACCCAAGGAAAACAGAGACTAAAATTCCGAAACTGAACCTTGGTTTAGTGAAAGATAAGGTAAAGACCTCTTATCCTAATTGATTGTGTCAAGAAGCACTCATTTGTCCAAGTGCTGACGTGTTTATGACCCATTATGTTGTGGTTTGGATATATGTCTAAAAGCATAAAGATTAAGAATTTATTTCAGTTAAATCTGAGACATCATTGAGCTGTTCAACATATAAACAATTGCATATGTAAAAAACTGACCTGCTGGAATATGAAGCGATTATGTACGGACCTAATCTGTTTTAAAATTGTAGATGGGGTTTGATATGTGCAAGTCATTTGTAAGAAGCACGTGTTGTAAGAATGTGATCTACAAAATGTGCATGTATGGATAAATTGTGAAATATGTATGAAAGATCTTTTGTCCACTATTTGTTCAATGATATATATGTATCACACTGTCTGTAGATCATGTATTATTTAAATATATCATATATCTGCAAAAAATTATTCTATTATAGGCATGTAACCAGTTCTAACGTCTGTTGAGTGTTACTCACACACCTAGTTATTATATTTTTCAAGAGGACCTGATAGGTAATAAATCAAATGGAGGGAGTTCAGATTTGATCTTAGGAAGATTTTATAGGCAAAGGGCTTGTTAGTAGGTCCCGAACTTATGTAATTTAATTTGTGATAAACTTTGTAAATTAACCATTGTGGTTGGGAATAATGTAATTATCTTATATTTATGATTTTTTGCACAGTTACGTGTTAGAATCTGTGGATGGTTGAACTTAACTACTTTATAGAATTATCTTAGATCATAACACAGTGACATTCCTAAAAAGAAATATTAATCTCCCAAAAAAGATGGCGTCACAAGAATGGATAGCCATGTACCACTTGTTGAGGGATGCTTGTTTGCTCTAAAGGTGCGAAAGGGGCGTCACACAAGGTCTCCCTCTGGGTTAGTGGCGTCAAATCCTTGTATTAGGAAAGCCAAATCATCCTTTAAGGGGCATATTTCCACATGTTGAGTATTTCAAGATTAGACTACACCATATCTAATGATGATGGGCATTGTGTCATAAGAAATCGGCAGCATGAGGCTATGCCATGATGTCACTTTTTGTTTCTTAGAAGGATCATATGTTTCTTCTCTTCTCTTTTTCTTCTTCCCCCTATCTTAAAGAGGAGATACTATAGCTCATGGTATTTCTATCTTGTATGTTATGAACGTTATGGGTTTTGGCTTACATTTTGCCCTAGTGTCATGTTCAATCAGTCTTCGACTTCTATGCACATTTACTTGCATATTCTAATTGTATGCGCGAGGACAATCAGAAGAAAAGGAATACAATAAAGCAAACTGAAGTTGTAAAGCACCATATGAAGTTTCAATTCTGTGTATTTGAATATTTCCATGATTTAGAGATAACAAAGATCCATAAATTTTACACTCAGATCCACGTCGCATGTTGAATCCTCTGATCATGTCAGGAACCTTTTTTCAAAAAATCATTGACCTCTTCATTCTCATCACTTAACTTGACTTGGATTTAACTGTCAAAAACATCCAAGACATAAAAAATAAAAAATAAAAAACTAAAAGAAAGAATAAATATGTAATATCAACTCCTTACGTATAATATTATTTACTTGAATAAAATTATATGATTTACACATTTTAAGCAGTTGGTTTACAGCAAACCAGAGTGAAACACGGAGGTCCAGTGAAATTTTCCATATTGGTTTTTCTGGCAAATTAATGATAGACATGTCGTAAATTTGTGGAATTGAAACAGAGATTATGGAGTTGAGCAGCTTTTATTTTGAGTGTGTTGAGCTCCAAGAATATGTTGACAATCATAAAAATTGAACTCCAAAGACTTGTGGATACATAATTAATTGTACTACTGACCAAAATAAAAAAAAAAGAATGATGTACATATTCTAAAAGTATGTATGAGATTTTTTTTTAGTGTATTTTTATTTTTATTTTGTAATGCATGAAATTATATGGAAAACAAGGTGGTGCTTAGTGGTGTATTGTGTCGTAGAGGCCATATAATCACAGTAGTCGTAGAGGAGCTGCGGATGACTAGGGTTTAAGTGTGGGGTTGATCACAAGTTTGGTCTAATCATTTGCGAATTGCTCACCATAGTAAGGTAGCGGAGAGGAAGCACGTGTCCTCTTCCCTTTCAGCCATGCTCATGCATCAGACGAAAATTCCATTTTGTAGTGGATTTTTTTTTTTGCAATTGTTATAATCACGTCACACAATAATTAATTGACATAATATTTACTAGTCTTTTAGTTTTTAGTACCTATCATCCATTTAATTTATGAAAAACTCTTTATAACTTCTGTGTTTAGCAAGAACTCTTTGTTAATCTCATTTTAAACCAGAAAGGAAAATGCCCTTTTTTAGAGAGGTTTTTCAAAATATTTTAAAATATTCAAAGACTTTTTCTTTCTAATTTTTGTGGCATTTTTCAAATAAAATCCAGCTTGTAGGGAGTTTTAACTAAATACAGAGGTTATAAGGAATTTTTCCTAAATTCAGTAGATCAGAGAGACTAAAAACTAAAAAATGCTATTTATGTAATCAATAATTAATTGACCTTCTCTATAATCCCATTTCCATGCCACTTAATTGTGAAAAACAATTCGAAACTTCGATAGGATATAAGATGCAACTTCGCGTCACATGGACTTTATTATAAAAATAAAAAATATGCCTAGATGCTGACATCATATTGATAATTTTTTTATTTTTTTCACATGCATTTGAGTCAAGATTTTGTTACCCCACTGGTCACTATTGTTGTGTTAGCTTATGGTTTGGCAAAAAAATACCTTAAGAAGTTGGATGCTAATCAAATCTTTATCTTCAAAGTCACTGAATAGTAAACGTAGAGTCTGAGCAACTACACCCTTCATGCTTTCGACCTAGCTACTTCCTACCTTCTCACTAATGCATCAAAGGGTTTTCCTTTGGGGACAATACTTGGGGCAGCCTGATGACTTTCTCCTATGTCCTTACAAGTCCACCATCCACTATGCTTCCATCCATCCTAGACTCTTGCCTTGTTTCCAACCTATACAAGCACTAACTTTTAGGTTCTCTCCTATAGTCCACTTTGTTGTAATTAATGTTGGGAAGTGATATTTTTGTAGACAATGTGGAGTATGATTGCTATTAACTAGTGTCCAGTGGTTTAAGATACACATGATCGCAATGCCAAAACAAAATGTCTCCTCTATTATGTTACTAAAGAATAATTGAAACTTTGACCTTAGAAATAGACAAACCATTATTTTCCCATCAAAGTTAAGGTAAAAGAAGGAAGGAATTAGATGGACAAAGTGTGAGGAAAGACGGGAAAAATGCTTTTTGTTGATGTACTTTTAGAATATTTTGATTTGATGCTATATCTAAAATAATCAAGAGTTGTAAACCTTGAAATTCAAATAAAGCATGTAAGCATATGCTTTTGATCCACTACTAGAGGATTATTCTCAAAATAGTTTCCAACACTTAACAGGGATTAATGGGATCACGAATTATAATTTTACCCTTTTAAATTTTAAAAATACATTTTTCTCTCTTTCTAGGGACACAATTGTGATTTTATGGTTGATTCAAAGTTGGCACAAGTAAAAATATGAATTATTTTAGGAGTATAATATAATATATGATCATAAGAAGGTAACGTCAAGTAATGGACTATAGGGGTATAAAAAAAAAACTCAAAGGAAAGGGGCCTAATATGGGAGAGGATGAACACAATAGTAACGATTACTACATCAAATCACAAGAGGATTCACTAAATCGTTGACCCAACTATGATGTGCTTGTGGTCACTAGTCAAGAATGCTCGTTTTTAAGGCAATGTTTGGCGGAAAGGGCAAGAAAGGGAAGATTTTGATGTTTGTGATTGTGAAATTTGTGAGCCGCACTTACAATCATTAGAATACATTTAAGACTTTGCAAAAGTTATCCTTGGGTTGCATTTTCTAGTGAGAGAAAAGGCACATGAATGTGCCTATCTCTATGCATACTTTTAAAAATCAGACTTTGAAGTTGAGACAATTTTTTAAAGCATTTAATGCTCGTCTCCGTGTTGTTTTCCCGAAATGCTCTTTCAGTGAGTAGAATCTATTAGGTAAAAAAAAAAATTGTACATGCCACCAAAGTCAATGAAGAGATCGAAATTTGAACACCTCATCCTCATGGTTGCATGATGTATAAGTCATTGTGGTTATGTATTCAACAAACTATGACACTCATCCATCATCTCTCCTCCTCCTATCCCCTCCCTCCTCTCCAAGCCTCGCAACCTATATCCCACATTCCTCTTCTTCATTCCATCTCCTCTCTCCTTCAGCTCCTCCTCCTCCCTATCCATTCTTGGCATCTCTTTGCTCCAACACTAGTAGCATATACATAAGAACTTAGCAGTCTGGCCATCGCCCAAACATTGTCAACATTGGAGGTCACTTCCACCACCTTTTCTTCCCTCATTTCCTCTTTTCTTTATTGATTCTAGTCAATAGTCAAAGGCTTGTCTACAAGTTCTAGCGCTAGGCATGTTGCAATTGCCATCCTTGTCTTTCCTCCACTCACATGACCCTATGAGTACCGTCGCACATCACTAGCCCATTCAACAACAATAGTTGCCTCATCAATCCACTGAGGAGCTTTGTGTCTAGGAATCCAAATGCCATCCTATATTTGAATACCATCCTCTCCTTTGCCTCATCCCTACAACAATGGCAACAAGAATGGTACCATTGGCACATATGGTTATGTTGTTACTAGTTCCCTTGAGTGCTTGGCCCTTCCCACTACCCACTGTTGCTGCCTCTTTTTGCAATGATGACAATGGGAATTAGAAGGGCACCAAATGCTTGACATGTCCCAAGTGCTTGACCTGTCCACTCCCACTTTGCCTCCTAGGGATGACTACGATCATGGCGACGGTGATAAGATGTATCATGCTTGGTAAAAATGTAATGACCTGTACTTAAGATCGGATATCCGATAACTAAATGGATCTCAGATTGTCATCAGTGGGCCTAAGCCCGGGAATCAGCAAATATGTCCGGGGGAAGGAGGTTATCTAGAAGATGCACTAAGCTAAATAACTAAATAGGAAATATATTGTAGATGCAGAAAATAAAGGAATCATTTGTTAAAAGTCTATTACAGTCCAGCAATTAAGTACAATATCCACCATAGCAATATAATAAGAGTACATAGCAGAGAAAATAAATACAACTAAGTCGGGACATACCCTGAAAAACACCGCAGATGGCAAACACACCCTTCAAGCAACCACCTACCTCTAAGCTCACCGAGAGTCCTCACTTGAAATGCAGGGGAGTGAGCCACACCAGTATTTGGCTCAATAGGGATCCTGCAATCCCTATGCCCCTCCTCTCTCCCCCTCCACACCCCCCCCCCTACACATACATAACTAAATAGAAATATAGCAGGTAAACTATAAAGTAAAGCAATAAAGATACTAAGTGCTACAATAAACAAGGCAACACATTATAATGCATAAACAAAAGCACGGGCCCACTAAAGCAGGTCGGGAACCCCTTGGACAGCTCCTACTACTCTAGCCAACGAAGCCACAGGTGGCATCCGCCCCTGCCTAGTCACAAGAGTGACAAAGGCGCGCACACACACTAGTGCAACGGCTCGAAAGCCACAGTACGATGGCCAAGCTCTATACAAAACTTCAAAATCTTCAAATAAAGTGTGTCCACTAATGTCTTACCTCGCAACAAACCCTCGTGCTTATTAGCATCTGAAGACTCTAGATGCCTGCAGAGGGAGGTAGTAAAGAAATGGGACTAACCGAGTGTAGGTGCTTAAAATGCTCGTGTGATTAACATGAAAAATCTATGTTGTTTAGTGTAAACTAACCTATTAAAAACAACAACTAAGTGCAGTGATCGCCAGAAACTTTTGACTTAAAAGTTTCAAAAGAGAATTTTGATCGCCTACCTGTTTGAACGCGAAAGATATCGAGTCCTTGATTCCCCTCCTTCAGCCGGCTGAAGAAAGAGAGCCCTTTCTTTGTTCTTTTGTTCTTGCTGTTGAGTTTGAGGTTGAGGATCGTCCAGAAGTCCTTCTGGCTTTGTACTTGATTTCCCCTTTTGTTCTCTTGTTGTTGTTGAGTGCAACAGAGATAGAGAAAGAAAATGAAGAAACAATGATGATGAGAACTTTAAGTTGAAGCAATATCTAAACTGATCATGATTTTAAGCATATAATTGAACAGCAAACTTACTTGTTTAATGGTTTTGAAAACCCCTTAATCAAATAGGTTTTGAAAGATGATGTTGTGGTGTGTGTTGCATGAAGTGAATATGAAGAATGAAAGATTAATGAAGTGAAAATGCAGAAATGAAACACTTATGCCCAATGGTTGAAGCCTTGAAAGGATGAAGATCTTTAAAGGACGCCGACTTCTGGAAATGGCAGCGCTCCGGCGTTCCGACGTTGTTGCTCCGATCTTCAACTCGCTATAACACTCTCTTAATGGCTTTCAACTCTCTCTTTTCAATGGGGCTCAACATTTTTTATTCTTCAAGATGTAAGGTATTTATAGGCTTCTTCTGCGTTCGCGATTAACATAGAAAAATCTAGGATTTATCTATCTTAACCGACAGATAAATACTAATTAATTCATCTTTATCTGTAATTATCTAAAACGCGTCCACTATGGCTGACGCCTTTCAAATTAATTAAGATAAGGATAAATATCCGGGAAAACTTATCTTTATCTTTATTAGCTAAAACGCGTCTACATGTGTAGACGTCTTTTAAACTGATTAAGATAAGGATAAACATCCGGAAGAGAAGTAGAAATAGCCTAAGAAACCTAAAACGCGTCAGGACTCAAAGACGCCTTTTAGCTAATTAATCAATTGATTAAAATTCAAATTTAAACGTTAAAATAGGAATAAAGTTTAAATGGCGTCCACACAGGTTGACGTCTTTTAGAATTCTTCATATTTTAACTGAAATTTGAGCTAAAATCAATTCAATTGATTAACTTAAACATGTCTGTTAAATCCGACACTTAAAAAGATCAATAAAAATTAATCAATGATTAAATATCAGACCATTCTGAGACATTATTATATGATATGAAATTTACTCGAAATGATGTCAAAATTAGCGTGTCTACACCGAGGTCTGCAGTGACACGCAATGTCCGCACCCTCATGCCTATCAGCCTTTGAAGACTCCAGATGCCTGCAAAGGGAGGCAGGCAGTAAAGAAATGGGACTAATCGGGGTCCGTAGTGACATGTAATGTCTGCACCCTGAGTCAAGTGTGCACACAAGGAGACTATAACTACTGTCCCAAATGGCCTACTTCCCCTAGACCCAAACTCAAGCTATCTCCCAGGTGCCCTAGGGACCGGCTCCAACCCATAACCATGCTAACCTTATGACCTATGTCTTAAGGGTCACATGTGCACAACCGCATTGGGCGTACTTCTAGTAGATGTCATCACTCTGGGTCCCAAACACCGTGAAACCACATAATGTCACCCTCTCAAATGCATGAATCAAGCATGCAAGTAGATAGAAATAAATTTAACATGTATACAGGAACCTAAAATGCATAATTTTATAAGGAATATCAATTTTATAAATAATACACATAATGCCATGCAACTAAGAGAGGCTCGAGTTATTGTCTCTAATTCGTGTCACGTTCAAGTGACGCAATTCAACCTAATTGATTACTTGAATAGTGTCAGGCAACCCTGATGCCTTTCAGTTAATCAATTAAGGCCTTAATCGATTGGCCAGGACGATCAGCCTGATTGATTAGGTCTCTAATTGATTACTTGAATCATGTTAGGTACCCTAATGCCTTTCAGTTAGTCAATTAAGCCATAATCGATGGTGCTAGCCATCTGAATCGCATCTCCCTTTGGTGACACTAATCAAATCACGTCACCTAGTTCTGATGCGAATCAGAACTCGAGTCAGGTTTCAAATCCAGCTTCCCAGCTAGTGGCCCAACCCACACTACAACACATGATTTCTCCTGAGAAAGAAGTACATAGAGTATTAGAATCACCTAGATATCTCAATAAGACCTCCCAAATCCCAAAGGAGCTAAGGACATAGCATGCATGGAAAAACACCAATAATAGAAAATCCTAGCATGCATTCTCTAGGAGGACCTAGGACTAAAGAGCGACCATCACCCTCTCTAAGGTCTTGAACTCCACCTAACTCACAATGGAGCCCTTCGTGTGGTTGTCCTGCCGCCGCCGCCTGCGAGCTTCCTATGGGTCACCACACATCATCGCTCCCCTACCTTGTCATCGTTATTCCATTACACCACCAAGCTACTGCAAGCACCGTCGTCGCCACCATTCCTCTGTTGATACGTCAGCTACCATCTGGGGAAGAAGGAACGAGGAGGTGGTGGTGAGTTGTGACTAGAGGGAGCAGTGGCCTGGAGAGGAAGAGGGAGGGAGAGGAGAAGGAAAGTGAAGGAAGGAGGAGTTAGAGAGGAGGTAGAATGAGAGGAGAAGGAGGAGGGGGGGGGGAGATAAGTGAGAAAAGAGAGGGAGCATGTAACGACCCGCCACCCTATAATCGGGGATCCGATTACTAAATGGGTACCGAATCATTAACTTGTAACCAAACCAGGATCCGAGTAAGTCTGGGAAATAAATAATCAACTAAGCTAAACATTCACATCGCATTGAATTGAAGGGAAAAATGCAGAAATTAAAAGTTATTACAATGCGACTCGATACAGCAAATGATTACATACTCCAACAGAAAAGAAATGATTATACATACAGGCTAGAAATAAAGATAACAACTACATCGGGGCATACCCCGGAACAACAGTCGACGACGCTCAGCACTCAGCCGCACAACCCTCGCTAGGTCTGCCTGGAGTCCTCACCTGAAAGCCGCAGGGGTGAGTCTCAACGAAAAGACTCAGTAGGGATCCTTCGATCCCCACAGCCCACACACACACACCCACAAGTGGAAAGTACAGCAGGGATATAATAACCATGAAGAGACAATAATTTCCATGCCTACATCTCAATAAGAATCACATGCATTCAAAGAATAACTAACATGCATAACTCTAATCTATCAGGAAACTCGTAATTCGGCGTATCCTTAAAACATGTCAATTCCACAACGAGAGTGGGAAACACAACGACCCGCTGAGACCAAACAGTAACCCCTCGGATAGCTCACGGGCCACCTCGGCGGTCACTCCTTCCCTCAGCAAACACCGGCCCGCTGAGACCAAACAGTAACCCCTCGGATAGCACGCTGGCTACTCCGGCCCAACTGGCTCAGGTGGTTACTCCTTCCCTCAGCACGAGTGACACTCCAACGGTACCTCTCCGACACCGGTACAAGCTAGCTAACCCCGGGGTTCACCAGGTGACCCTCTCTACTAGGCGTCACCCCGCCACTGCTCCCGTCAGCGCTGTGTCCCTCCGCACCGACACAGGGTGTAGAACGCTACAACTGTCACTCTAGGTCCACCGAAAACAGAAAACACGGCACGGTGCGATCTGGTCACGGAGGAAGTCCACGGTCGCACGACACACAACGCAGTGCCATCCGGTCACGAAGAGCTCATTACATCGAGTATACTAACTGTATGCATTAACCGACTATCTAGCAGTGTAAACACATTTTACTGGCATGGATTAGTGTAGTTCTGGCTTGAATCGCGTCGCCCGAGGCCGACGCCATTCAAGCACCCTAAACTGGTTCAGAAAATACCGGCCACAGAATCTGGCCTAAAAGGCGTCGACACCAGTGGTCGCCTTTTAAAAGGCGTCAACATCCTCGGACGCCGTTCACGCTGAAAAACCAGGAATTCGAGAAAACAACAATGGAAGGATTACTGCTCTAAAAGGCGTCATGGTGGCTCGACGCTATTCAAAACGCGTCGCCCACCCATGACGTCTTTTAGTCCCATAATCCTCAAACTGAGTCCCGTTATCGGGGTGATTTTCTGCCTAAATGGCGTCATGGTGGCTCGACGTCCTTCTGAAAGGCGTCGACCACCCATGACGTCATTTAGCGCCAGAACCCCTAGCCTGATAAACCTCGAACAGGGGAGGTTTCTGCCCTAAAACGCGTCGTACTGCCCCGACGTCCTTCTAAAAGGCGTCGACCAGGCACGACGCCGTTTAGAGCCAGAAACCTGGTTCCCTGGTTCGATCCGAGGGATCCTCCCATAGCCCCAAATACCCCGAAAAAGCCCCAAAAACAGAGGGGGAAAGAGGGCAACCAAAGTATCCATAATTCACATCACAGAAACTCCCATTCCCATCAAGGAAAAACCCCCTAACATGCTCATTCTACCCCAAAACCATCGGTCCATAGCATGCTTTAAAACGGAGAAAAACATGATTTAGAACACAACACTGTGAGAACCGTCACCCTACCGGTTCTTGAACTCCTCCAAGCTCCGTGCCTCCGACCCGCCGCACCGTAGACCGCCGCCGGTACCCTCGAGGACGCCGCCACTCCACCGGGACGTCGGCCGCCGTCCGGAGAGTGGTACGCCGCGAAGGAAGTGGTGGTGGTAGAGGTGAGAGGTAGGGAAGTGTTGGAGTGGAGGGAAGGACGAAGGGTCGATGTCGGGGTCGCCGGAAGGAAGGAGAGAAAGAGAGAAGGAGGAGCAAAATGAGAGAAAGAAGGAGGGCTCTCGGGGTTAACCAGAGACTAGCTGAAACGCGTCGAGATGTACGGACGCCTATCAGTCGATGTGACGGCTGCTCTGACAACCCTCTGCGCAACGCTCTGACAGAGGTCTGAAACGCGTCTTCCATGAAAGACGCCGTTCAGTCGACAAGACTGGCGCCGTACTCTGACAACCCAGAGTCGCAGTCTGAAAGGCGTCGTGCCTCGCAGACGCCGTTCAGACGACATGTCAGGGCCATACTCACGCGACCCAAAGCCAGCCCACGTGGCACAGGCTAAAACGCGTCAGCATAGCTGGACGCCGTTTAAACCGCGTCGAGCCCGCTCGACGCGAATCCGACCAGAGTCTCAGCCCCACTGGAGCCTGAACTACAGGGTCCAACCCCGAAAACCGGATCCGAAAGCCTCAGTCCTTACAGAGCAGATGGGGAAAATACTCCCCCTTAGCACCTTTTGCTGCATGCAGAGGTGCCATGCACATGAGAGAGGTGCCACGGGGCAAGAAGGCACCATGCAGAGAGTGTTGAAATGCATCATGTCACGCTGACGCGAATCAATCGCATCACCTGCACAGGATGCCACTCAGAGGGGTTTGAAAAGGTCCACCATGTGGCATGCATGCAACATTTTGAATCGCGTCATCTGAGCCGAATGTGTATTACAAGTAGCATCAACTCGGGCTGACACATCCCATACCCATAGAACGGCCCCTCCGAACCTGAACTCAAGTCCGAAACCCTTAGATATTACAAAAAACATTGCCAGTTGGAATTGATGTCCTAAAATTTTACAAGTTTTACTTTGCATTACTTCTTTATGGCTTTTAGACCACTTTTAGTTCTACATTGGATGTTCATAAAAAGTTGCTTAAGAATTATATAAGGAGCTTTCTTTCTTTCTTTGAAGCTTAAGGGCCTTTACATATACACGTGGATTGGACCAAGGTGGCCAAACCGGCTTGGGCTCATAAATTAATTTACTAGGTGTAGAGGGGGTGAAAATCCTCCCATTTAGAGCCTTGAGGGTGTGTGCACCGCTTGATCTCATTGTAGATGTGAAAATCGACTTTTTTGACGACACCAAATAAACAAGTGTGCTGAGGTATCATGATTCTTACCAAAGCAAGTTAAACTATAAGTAAATTAACCCTAAAGTCTAACTACCTTGAAAACGAAAATTACCTCCATTGCAAGAGACATGGATCCACCTTCTTCCTCGTTAGACGGCCAATGATGAAGAACCTCTCCTCTTGCTTTGATCTTCTCCTATAATCAAACAAAAACAAAAAACATGTGAAAGATGGTTAGGCCTTTACAATGCAATATCCATAATCAAACCATGCAGAACAAAACACAGTGGGGATGCAAATTGACTTGGGGGTGTTCCTTTTTTAAACCCATTTATAAGGAAGGTATAAAACATGGAGTGGTATGTGCATGAACATGTAAGAATGTGAATATAAACCTATCTAAATGATGCATGAAATGCAGAAAATAAATATAAGAAATAAGATGAAAAGTAAGAAATGAGATCCCAAGGGGGGGGGGGGGTTGCTCTTTCTCCAAGGCACCAATAGATGGTAGGTAGGTGGTGGATAAATTCTGGCAGCCTCGGGTGGGAGTAAATGAGATTCCTTAGCTATGGTCTTTGGTCTAGGGTTCTATTTGTAGAGGGAGTTTGAAAATTCCCGAAATAGAAGATAAATTTATAGAAAATCAAGAGATAAGTGTAGTAAAAACTGGATAAACATCATAAAAATCCACCCAAGTCTATCCACTAGGGGATAATTTCCTCTAAAGATAGAGATATGCCGAGCTCGGGCATCAAGGACGAGATTTATCGCCATCTAGAGAGCTATCCGAGGAAGAGTTTTACACTTAGGTGAAAAATGACAACACATTTGATTGGATGGATGCCTATCAAGGCGTCTGATCAAGTAGATGTTAAATCCTGAAAATCCAAAAATTCAAAAATTCTTGAAAAATGAGAAGCACATCGAATTAGGGAGAGATGCCTACCAAGATAGGTGTCTGCTCAAGCAGATATTTTAGCATCTGATCAGACAGACGTTAAACCCTAAAAATTCAGAAATTTGAAAATTCTCAAAAAATGATAAACATGTCCAATTGGGAAGATACCTATCAAGATAGGTGTATGCTAGAGTAGACATTTTACTCTTATTCGTAAAAATTAATGAAAAATCATAGAATCTCCAAAAAAATTAATAACCAAAGCAAGTCATTATCATTAAAAATAATTGGAAACATACTCAAAGTGATGTCAAAAGTGTGATTCTATACTTGCCACTTAGTATTTTGCTAATTTTTTGACCCTTTTGATTGAGCGAGTCCATTAGATAGTGGATTGTCATTTTATAACCCACTCCCCTATATGCAGAATGGACATGTCCATTTATGAGAGAGGAATGTACATTTTTATCCATCTATGGGATCTCACATGAATCCATAAATATCTGGACTCCATATATCATATGTAATCATGCAAGCCTTCCCTCCCCAACATCCTATTGCTCCTGCGTAGGGACGAAATCTACTCTAAGAGGAGTGACTATACATTTCAACCCATTAGTGTTTTCAATTTTCTAATAATAGATTCCCTCTACATACTCTCCATGCTATTATTTCCAATAGCTTAGAGTGTATTTGTTCTATTAGAACCCATTTGCATGATGACTACTGAGACCATTGCTTACGATGAAAAAACTATCCAAAAGAACTTCAAATGGCTCGCTTCTCTAAATCTTTGTTTTTGTCATTTAAAACGATCCTCCCTCTGAGTATGTGCATGAATCCGCTAGGTCCTCACACTTCGCAAATTGTAAAAGAAAGGACTTCTCTGTACATTAGTCATATTCTCTCATACATATTTGACAAACTATATCACATTTATTGCACTATTCCCTCAGTTCGAGAACTTTGATGTGCCTTAGAAAATAAATATTGTTATGAGGATGTTGGCTTTGATACTATTAAAGTGCAAACTACTTTGTTTGAAATGAATGATGGTGTTTCAATTATAGATCAAACTCATGAAATACAATCCATTTTTCTAGCTATCGTTCAGTCTGGCATGCATATAGATGAAAACTTTTAGGTTTTTGCATTGATAACTAAGTTATCCCACATTATAGATTGAGTTTTACTTGTCCCTACAACATAATGGAGAAAAACATATGGGTAGAAAATCTAATTTCTGCACTTCATCCTGAGAAAGGAAATAGGGAAAGGAACAAAAAATGTGCACAACCTCTTGACTCTTTTGAGTTCCAGTATGAAGCAAACCATGATGAGGAGCTTAGAAAGATCCATCATCATATGAGCATATGTCCTAAATCTAAAAACTTCAGAGAAATACGAAAATTGGGAAAGGTCTTACGAATGTTTCCTACTTTGTATATGGGAGATTAGATCACTAGGTTTACCGTTGCCATTATAGGAAGGACAAACTCAAGAAGGATGCTGCCAGAGAACCAAAGGTTAATAATATAGTTGCCTTAGGATCCAACCTTTTAGAGAGATTTGTAAGTTTTAAGCCTAAAATCCGTGTGGCATGTCTACCTACTGATTGGTTGGTAGACACATTAGCAAATGTTCATGTTTACTTTGATAGATTTTTGTTTTGTACTTACCAAGCCGAGAAAGCAATAGCATGGCAATGAAGAACTCCACTATTTCTAGAGTAGAAGGTGAAGACCACATTGTCCTAAAACTCACACTTGGGAAAGTCCTGAGCCTCTATAATGTGCAATGTGCGAAGAGTCAAGAGAAACCTCATCAATGGATCTCACTTAGTGCAACAAGACTTTTGAATTAGTTTATAAATACAATAAAGTAGTAGTAACTATTTTGCATGGTAACTTTGTAGGTAAAAGCTACATAAATGATGGATCATTTATTTTTAATGTTTTAATTGATTCTCATGCTGATAAAAGTAATTCCATTGCTTTTTACATTCAATCTTTTGATCTATGGCATGCATGTCTTGTACCTGGTCTTGAATTAGTTCCAAAATTTTATATTCAGAATAAATATATATGCCAATTTTACATTCAAATTAAACAACCTAGAAAGCCATTCAAATTGGTACATTTAGATCGAGGGGGACATGTGCGATTTTGGTGCGATTGGATCGAGGGGTTCGGATGACCACAATCAGGTGATCTACCTCTCTCTCTCTCCCCCCCCCCTCTCTCTCTCTCTATATATATATATATATATATATAAAGCTCGCTCTGATAAATTTAAGAATGTACGTGCAAAAATATCCAAATCTTTTTAGAATATACATACCCCCTTTGAGTCGCACTGTGAAAGTTAAACATTCAGGACTAGATGAATAGGAAGCAGATTGTCAATCTTAAGACCAAACTCAATTGCTACTTGGGGACAAGTCACATTCTCTATTCAAATGAAGTGAAAATTCTTGTCAATAAATAAAAAAATAAATAATAAATAAATATATATATATATATATATATAGAGAGAGAGAGAGAGAGTTTTGTACTGAACTCAATACAAAAGGATATTTTACAATACTCACTTACTAGGGGATATCGTCATCAATGTTGATGTTAAGTCGATACCCATTGAATACCGCTAATTCAAGATATATAGATGATCAGCTTTTAGATAAATATAGAAGAAATATATGTGCATACATCCATTTGTTCATGACAACACTCCCATTGGATATCCACTCCGTTGCATATGGGCATCCGTTAAACCATGATTTGGTTAACCCACAACAAACAATAAAATACTAACACAATGTCCTCACCATAGATGATTGAGTTTCTCACCAACTAAATGTTAAAGGATACTTAAACAATTTTTAAATTATTGCATTTTTTAAGGCACCACCTTTAAATGACACATCTGCAACTGTTAATCAAGATATATGCAGATATGTTTCTTGCAATGTCGATTGTGCGAATTAAAGATTTAATAAAGAACATAAGCAAACATGTCAGTGAGCCAGTTGCTCCTAGATGATCAGTTCAAAACGGATTGATGCTCAGGGGTTCAATCTGATATAAATGACCTGGGAAGGCCCAAACAATTAATACGAATAATGAAATAAATCGGGCAAAGGTTTATCACAAAACATTTCATGGGCAAAAGTAAGAAATGGCACTAAAAGAGCGTAACACTTATTCTGCTGTAGACAGTTTTGCATAGCCACCACAAACATCATAAGTAGATCCCAGACAAGTGTTTCTACAATTTCAATTTCCATTTTTCCTTACTGAGGACATTCTACCGATCCTCTCCTTTTCTACATACAGAGGTTTATCAACTTGATGTGGCAACGGAATTCTCCAAGAAGAAAACAGCGTTTTCCCAACAGGCTTTCCTGCAACACATCGTTCCCCAGTAGCCACGCTATTTGAACAATGTACCTGATCATTGCTCGATCTTTCTGAGGCAATATACTACCAAATTTCTGAACACCTCTAGCTGCAAGAACATGTTACATTTGAGAAGTTTGAAACATGAAATTTCAACAGAGAAGAGGTGCTCAATCACCTTAATTAATTTCTGCATGGCAATTATAAAAAGGTGTTGGTTTAGCAATAAGCAATGATCTCTAGTCCTTATGACTAGGAAGTGGTCTCCTTGTTCTTGGCCAACTTTGCTTGTGTAAGTTTGTCGATAATTGGAGCCTCTAAGGGAATAGGGTCAAGACATTGTTCATGAGCAGCATTATTGACCTGCAGAAAAAGCACAACATTATGAACGACATTTTTATGCTATGAGGCTGCTGAGATCTTTTATTTTGTATCTATGCCATTATATAGAAAAAAGAAGCCTATAGCAGAAAAATCAGGATATGAGATGTCAAACACGTGATTGTGAAATTGATATCATATAGAAAAGAAGAAAAATAAGGATAATGACAAGAAAGACATCCTCCTAAGAATTTGTATCACCTTTTTGAAAACAACAAGCAGAATTGGCTCTTGTCATATCTATGCAGTACATGGGCAATGGTGAGAGTGATGAAGTAGTAAGGGATTGTGTCACCTTCTACAGGAGGAAAAAGACAAAGAAACAATTTGCTACAAGAATGAAACATGATGCTTCATCTCTACATCAATTTCTTTATTTCCAGGTCTTAGATTTATAATTTTGCCACTGCTCCTGACTGTCTTTTTTCTGAAGAAATAAGGTTGAGGTCAATACATAGATTGGTAAACAGATAGATAAGCAGCAAGGTTTGCCAACTCACTGTGAGTCATATCAGTTCGACTGAGACCTACTTGGTCCAACTCACACAAGTTGCAAGAGTCGGGCCAATTCAAGCCAATTTCTGTTTTTTTTTTTTTTTTTGCACATTCTTTAATTTTATGAATATTTATGACATAAATAGCTTTTTAACTTGCGTGATTTATCAATGATAATGACTTTAAGCCAAATTTAGGAGAAATCTACCATATTTGATGGGGCAGAATCCGATTCGGCTCATTAAACAGTTCAACAACAGTAGCCCAATAACAGTAGCCCAACAACAACAATAGTGGCCCACATACGGCCCTGCGGCCCTCGGCCCACAAGCGGCCCTCGGCCCAGCAAGCGGCCTTCAGCCCAATTGCCTTCGGCCCATTAGCAGTCCAGCGGCATTCGGCCCACAAGCGGCCTGCAGCCCAGCGGCATTCGGCCCACAAGCGGCCCCCGGCCCTCGGCCCAGTAGCCGTATCCGGCCCACTCTGGTGGGTTGTTAGGTACTATGGCGGTTTATCACTAACCTAAAACATAGTCCTATATCGGCTGCCACAACCAAGTAACTTCTATCCTCTGTTATAAATACACGGCTATTTATTACAAAAAGTATCTCTTCTTGACCAAAGACTATAGTCCAAAGCTTTTAAGCTTCTTCTTCTTCCTTCTCTTCTGAATCGAATCTTCTTCAAAAGCTAACTTAGCCGTCGGAGGGGGTTCTCTTAGGCCGAAGCCAGGGACCCTCACTGATTGGTTCTTCTTCTTGTAGGGGCCTCGGTTTGAATCTTTGCCGACCTCTTCCGAGCCGGCCTCGGCCACCGGTCTCGGTCTTCTTCCTCTAAAGGTCTCGGCCTCGCTCTTCGCCGGCCGGGTTCCCTTCGGCCCAGCAGAGCCAGCTTCGCCCCCGGCAAGTCTTCTTTCGGGTACCTCTCGGCCTCGGAGCTTCTGTCCCGTACTCCGCCTCGGTTTCGGTCCGGATCCCTGTCGGTCTTCTTCTTCTGTCTCGGATTCTAATCCCGGAATCTGATCGTGATAGCTTCGGCTACATCACGTGGCACCGTCTGTGGGAAACCAACAAGAGGTCATGTCTCATCGTCCGGTGACCAGACGATCCGGCCAAGACGAGGCGGAGACACGGGCGACTCCAGCGCAGGCACTCCACTCCGAATGTACTCCATCCGTTCTTCCCCAAGGTTCCACCCTTCCAGCTATATCGGAGTCCTCCGCTCCCAGAGACGACCGGGTGGAAGAACACCAGCAGCAAGTGGCCACACTGGCTGCTACTGTCACCTCCTTGGCGCCCTTGCGAGATATGGTGTCTGCTATTGCCCAGCATATGGGGTTGCTGAATCAGCCCCCGCAATAGGTACCACCTCCTCCTCAATTATGTCCTGCTCAAGCCACGAGGGTACAGCCTGTTGGGATCGCTGTGTCGAGATCTGACCAAAAAACGCAGCGGAATAATATGTTCGGGATCGGATCCATCCCGTTTCGATCGTTAAAATAAAACCGGAGAAAATCAAGTTCACCTTGCGCGGATTCGAATCCGCGTTCGTTTTCCGGTTCCGTCGGAGCGATGCTGTAAGTCGCGCAGATGCCCGACCTCTAGCGGTATCCACGCGGTTCTCCTCGCGATGGATCGTCCTCGCTTCCTCGCTCGCTGCGGCATTCGTAGATCCCGTCTGGCTGCACGTAATCCGCCGCGACATGCGGATTCTGAATCTCCCGTCGGACGGAAGCCGGAGCAGTCGGGAACCGCACGCCTAGAAGAGAGAGAAAGAATGAATGACGGCTAGGTCAGGGTTGCTGGCCCCGGACGTAGAATTCGTTCTTTTATAATAAGTCTGTTTGCGGTTTTTCATAAAAACCCAGACTTATCCGAAACCCTGTCGGATTATCCATCGACTAGAAAACCATTTGCGTGTGACCCTCTAGGCCCAAATACCAGTCCAGTTAATAGCCCATTAAGTCCAGTAATCCTTTACTGACCCACTGAATTAATTAATATCCTTATATTCAATTAATCAGCCGAATTTAATGTCCCACAATGAATTCGGACGGATTGCCGATCACATTGGATGCCAAGCAATATCGCGTGATCCTGGATGGCACTGGGGTTATTGCAACCCTCTATTGGAACCTTTCTGTCATCGGTTAGCGCGCGGATATAATCCTTCATCCGTGCAATGTTCCCGAATCGACCTAGGGCATGGTTTACTGTTAAACCCTATTTGGTCGATTCACTTGAATCAGATGCCGCTAATCTGAATCCGATAACTCCTTATCGATTATAGAGTCTGCCCTGGCCAGGGACTTTAAGGGCATCATTCCCGGAACATTCTCTCTCAAACTACCAAGAGCGGATGATCCCGTATTGAACACACAATTACCTTCGAGGGCATTTCCCTGAACGTGATCACTTGACTTATTGATAACCCATGGTTAGGGATTCGTTCGTCAAGGTCAAAGCTCAGAAACCTACCAACAAGATATCTTTAGAGTCTCAGGTCCAAGGATCATCCACGCAACCGTAACAAATGAATCGAGCTGGTTAACAGTGAGGTGTTTACCATCCAGCGATTCATAGTCGGATCAGTTCAGTGAACTCATTCACCAATGAGCACCTATAGGTCCAGCATAGTGTCTCCACACAAGTGACTTATAGGATCAGTCACCCTTATCATATGAGCTGAAGTAACCTATACTAGTCTATCCGGATGTTTGATGTCCTATCTCAAACATCCTATGACTAGGAACAATTAAGAACATGTGTTTATAAGTCTTCGGTCCCGTAATTATGATCTCATCATAATCCGAAGACTATTGCACATGTTCATGGACTTCATCGTGATACGATAAACACAGATCGAATTAATTACACACAATGAATTATTGTCATTTATTAATAATCTGAATAAGTACATAGTATCGGATTGGCTTTGAGACCATCTAATACTAACACAGCCAACACCCTCGCGGCCATCCCACGACGAAGCGGTTTCGGCACGTAGCGAACCACTCGGGCCGCAAAGCCAGGTTCCTCGCGCTAGTTATATTCTGACGGAGCCAAACTATGCTTCGTCCGGATTTCATCCAACTAAGGCCGAAGGACGTTCGGTCACCACTTCTACCACCCCGGATATGGACCGGCTGATGGCGATGAGGAAGGAAATGCAGTAGATGGTATCCCGGCCGTATGGAGCACCTCTTGCCAGCACCATCCTGGAGCAGACTCCTTTCTCTCCAGAGCTTCTGGCCATCGAGGTACCTTCCAACTTTAAACTGCCGAAAGGGCCTCTGTATGATGGAATGACAGATCCGGTCTGCCACTTCTAGAGATTCAATTCCTACCTCTCCGTCCGAGGGATTTCCGAGGCAGTTCGTTGACGTCTCTTCCCCGTCACCCTAGAAAAAATAGCCTTGACTTTGTTTGAGACGTTGGCCTCCAACTCCATTCATTCTCTAGTGCAGTTAGGCCAACTGTTTATCGACCAATTCTATGATGCCACTAGGCAATGTAAAACCGCGGCCAGTCTGCTTGCCATTCGGCAAGGACCGACCGAGACCCTTCAAGAGTATTTCACCAAGTTCCGGGCCGAGGCAGCCCAAATTCCAAACCTGGACAGTTCGATTGCGGTCTCGGCCGTGATCAGTGGATGCACGGACGAGGGGCTTCTTAGCTCCATCGGAAAGTGTCATCCTCTCACCTTCCAGGACCTGGTGGCTCGGGCCCATAAATATATTAACTGAGAAGCCCTGATGATGTCTAAGGGCAAGAATACTGTCGAAGCAGTATCGACGGCTACCCGTCCAGCGGTTCGTCCTCGTCCGAGAAGAAGATGGCGTGCAGAGGCCAGTTTATTATATAAGCTGAGCTCTCCACGGAGTAGAGCCTCGGTATCCGACTCTTGAAAAGTTGGCCTTAGCCCTCGTCGCTTCCGCGAGGAGGCTCCGGCCCTATTTCCTCGTGCATTCAATAAAGGTCTTCACATATCAACCTTTGAAGCAAGTACTCTCTCTGCTAGAAGTGTCCGGGAGGCTAGCGAAATGGGAGATCGAACTGGGAGAGTTCGACATCTCTTTTGGGCCTTGGACCGCAATAAAAGCTCAAGCTTTGGCCAACTTCATTGCCGAGCTCACTCCCGAGTCATCCTTGGCCCCTCAGCCGGAAGTCAAAGCAAATCTTGAAGCCGAAGTCATTTCGGCTCCTTTATCCTCGGCAGATGAATGGCAACTATACGTTGATGGGTCCGCATGCTCTTCGGAAAGTGGTGCCGGGTGGATCTTAGCATCTCCAGAAGGAGTCGTCACGGAGTATGCGTTGCGCCTCTCCTTCCCGGCTACCAACAATGCCGCTGAGTACAAAGCCCTTTAGGCCTTCGGGCCGCTAGAAGGCTCGACGTGCAAAGGATAAGGGCGTTCAGCGGCTCTCAGCTTATCGCCAACCAAGTCACCGGGGAGTACGAGGCCCAGGACGCATTGATGACGTCCTATCTCATGTAACCCGCAAAATTCTAGCTGAATTTATTTCTTTTGAGATTGTGCGGATCCCTCAGGCCGAAAATGCTCGAGCCGATGCTCTTTCTCGGCTAGCATCAACTCAGGATGGGGGAGGAGGCCGAATGGTCTTAATAGAAGAACTGTCTGAGCCAAGTCTTGGCGAATCCGAGGTCATGCAAGTGAATGAATCCGAAGTAGAGACCTGGATGACTCCCTTGACCGCTTTTCTCCTCCGAGAGGAGGTTCCGTCCGATCCAAAAGAAGCAAGGCACGTCCGGCAACGCTCTTCCCATTTTCTAATTCTAGAGGGTATGCTATATAAGAAGTCCTTCGGCCAGCCACTCCTTCGATGTCTCGTCCCGACTGAAGCCGACTATGCCCTCCGGGAGGTACATGAAGGAATCTATGGAGCACACGCGGGAGGAAGGGCCTTGACCCATAAACTCTTAAGGCAAGGGTACTGGTGGCCGACACTCCGAGAGGACGCCGCTGCTCTCATCCGCCACTGTGACCAGTGCCAGAGATAAAGTTCCCTCATTTATCAGTCGGCAACCCTTCTGACACCTCTATCGGACCCTTGGCCTTTCGCCCAATGGGGGATTGATATCTTGGGACCTTTTCCCATGGCCACCGGACAGAGGAAATTCTTTATTGTAGCGGTGGATTACTTCACCAAGTGGGTCGAAGCCGAACCCCTCGCATCTATAACCTATAGTAATGCATGGAACTTCGTATGGAAGTCCATCATTTGCCGCTACGGCATCCCTCGGGCAATCATCTCATATAATGGCAAGCAATTTGATAGCCATCGGTTCAAAGACAACTGCGCAAGCTTCGGTATTCTGCATAAGTTCGCTTCAGTAGCACACCCTCGGACGAATGGCCAAGTCGAAGTCACTAATCGAAGACTATTGCGAGGACTGAAGACTCGCCTCGGCAAGGCTAAAGGCCGATGGGTCGAAGAGCTGCCAAGCATTCTATGGGCTTATCGGACAACAAGCCGAACCCCTACCGGAGAAACCCCATTCCGAATGGCCTACGGGGTGGAAGCGGTTATTCCTATTGAAGTAGGCTTGCCGTCGCCAAGGGTTCTTACTTACAATCCGAAGGCTAATGATGAAGCCCTGAGGGATCACCTTGATCTTATAGAAGAGACAAGGGATCAAGCTCGCATTCAGCTGGCGGCATATCAGCAACGCATGGCGAGATACCACAACGCTCAAGTGAAGCCCCGAAGTTTTAAAGCCGGGAACCTCGTGTTGCGGAACGCCCACGCGTCCAAGCCAGCCGAAGCCGCAGGGAAGCTCTCTCCGAATTGGGAGGGCCCTTATCGCATACGAGAAGTAATCTGACGAGGGGCCTATTGGCAGGAGACCCTTTCGGGTCAGCCTCTCCCTCGCACCTGGAATATGGAGCGCCTTCGGCGCTACTTCATGTAAGTTATTTTCCCGGGGTTCAGCCAGACACTATGAATATATTTTTTGTTCCGAAGGATTGTGTCTGGCATTATTCTCTAAAGTCCGTGCAAACTGTACTGGGAGTGGCTTCGGCCATGCAAACCGTATCGGAAGCGGCATTATTCTCTAAGTCCGTGCAAACCGTACCGGAAATGGCTTCGGCCATGCAAACCGTATCAGGAGCGGCATTATTCTCTAAAGTCCGTGCAAACCGTACCGGGAGTGGCTTCGGCCATGCAAACCGTATCGGGACTGGCATTATTCTTTAAGTCCATGCAAACCGTATCGGGAGTGGCTTCGGCCATGCAAACCGTATCGGGAGTGGCATTATTCTCTAAAGTCCGTGCAAACCGTACCGGGAGTGGCTTCGGCCATGTAAACCATATCGGGAGCGACATTATTCTCTAAGTCCGTGCAAACCGTACCGGGAGTGGCTTCGGCCATGCAAACCGTATCGGGAGTGGCACTATTCTAAGTCCGTACAAACCGTACCGGGAGTGGCTTTGGCCATGCAAACCGTATCGGGAGCGGCATGGCTTCGGCCACCTATAGGACTAAACTCGGCTATCTACTTAGAAAAACGCCATGAAATAAGCAAGAGCAAAATGCTTCTATATATGCACAAGTACAAAAACGGGCCGTATGCCTGGCCTCGGCATCTTGAAAAACAAAAATAATCGGGACAAGCCCCCGGATTAGCTTTTGGCATCGTCGCCGTCCACGACAACATGAGTATGGCCGAGAGACGCTGGAGGAGAAGCACGGCCCGAACCCGCCACGGCATCTTCCGGAGAAACCGGGATTCCCGCCGCAGCATCTACCGGAGAAGCCGGGGTTCTTTCGGCTTTGAGCTCTCGCCACCAGGCTAAGATCTCTTCGCCTTCTTCGTCGGTAGCGTAGCTGAAGCCGGTCAGATCCGTGTCCGAACCCGCCTTTTGGGCAATGGCCATCCCTGATGGATATAGGTGTCCTCTAAGCCAATCATAAGGCACCTATTTCAATCTGGTTCACTAATAAATGGCATTAAATTCATTATGTAGATTGGCATATTTATAATTGCGCATAATGAAGTCCATGAATATATGCAATAGTCATCAGATTATGATGAGATCATAATAATGAGACTGATAACTTATAAACACATATTCTCAATTGTTCCTAGTCGTAGGATGTTTGAGAAGGACATCAAACATCCGGTTAGACTAGTACAGGTTATTCCAGCTCATTTGATGAGGGTGACTAATCTCGTTAGTTACTAGTGTGGAGACACAATGGTAAACCTGTAGGTGCTCATTGGGGAATGAGTTCACTGAACTGATCCGACATGAATCGCCGAATGGTAATTTACCTGACTGTCAATCGGCTTGATTCATCGTCACAGTGGCGTGGTTGATCCTTGGACTTGAGACACCAAAGACACCTTGTCGGTGGACTTCTGGACTTTGACATTGACCTACGAATCCCTATCCATGGGATCTCAAATAGTCAAGGATCGAGTCCAGCGGAAGACCTTCGAAGGTGATGTGTGTTCAATAAAGGATCGTTCGCTCTCAAGTAACTGGAGAGAGAATGCTCTAGAGTAGATCCGCAAGAGTCTCTGGCCAGAGCAGAAACAATATCAGAAAAGTGGTTTTCGGATATTGTACAGCGGAGTCTGATTCAAGTGAGTTAACAATCTAGGGTTTGACAGTTGACCATACCCTAGGTTAACTCGAGAGCATTGTGCGAACGAAGGATTATAGCCACGTGGTAACTGTGGACGGACAGGTTCCATGAGTGGGTTGCTGAACCCCATTACCTTCCGGGATCATGCGGTGTTGCTTGGCACCCAACTTGATCGGAAGTCCGACCGAATTTACATGCGATGATAATTTGGTTAAGTAATTAGTTAATATCTAGATATTAATTAATTACTATAAGTCAATAACTAGTTATTGGACTTAACGGGCTGAAAACCGAACTGGTAAATGGGCCTAGAGGGTCACACGCAATAAGATTCTCAGTCGGTGGTACATAAGTGGGATTTATATGAACTCGGGGACTTTTGTGAAAAGTCGCGCCGACTTAATATATATATGCGCTGTTGAGAAACCCTGGGCCAAGCTCCAAGATTTCCCTTGCTAGCCGTCATCCCTCCTTTCTCTCTCATCCTCTGGGCGTCCCGTTCGAGGCGCCGAGACAGTTTCCGTCTCCGCCGCGTGTGATTCCCGAAAGTCGGGAATTCCCGTCAGCAGGATTTCAGCAATCGTTGTGGCGATGGATCTTCAGCTAGGAAGCTGAAACGGACGAGGGATTGAGGACGAAACACCGCGGAGGATCGCGTGGATACCGCTAGAGGCCGGACGCTTGTGCGGCTCGCGGCATCACCTCGACGGAACCGAGACGGAAGCGGATTCGAATCCGCGCACGGTAATCGGATTACTTCTCGTAGTTTTCGGTTTGCGTTTTTCGTTCCGAATCGGATCAGTGGGCATCGGGCGGGATCATTTTTGTTCTTCGTTTCCGCTGCGTTCTTCGCGTCCCGCCCGGAACCCAACAGTGGTATCAGAGCCAGGTTCCGCTCTGATCCGCTCCGGAACGATAAAATTATTATTCTAAATTATTTCATGCATGAATTCGTTTTTCCTCATTGATATTGTTCATGGGATGAACTTAGAATATCAAATTTAATTTTTCTGTGCGAAAAACGAAATTTTTTTGAGGGTTTCATCGCATTCTTCATGGTGATGAAGAACCGGATTTGTGGGCTTCAAAAGGGGATTAATGATGGTTGGACCATCTCTGTGGGTTTGCTGGTGTGACCAGCTACCCCTCACCATCCCCGGAAAATTTCTATGGCGGCCGGTGGAGCTTTTCTTCCCATAATTTTCAAGAGTTGAAAAGGGATCGAGGAAAAGCTAAAATCTGTGAAACTGCACAAATCTCCATCTTTGGAGGTTCACCGGCGGCGAAGGAGTCGCCGGCCGGCCACCACAGGCAGGGTAAATGGAAGGGGTAACATCCCTCTGCAATATCCGGCCACCATCGCTACCGGCGGCGGCGGCGGCGCCGCCCAAAACTAACTGCAAACAGGGCTGAAAAACCCTAAAACCAGGGCTGGTCGAACTGCTGCAGGAGGGCCTGGACCGGCCGACCCCGAGCCGGTTCGGTCGGGCGGCCTGGACCTGACCCGGGCGCGCCAGGCGCCCGACCTGGCTCGGCCAGGTCGCCCGAGCCAGGGCCCCGCCTGGCTCGAGCCAGACCGGACCAGGGGCCGGGCCTGGCTGCCCCAGCCCGAGCCAGTGGGCCCATTAAGCCCCCCCCATAGGCCCATTAAGCCTATTTGAGTCCTATTTAACCCAAAAACCCTTTATTTAAATATAAACCCTGCCCAAATTAACTGAAAATTTATATTAAATGGTTTAAAACTTATTTTAAATAGTTTAAAATTTGTTTTTAAACCTTAAGCTATAATTTTTCAGTTAATTAAAGGATAGTTATTTTAAGATGTGATCTTATTGTGGGGTTTAATTAAGATGTGATCTTAATAGTTAATTGTTTTTAACTAAATAAGATAGGATCTTATTATTATTTGATTTTAATTAATTAATTAAATGAGTTATAATTAAGATATGATCTTAATTATAAATAACTTTTAATTAGTTAATTAAAGGGGTTTATATTTAAGATATGATCTTGAATATATATAACAAATGTTGTTATTTATTGAAAATGAGATCTTAATTATTAATTGACAATTGTTGTCATTAATAATTAAGATAATGTTTTTAATCTTAATTAACAATTGTTGTTAATTTATATTTAAGATTTGATCTTAAAATTGTATTAACAAGAGTTGTTGTTTAATTATTAAGTAGTAACTTAAATTTTAATTATCAAATGTTGTTAATTAATTTTAGTCAATTGATTAGATTATTTTAATTTCTTATCAATTGTTGTTATGAAATTAAGTATTTGATTAAGGGACACTTAATAAAAGTTATTAAGTGTTTTATTAACTTTTAGTAATAGTTATTAAAGAGTTAATTGTTTCTTGAGAATTAACCTTAATAAAAGTTATTGAGGATTAATCATTGCTTACTAATAGTTATTAAGCTAATTAATATTCTCAAGGGTCCCTTAATTAGATTTTGAAGATCTAATCTACTTAATAATTAATCTTTTAATAAAAGTTATTGAAATGATTAAATTAAGTCTAATTGTTAGACTATTTAATTAGAAATGTTCTAATTAACTTTTCTTAATAATTGTTATTGAGAAATGTCTTTTAATTAAGGGGTTTTAAACAAGGAGTTGTTAAGGGGTTGATAATTTGAGTTGAAATTTCCTTTATAAATGTTATTTAAGAATTTTTAATTCTATCTAAATGTTAGATTGTTTCGCATTAATAATTGTTATTAATGTGAATTAATATTAATCTAAGTGTTAGATTAATTAATTTAGAATTGTTCTAAATACTGCATGGAATATTTTAGAATTTTCATTTTAGCTTTATGTGCACATGTTGATGTGTTTAATGCTTTAAATTAGATTTAATTGCATGCTAGAAAATAAGATTTTCAAAAATTCAAATTATCCAATTTTGATTGGAACCCAGGTTTTAAGAAAGCCAAAATTATTATATTTTCAAAATTTTAGCCTTCCTGTGATGTGTTCTATCATGTGTGGATGGTTAAAATTTGTGGTGGTCTTAGACATGCACTTAGTTAAATTTCATATCATGTGATGGTGTGTGATTTTGTGGATTGTTGTGGAATGTGATGTTCATTAATTAAATGTTAATTAATGAGGCTTGCGTGCCTCCCTCTCTCCATTCCATTGTAATTCTATCTCCCTCTGATATTGTACTCGGCCATACGATTTTCTCTTACAATTTATTTGTATTTGAAATTGTTTCAAAATAAATATTATTTGTATTTGATCACGCCGACCGAGGAGAGGCGAGGATGATCCACAAATACAACCAGGAAGGTGACAGGAGATGAGATCACCAGTGGCTATGTGTTTGCATGTTTAGATTATATAAGTGTTATATAGTTTTGGTGATTAATTGTTTGGCTCCAGTTAATCACCGTGTTGTCTATGACCACATAATGAACATGTATGGATGATGCATGCTTTTAGTTATTGATTATGAATCGATTGGTAATATTTAGGTATAATTAAATATATTCGATATATTTATAAACTATCACCTAGGATGAGACCAACTTAAAATAAACAAAACCTTCAACATAAAGTCTAAGCCGGAGCGCGAGTCATTAAGAATGTACCGCGTGGCTCTCCATCAATATAGTTCTTAGAAATTGATTCAGTGATGACAGTTTCTACGTGTTTACCCGAGATCTGCCACCATCTGATGAAAGGACTATTAACTATGGCATCTTGATGCCTTGAGATTGGAATAGAGGAACGGTGTAGCTATCCTCGCGTTTACCCGGGAGCTGTATTCTTACTCTACTCTGTCACGTATTGATGGTAAAGCTTAGACCAGGTATAATGGTCTACTGTGTTTACCCGGGACCATTAAAGACCTGGGAGCCGAAATAAGATCGGATATTGCAAGGAGTTGCAACTACCATGAGATGGTTGCTCTAAGATAATGGTATGATACTATGTGTTTATCAGAGGTCATACTGTGATTCTTGGAGATTCTGATCCTCACTAGAAGACCGTCGGAGTCTTCCGTTCTGTATACCTGAAGGTTATACAGTCCGTTGAAAAAATAGTGGGAAATAATTCAAGATAAAAGACCATAATTGAATTATCATAACTATCTGCTTAAATCACGTTATTTCCTTCGATTCACTTAAATGTCGTCTATTCGAGAAGTTGGCATATTAGATGCCAATAGTTCTCATACTCAGACTGACTAAAAAACTCTGAAGAATGTCTTCAGGACCAAGTGAAAGTCACTATCCTATTCAGATATCATGAATCCTCTTACCTGGATAGACCAAGGTGAAGAGGTACTCATGATATGCCTATTTGAAAGGCAATGATTGTCATGAAATCTCTTATTCGGATAGACCAAGATGAAGAGATATTTATGATATGCCTTTTGAGAAAGGCAAGTGGTAAGATTTTAAACGGTCGAACCCACACCTGAAAGGATAAAGAAAAGTCAGCTGAGATAGAGAAGTAGCAGTTCTCCTACTGCAACCAATATAAGGATATTGGTAAAGGCAAAAAGAATATGGAACTTGAAAGAAGTTTCATATATTCTTATTATTGTCTTTTGCATGTCTATTGAAGAATTAGCGTATCCAATATGGGATATTGGAAATTGTTCTCAGAGCTGCGATGGAATGCAGACCTAGACAAGTAAAAGAAATCGAGAAAATGTAAGTGTTAAGTTAGACTCAACTATTGTTCATGATATTCATAGGTTGCTGTCTGACAGTAAATCTTTGTATATCTATAGGAGTCTAAAATGAAACTGAATAACTGTTATGTAGTTACATAAGATATCAAGAATTATAAAAGTGAATAACGTTGACTGAGAATGAATAATAGTTGTTCAAATCGGTCAATGCACTATAGATTCTTGAAGTAACATTTTATGTGATGAATGTTCACAAGTCTCCTACAGAAATGAACTGTGTGAATCTTGATTATCTATGGTATTGTACATAGGGTTGTATAATAAGAAATTTTTGATGCTGATGCATATTGATGTAAACAGCTCAAAGGCCAAAGATAATCACTACTATTGACTTACCTTATAATTCACTCTTGAAATGATTCGACTGCATGTACTTACTGAAGTGCAAGACGAATATATTTGAGAGATTAAGATATAAGATCAATATGAAGTATTAGAATTTTTTATTTGATCAAAGAAACTAGTACTTAGGTATATGATTCACATAAATCATTAAGAGGATAATTGTATCCTCGCTCGATTAATCCTCATTGTGCATCATAGAAATATGATAGAATGAGAAATTGCACCTTATTAAGATATGGTGCAATACATAATAAGATTTGCCTAATTCTTGTCCTTTTGAACATGAGTATGAACATTAAATGTCCATACTTTAAAGATGGTTCCAAATAAGTCAGTGTGTGTCCATATAAGATATGGAAACCAAATAATTCATATGAGATGTGAATTATGAACAAACCTGATTTAAAAGTCAGGTATTACCGTGGAGTGAATTTGTGAATGTCCAAAGAGTTTGGACATTACAATTATTGGCCAGGCGATAATGAAATAATTGTCGTTATGAAAGCTGTCTTCTGTGAAGAGGAATAGGTCCTCAAAGAAGTTAGTGGGAGCTGATAAAACTAGAAGATGTTCTAGATTCATAAGTTAACATAAGATTATTAGATAATCTTTAGTTGTTTGGAACCACTCATAACACATCAGAGAGCTTCATAGATTTTTGAGATTCTCTCAATGACTAAAAGGATATATTTGACATATCTAATTTAGCAAGATGAGAGGAGCTCAAAATAGATTATGATCTAAAATCTATGATAATGATGCTCTCTGTCATTACAACTTTGAGATTGATAAGTTTATTAGAATTCTACTTGTCAATACTACCTATCATGAGACTGATGACAGTTGGATATTAAAAGCGTCCATTCAATGTGATTGAGGTAAAGATGTATATGATACACCTTTAAAGCTTTTAGAATATCCAGGAAGCAAGTTATGATTTCAAAATTATTTTGAATCAAACTGAAGCTTCTTAAGTTGTAATAAAAGTTTTGACTTAATAGTCAAATACTATGTGATCATTAAGAATGATCATGGATTGTGTATGTTGAGAAAGGACAGTGGGAGTACGGTCGCTTTAGTAATGCTTTATGATAATAACATCAAAGTCATTTAGAATGACTTCAAGATGTTACTATTAGTGAAACCATTGTTAACCATGTTTTCCTCCATAATGGATTTAGTTATAATATCCCACGTATTGGAAATACGAATCTATTAAGATAGATTGGTGGGGATATTATATTGACCTGTATGTCAAGATGTTTGGCATAAATTTCATAACAAGTCTCAATAATTGAGATATGGAATTTATTCCTTTAGAGAAAAGTTCCTTAAAGGATACAGGAGTGAAATGCATCATTAAGCATTTGAGAAGTGCTAAGGATGCATTCACGTATATGGAGAGGATGATTTGAAACTATGAGGTCTCACTGACTCAAATTTCAAGTCAAATAATGGATTCAACCTTCTAGTAGAAAGAAATGGATTGGAATGGTTCCAATCCAAAACTCGATATTAAGATGACGACATAGACAAGTGATACTGTTATTTGAACAGTATGGATGAAAAGGTTCATCCCTGATCTAGATGTAGTTCTAAAAGGTCTTTCATTAAATCTCGTTGTTGTAGGACAACAGTGGGAGCGATCAATTGTGTGATCGAACCATAGTCTCTTCAGAAGTTACAGAACATTCTGAGGCTTTTTCACAGGTTTAGAGACAAAGGATTAAGAGAAAATAACGTAATGGAAAATATTCCATCTGTAGATAATTTAGCAGATCCCTGACCAAGTCTTAGTCACAGACTTTATGTGAGCATCACCTAGATTTGATGGAGATTAAATGCGAAAGTGATTGGCTTGAGTCCAAGTGGGAGATTGATGGATATAGGTGTCCTCTAAGCCAATCATAAGGCACCTATTTCAATCTAGTTCACTAATAAATGGCATTAAATTCATAATGTAGATTGGCATATTTATAATTGCGCATAATGAAGTCCATGAATATGTGCAATAGTCATCAGATTATGATGAGATCATAATAATGAGACTGATAACTTATAAACACAAATTCTCAATTGTTCCTAGTCGTAGAATGTTTGAGAAGGACATCAAACATCCAGTTAGACTAGTACAGGTTATTCCAGCTCATTTGATGAGGGTGACTGATCTCGTTAGTTACTAGTGTGGAGACACAATGGTAAACCTGTAGGTGCTCATTGGGGAATGAGTTCACTGAACTGATCCGACATGAATCGCCGAATGGTAATTTACCTGACTGTCAATCGGCTTGATTCATCGTCACAGTGGCGTGGTTGATCCTTGGACTTGAGACACCAAAGACACCTTGTCGGTGGACTTCTGGACTTTGACCTTGACCAACGAATCCCTATCCACAGGATCTCAAATAGTCAAGCATCGGGTCCAGCGGAAGACCTTCGATGGTGATTGTGTGTTCAATAAAGGATCGTTCGCTCTCAAGTAACTGGAGAGAGAATGCTCTAGAGTAGATCCGCAGGAGTCTCTGGCCAGAGCAGAAACAATATCAGAAAAGTGGTTTTCGGATATTGTACCGCGGAGTCTGATTCAAGTGAGTTAACAATCTAGGGTTTGACAGTTGACCATACCCTAGGTTAACTCGAGAGCATTGTGCGAACGAAGGATTATAGCCACGTGGTAACTGTGGACGGACAGGTTCCATGAGTGGGTTGCTGAACCCTATTACCTTCCGGGATCATGCGGTGTTGCTTGGCACCCAACTTGATCGGAAGTCCGACCGAATTTACATGCGATGATAATTCGGTTAAGTAATTAGTTAATATCTAGATATTAATTAATTACTATAAGTCAATAACTAGTTATTAGACTTAACGGGCTGAAAATCGGACTAGTAAATGGGCCTAGAGGGTCACACGCAATAAGATTCTCAGTCGGTGGTACATAAGTGGGATTTATATTAACTCGGGGACTTTTGTGAAAAGTCGCGCCCACTTAATATATATACATGCTGTTAAGAAATCATGGGCCAAGCTCCAGGATTTCCCTTGCTGGCCGTCATCCCTCCTTTCTCTCTCCTCCTCTGGGCGTCCCGTTCGAGGCGCCGAGACAGTTTCCGTCTCCGCCGCGTGTGATTCCCGAAAGTCGGGAATTCCTGTCGACGGGATTTCAGCAATCGTTGCGGCGACGGATCTTTAGCGAGCGAGCTGAAACGGACGAGGGATCGAGGACGAACCACCACGGAGGATCGCGTGGATACCGCTGGAGGCCGGACGCTTGTGCGGCTCGCGGCATCACCTCGACGGAATCGAGACGGAAGCGGATTCGAACCCGCGCACGGTAATCGGATTACTTCTCGTAGTTTTCGGTTTGCGTTTTTCGTTCCGAATCGGGCGGGATCATTTTTGTTCTTCGTTTCCGCTGCGTTCTTCGTATCCTGCCCGGATCCCAACAATCCCCAGATCAAACATGGTCGAGGCCGCCCTAGCCCCGGCCTCAAGCATCTCGTCGGCATACTCCGGGCCCTCCTTGTAACTCGCCACGGCCGTGCGAGCGACGTCGTCGGCTTCCTTAATCTTGGCCTTCAGGTCTGCCTTCAGGGCCGATACCTCCTCGGCATGGTGGCGGCGCTCCTCTTCCCTCTCCATGGCCTTGTCCTGGATCTCGACCTTCAAGGACGCGATCTCGGCCCGAGCCCGCTCCAGCTCCTTCTCGGATTTCTTCTTGGCCTTTGAGGTGGTGTGGATCACCTCCTTCTGTTCTTCCAGCTCGGACCGCAGCCGCGAGTTCGCCCTGATGAGGACATCGATGCTGGCTTCGAGATCGCGCCGCACCAAGGCCACTTTGCCCGAAGCCACCTAGTCCGAGGCCTGGTCGATGTCCTGAAGCTTCTGCTGGATGAGGGCCTGGCGGTGAGCAAGAGCCCCGCACATGACCGCGGCCTACAACAGAAAGAAAGAAAAACATGAGAAGGCAATTAATGGAAACAATGAGAAATGAGGAGAAGGGGGCTGGTATTTATAGGAGAACCTGAGGGGGTCGTATGGCGAACTGACGGCCGAGATCCTCTTACCCCTCGGCTCCGCCCTGCTCGGATGCTCGACGCGTGTCCTGTCCTTCGCCATGATGACAAGCGGGCTGCCGGATTAAGAAGAGGCGATTAACGGCCGGATGCGGCCTAACCCTTCGGCTATTCGTCCGGTACTCGCCACGTGTCCCGATCCTCGTGCCGGGGGCGAGAGAGGCGGCAATCCAGGTGAAGTCTCGGGTAGAGAGCCGAAGTGACCGCGATCCAAGTGATCGTTGTTAACGGCTGAGATCTTTTTGTGCTTTCAGTAGCCCGGCCGGACGATAGACACGTGTCCTGTATTTGTTGTGATGTGACCGTGAAGGCGGGAGACTCGAGGTCTTTTCCCGTTCTTTCCTGGTGCTAATACTCTGAAAGCCTTGACCTTTCACAACTGGGGACGAAGGTATTCGTCACCAAGTCTCGGCCTAAGACGAAGGTGTCTACGACAGGGTCCCGGCCTGAGACGAGGCTGTTTGTCACCAGCCCTCGGCCGACCTAAGGCGAAGCCTTATCTCCTAGTTTTCGAAACAGGGATGGCAACAGTTTCGGACAAGGTTCATATCAGATGTTATTCTTTTTCGTAAGGGCTTTGGATTTTACTCTCGGCGTTTCATAAAATTGAGGACGACAAGAGTAGGGGGCCATGTGATGGGGCAGAATCCGATTAGGCCCATTAAACAGCCCAACAACAGTAGCCCAATAGCAACAGCCCAACAACAACAATAGCGGCCCACATACGGCCCAGCAGCCCTCGGCCCAGTAAGCGACCTTCAGCCCAATTGCCTTCAGCCCATTAGCAGTCCAGCGGCATTCGGCCCACAAGCGGCCTGCAGCCCAGCGGCATTCGGCCCACAAGCGGCCCCCGGCCCTCGGCCTAGTAGCCGTATCCGGCCCACTCTGGTGGGTTGTTAGGCACTATGGCGGTTTATCAGTAACCTAAAACATAGTCCTATATCGGCTGCCACAACCAAGTAACCTCTATCCTCCGTTATAAATACACGGCTATTTATTACAAAAAAGTATGTCTTCTTGACCAAAGACTATAGTCCAAAGCTTTTAAGCTTCTTCTTCTTCCTTCCCTTCTGAATCGAATATTCTTCAAAAGCTAACTTAGCCGTCGGAGGGGGTTCTCTTGGGCCGAAGCCAGGGACCCTCACTGATTGGTTCTTCTTCTTGCAGGGGCCTCGGTTTGAATCTTCGCCAACCTCTTCCGAGCCGGCCTCGGCCACCGGTCTCGGTCTTCTTCCTCCAAAGGTCTCGGCCTCGCTCTTCGCCGGCCGGGTTCCCTTCGGCCCAGTAGAGCCAGCTTCGCCCCCAGCAAGTCTTCGTCTGGGTACCTCTCGGCCTCGGAGCTTATGTCCCGTACTCCGCCCCGATTTCGGTCCGGATCCCTGTCGGTCTTCTTCTTCTGTCTCGGATTCTAATCCCAGAATCTGATCATGATAGCTTCGGCTACATCAATATTGATCGCGATAAAAGTGCAAATTACCTATCAAATTGGAGAAAAAAGTATAATTACCTATCAAATTAGAAAAAAAGATACTTAATAAGAATTTAGATTAAAAAGTATCAATTATGCCTCCAAGGCCTTTTCCTCTTTGTATTGTATCCGGCCAGATTGCAGCGAACTGCACCCGACTTGTGCAATATGATGCAAGTCAGATTGAGTGGCAGCAAGCCAAATGTGGTTCGATGAGACGATGCATGTCTGTGGATTAGACTTACCCAGATATGACTAGACTTGTATCAGTCAGCACAAGTCAGTCCGAGTCAGCGAACCATGATAAGCAGAAAGCTAGACAACTAGATTGGTAGAGAGCTAGCAAGGAATGTAGCTAGCTAGATAGGTGAGTGGACAGCTAGCTAGCGGGCAGTTGGGGGGGGGGGTGGAGCTGCTTTACTCGTACACAGGAGCCCAATAGCCACTGTTGCCATGCTGTCCTCTTGACACACTGCCGTTGCCATCAGCCATCAGTAGGTCCCTTACTCATTATTCCCTAATGCTTTTCCACTCTCTCATACCCTCAACCAAAAAAGAAACAATCATCGCACCTCTGTGCTGTCACTTCTTTCCCTTAACCTTTTGCTGGAATTACACCTCCTTGTTAGATGGACTTTGCATGGCCTTTCTTTTTTTTTCTTGATTGTTTCAAAATTTCGCTAGGATCATCCATCCTTGTTTGGTGGATCATTCACTATCACTATCTCTTCTCCCTTTTTGGAGGCAAGGGCAGGGTAACCACACTAAGTTTCTCCTCCTCCATGACATAGCTCATCTCCTCCACCATATTCATCTCCTCTTCTTCTTCTCTATCCCCCTTTCTCCTCTCCTCCTCTACCTCCTTTATCTTATTCCTTCCTCCCTCCTGTTCTCTCTCTTGTTCTAGTCTCAGGAGACATCAGCTGGGGACTACAAAAAGAGAAAGATCTCGAGAGATGTCAAACATGAAGAAGATGGAGTTCTTTTGGCTGGTTTTGACCTTAAGTCAATAATTAACCAAAGGCATGGTTAATTATGGACAAAAGTGGGAGATTTGAACATATCATCACACAAAAAATGGTATGCACATAAATATGTTCCTCGCAATGGCAAAACTGCAGTTTACCTGTGTTGGGATCGCTGTGTCGGGATCCGACCGAAAAACGCAGCGGAATAAAATGTTCTGGATCGGATCTGTCCTGTTTCGGTCGTTAAAATAAAACCGGTGTAAATCGAATTTACCTTGCGCGGATTCGAATCCGCGTCTGTTTTTCGATTCCGTCGGAGCGATGCTGCAAGTCGCGCAGATGCCCGACCTCTAGAGGTATCAACGCGGTTCTCCTCGCGATGGATCGTCCTCGCTTCCTTGCTCGCTGCGGCGTTTGTAGATCATGTCTGGCTACGCGTAATCCGCCGCGACATGCAGATTCGGAATCACCGTCGAACGGAAGGTGGAGCAGTTGGGAACCACACGCCCAGAAGAGAGAGAAAGGGAGAAAGAACGAATGACGGCTAGGTCAGGGTTGCTGGCCCCGGACGTAGAATCCGTTCTTTTATAATAAGTCAGTTTGCGGTTTTTCATAAAAACCCAGACTTATCCGAAATCCTGTCGGATTATCCATCGACTTGAAAACCATTTGTGTGTGACCCTCTAGGCCCAAATACTAGTCCAGTTAATAGCCCATTAAGTCCAGTAACCCTTTACTGACCCACTGAATTAATTAATATCCTTATATTCAATTAATCAGCCGAATTTAATGTCCCACAATAAATTCGGATGGACTGTCGATCACGTTGGATGCCAAGCAACATCGCGTGATCTTAGATGGCACTGAGGTTATCGCAACCCTCTATTGGAACCTTTCTGTCATCGGTTAGCGCGCGGATATAATCCTTCATCCGTACAATGTTCCCGAATCGACCTAGGGCATGGTTTACTGTTAAACCCTATTTGGTCGATTCACTTGAATCAGATGCCGCTAATCTGAATCCGATAACTCCTTATCGATTACAGAGTCCGTCCTGGCCAGAGACTTTAAGCGCATCGTTCTCGGAACATTCTCTCTCAAACTACCGAGAGCGGATGATCCCGTATTGAACACACAATTACCTTCGAGGGCATTTTCCTAAACGTGATCGCTTGACTTATTGATAACCCATGGTTAGGGATTCGTTCGTCAAGGTCAAAGCTCAGAAACCTACCAACAAGATATCTTTGGAGTCTCAGGTCCAAGGATCATCCACGCAACCGTGACAAATGAATCGAGCTGGTTAACAGTGAGGTGATTACCATCCAGCGATTCATAGTCGGATCAGTTCAGTGAACTCATTCACCAATGAGCACCTATAGGTTCAGCATAGTGTCTCCACACAAGTGACTTATAGGATCAGTCACCCTCATCATATGAGCTGAAGTAACCTATACTAGTCTATCCGGATGTTCGATGTCTTATCTCAAACATCATATGACTAGGAACAATTAAGAACATGTGTTTATAAGTCTTCGGTCCCGTAATTATGATCTCATCATAATCCGAAGACTATTGCACATGTTCATAGACTTCATCGTGATACGATAAACACAGATCGAATTAATTACACACAATGAATTATTGCCATTTATTAATAATCTGAATAAGTATATAATATCAGATTGGCTTTGAGACCATCTAATATTAACAACCTATAATAGTAATATATATGCAAAATTGCCTTTTATTTCTGAACCTTGAGCCTTTGTTTTCCGTGGACCTTTGGAGAGTGACATTTGGTAGACAGCTGTTGACTCCACTTTCACATCCTTAGGCAATCTATAAAAGATCAAGTGAAGATGGATTATTGTTAATTTGAAGTAAACTAGGGGTATAGGATTTACAGTGCCCCACCTTACCACTTGTCCATGCCGCCCCCAAAAAAAAGGAATGGATAAAATAATCAAATTAAATTATATTTATTCCTAAATTATTCCTATTTTCTCGGGGGATCACTAAATGAACCGTTTGTTTGATTTCCTATTTCACGTGGATCCTGAATTCCATTGTACTTATCATTTTCTAAAGAATAATTCCACTTTTATATTGGATCTAATTGAGATAATTTTCTTTAATTGATTGATCGTAGATTCATGTTTAGGAATAACATATATACGAAAACATAATAGAGTAATATGGGATAAAAAATAAAACCAAGTGGTTTCAGACTTGATACAACCCAAAATTGTCATCCCTTTCAGTTTTCACAACCAGAAAGCTTTTTCATCGGTCTACAGTAAGATGAAACAATAAGATACTGTATCAAGAATTATGTACAAAAATTATGAGAATATCGATTGGTTTTGAAGGGCTTGCATATTAATTAATAAATTAAGTGGCATAGATAAGGAACTCATCATAAAAATATCGTAACCATTCCATGCACATATCATCCTCTCACCGCATGACATCCATTGATGCATCCTAAACATTTGCAAATCTGCACCCGTATGCATATTTGCCAGGTCAGAGACATCACAAGTTTGGAGTTGATGACTAAACTCCACCTGAAGAGAGGGGATTGCACCACCAGTTTTACTAGGAAATAAAGAGGTCGTACAACCAGAGGGCAGAGGAGCGGCTCCCTCCCTCCACCCCCCACCCACCCACCCCCACACACACACAACTCCACCACAAAAAAAAAGGAATCTACTGAAATGGGGCGTGGTTAACATTAATCACTTCTTCGCATTTATCAGTTGGAACTTTCAATAGAAATCTAATCCAATTATAAAGCAAAGACAGAGCTCCGAAGAGATGTTTTCAACATAAAGTTTACTCCCCCTGAAGATGTAATCATTTTGTTCCCTCTAGATGCTCCAACAAATTGCATGGAGGTATGAGGAAGATTTTGCTTTTGCTGCACTTCTCAGACTGTATATGGAGATACAATAAACAGCTCTCACATATTTTTGATCTAAACTGGTGTATCAAAAACTCAGAATTCAAAAAATCTTTCTTCATCGAGTGTAAAGTCAATGCAATTTCCTTCGGTCCCTCCAGAAAATTGCTTCCAAGTAACAGTTAAAAAACCCTCGTTACTTAGGTCCAAGCTTACCTGATTTCACACTGTAGTATCTAAAACAGCTGGTCCTTCCTTACCTGATGGCCTTCTGTGCATGGTTCTCATAATCACCGGATATGAGTGAACAGGCCTGAACCGGATCAGAACTGATGGCCCCCGATCCAGTTTGGCCTGATCTAGAGTCCAAGCCAGCCAGTCCCAATTAATTAGAAAACGTGAAAACAAGTGGAGCCAGGCCATACTGGTTGGCTCCATCCTGGTTCTCCAACGGGACCAGGTGTTAAACATGCCACCTCCCAATGTGCAGCCCATGAGTGAGGAAGCATCCCATGGTCTTTTTAGTTGCTACTTTTAATTGTGTTGAATGTTCAATCCCATCATACACGGACATCACCTGTTTACTTGGAAATTGGAGCATGTGTTTGACGATTGAATATTACAAGAGATTTATCAGTCTTTAGATGATCAACTATTTGTTTCATGTGTATATTTATATATATTATCTGTTTAGAGCTTTCAAACAGTTACAAATGACATACCTAATAGTATATCCTATTTTCTAATTTTTATTCTTTTTTATCTATTTCCAATGAACATATGGGTATTTAATGGAATCAATTGAAACTGGTACTAAAAGAATGGAATCACATCCAGTTCCCAGTCATGAACTAGGAACAGAACTGGAAGTGGCCCCCACCAATTCCAGAAACATTCTGGTTTGGCCTTCATTGCTGGTATCTCCTACCAATAAAGAGAGATAATTTATCCTGCCTTTTGCTTTCCCTCTTCCTCACATTAAGAAAAAACATGTAAGCCGGATTTAAGTAACTTCTTTTTCCATATTTGCCAAAACTAGAGGTTCACAAAAAACTAGAGGTTCACATTCTTACTCACAAATCATTAAGAAGCAAAAATGTCCAACATATTTTTATTTGGGAGAAAATTAAAAAATAGTTTTTACTTGATATGTTCCGGAGATTCTACAGATATACTTGAAGAGGCAAGATCCATATTCATAACCTACCAATACTTGCTCACATTTTAAGGTCTTTTTGAACCAAGGTGCATAGGTCATTAAAGATTTTATGATCAGGTTAGGTCCATATGGAATTTAAACAGAAACATTTGGTCTGTTCTCAACCGAACTTAGTTACCAAAATCTGATGCCAAGCTCACGACTGAACATCACGGCTGAGAGTGCAAGACAAACATGACATAGTGTTCATAGATGTCTATGTATTTGGAAAATAACTACAATATGAAAGGAACTTTTACCTCTTTTAACAAGAAATCAATGGCAGCTTCATCTTGGACAATTTCTTTCAATGGGTTCTTCAGAAACTCAATATCCAACTGTACTTGTTGGTATCCACTTCAATTGAATGTTTCGAGCCGGATTAACTCTTGTAAGCTTTTCAGCGAGAGTTTCACTATAGTTGATATAACAGACTCCTGAAAAGAGAATGCATGCATCAACTTTGAACTTTCACTTTTATCATTTGAAAATGTTAAGAACAACTTTCCATCAGCTAGTTATTTGCACAAAAGCAGGAAACAAAAATATTTGACTGCTTTAGAGTCTTTATTCAGTGGTAATCTGGATCAAACTGGAAGATCCACAGGTTTGGTGATTTCTAGAACAGAAGATAATACATGCATATTTGTGATCAATGCAGAGCAATCAGGAATTAAATAAATTCACAGTTGAAAAATGAAAAAACAATTGTAAACAACAAAATTTTTCCACCACCAGAATTACATGAATACAATTTCCCCATCTCCCATGCTATAGCATGATGGGAAGGCTGTCTGTTACCCAGGTTTAAGCACTCTTGGTATAGTCTGACTGCTCTGCATGCTTGATAATCTACAATACAGGGAAGCAACTACCCACATGGGGGATTCCCGCCCGTCTGCAGGATTTCTGCCCACAATGCTGGGAAGAATTCCTGTGCAGAGGAATCCTGCACTCCAAAGTTAATTTGGGTTCCATAGGGATATGCCCCATCAATCAATCAATAAGTAAGTCCAACGCACATCTGACACTCAACACCTGTGCATAACAGACATACACAACCTGCACATTTGACTGTTTTCCTCATATGTGGTTGTCCAGAAAGTTTCGTATTTTATCCTCTGGCAACTGTGATGCTATTGTGCAAATTTGTATATCAACATGGGTAACAGAGAAAACATGATGAGAATAATAACAATTCGAGAAAATGGAGAGAACAGAAATCATTAACCATGAACAAGAGAAAGATGGTCATCCAATGTGACACCAGAAAGAGATGGAAAGCCAATCATTTGACTGAAAATAGTTTCTGTTTAGCTCATTTATCCCCGAGTCTTGGAGGTAACAATGCACCAGGTTGTTCCGTGTGGTTCTGTTCACTTTCTCTAATACATAACATTATTCGGTTGTTCTTTACATTTGCATTTTATGTCTCCCGAATCAAGAATTCATACAGAAGAATCATCTGGGCTTGACAAAATTAAAGGTAGATACTCTGAAAGCTCAATAATATTTTTGGGTTTTGAGACTGATTCTTCAAGCTACATAGAAATATATTCAAGCAATTGGGAATGCTTTATATGGGTGCATACGGCTAGATATGAATCCAAGGAAACTATGTAGAGAAAAACATGACAAGAAGGAGATCCACAGATCATAGATAAGGTTCTTCTAAACAATGTAACAGCAGATGGAAAAACATGATACACATGGTCCTAGGGATTGTCATATTTAAATCAAATTGTCAATTAGGATTCAGGATGGGTCATCACTGGTCCACTTTTCAGGACTTTTGTCAGGGAAACATTATTGAAAACCTGTAATTGGTCAGTATAGAGCAGAAGGTGGATTCTTATGCTCACATTTTGAACAGCATAATTTTTAGAACCATCTAGGTGAGAAACTTTTTTTTTTCCCCCTGAAAGTGACAACATGTCACAAATTCGTGAAGATATAAAGATCAGTACACCAGAAAACCAAGATAAGCCACATTTGAAGCAAGGCACTGTCCCATAACCCTCGGCACAGGACAAAGGATATAGAAACCAAAGGCACACCAGAAGCTTGAAGAGAAAAAGAAAGAAAGAAAAAAACAAAAGGATCCATTTAATCGAGGCAATAAATCAGAGGAGAAGAAAACAAAATCAAGATAACATGATCTCCAACATCAGCACATCGCATCTTGATCAGCAGTTCCTGATTGTTGTCTTGAGAAAGACCTGCTGCCCTTCCCCACTCTTCAAGCCAGTTGATTGTTCTTTTCACAATATCAAAACAGCTGCTAAAATCCTCTCTCAACTTCATTTTGTTTCTCTCAAACCATATTGCCCACAACACAGCAGGACAGAAGAACAAAGACCACATTTCTTTCTGAGCTGTGCAAGGGCACAACCCCTTCCACCATGGAATGCAGAATCGGCCAATCCCAATCTGGATCAGCCGATTCAGATCGGGATCGGCGGGTCCCGATCCGGCCGGAATCGGCCGATCTGATCCGGATTCGGATCGGGATCGGTGGGTCCCGATCCGGCCTCCCGATCCGTGCTGGAATTCCATGCCTTCCACTGCCTGAGCATTCCAATAACAGAAGAGTGCTCGATCCACTTGATACCCAATGATCTGCAGAGGATGTTCCACTGTGAAAATAACACCACAACCACAAAAGAGGTGAATATGATCTTCATACAGAGCACAAAAAGTACACCATGAATTTTGAACATGGAACATCTTCTAATCCTCTGACCAATTGGCAATCTAGCAAGGAACTTTTCCATAGAAACAGACTAATTTTGTTTGAAAGAAATTTGGACCAAATCGAATCTTCCCACTAAATTCTACAGCCTCCATCATCTAATAATCTCACAATAAAATTAATTGAGAAATTTCCATTACTATTCCAGCACTACACTGAAGGGCAGACTTGGGACCAATGGTAAGCCTGTCCAATTGTGATCTGGAGGTCGTTCGTTCAAATCCAAGGAAACAGCCTCTCTGTTTAATAGGGATAAGGCTGCATATATCGACAAATCCCCAGAGCCCGCACTGGTGGGAGCCTCATGCACTAGGTACGCCCTCTTATTCCATCTCCACGCTCTTTTGTCTTGTTGATCATAAGATAATTGGGAATGATTGACTGTATTAAATAAAAAAAATCAACTCCACAGATTCCACATCCATTGGTTCCCTTCTCAAAATTATGTTGCAGTGACCACTTCTTTCACTAGACAGGACTTGAGCTACTGAGGCTTCAATGTTGATCACAATCAAAAATAGGTTTTTGAACTGCAATGCTAGAGATAAATCAGAACACCACTTGTCCTTCAAAACCAAATTCACTCACCATTCATCGGAAGACAAAGGAAATAGAGTATTATCCACAGCCTTGATAACGTGTTTCCAAATAGATGATAGACTGTAAGTAGTTGAAGGTAGGGGTGTTCACGGTTTTGTTTGGTTTAGTTTAAGGGCAAAACTTTCGAAATCAAACCAAACTGAAGTAGAGAGCCAAACCGAATCAAACCAAACCGTAATAGTTTAAAATAGAACCGAGGTTTGTGGTTTGGGCCTTATAATGGGCCACTAGGTTAAATAATCCATTTCAACATTATTTTCTAAAAATGGTTATTGAAAAAATATTATTTGAAATTTTTTTGGAGGTTTAAGTCTCGAAATATACTATTATAGTTAAACATCCTATTTTATTAAGGACTCGGCACCTTTTTTTGTACAAGATGACGATCTAAAAGGTATTATCTAAAAATATTTTAAATTTTTTTATCTTATAATTTACATAAACTCACACTTAATCTAAGCATTTAATACTTACATTATGCTCTTTTAACGTAACTCGGTTTATTCGGGTTGGTTTGGTTTATGAACAAGAGAAATCAAACCAAACCAAATTTCTTAATTCGGTTTGGTTTCAACCCAAATCAAAATTTTCAGAAGTTCAAACCAAACCAAACCGAATTGGCCAGTCCAATTTGGTTTTTTGGTTTGAATCGAATACTGAAACCCCTAGTTGAAGGGTAAAGACCCCATATGCTGGAATAAGCAAAAACAATGCCCACAAAGATTTTGAATCTTCTCCAAGCCTCCATAACCATTTTGCCAACATAGCCTTGTTAAAAGACTCAATTTAGTAAGACCAGAACCCCCTTGCTCCTTACCTCTATGCACATTCTCCAATATTAAGTTAAGTGCTTTCTTCTCCCTCTCCCCCCTGACCAGAAGAAGGAAGTTCTTGCAACTTCTATTAGTCTCTCCTCAGACTTTGGAATTTTGAAGGTAGAAACATAATAAGTAGCCAATGAGTGGACAGTTTTCGAAAGAACCCATGTACCACATGCTTCCCTTTCCAACCTTCCAATCTACTTCTTAACTAATGCATCTCAATCCATTTAATGGCCCCATCAGTCAATGATAGACCCAAATACTTAATAGCAAACTGAGAACAAGTACATTCTATGCATCATGCAATACCCATCAAACAAGTATGAAGCATGTTGATACCAATCGCTTCAGATTTCTCATAATTAATTGTGAGACCAATCATTATTTCAACTAATGGGGCAGATTCCGATTCGGCACATTATCAGCCCGACAGCAAGCGGCCCACAAGCGGCCCTCGGCCCAGCAAGCGGCCTTCAGCCCTATTGCCTTCGGCCCAATAGCGGCCCATCAATAGCGGCCCAACAATAGCGGCCCTCGGCCCAGCAAGCGGCCTTCAGCCCACTAGCGGCATTCAGCCCAACAGCAGCCCTCGGCCCTCGGCCCAGTAGCCGTGTTCGGCCCACTCCGGTGGGTTGTTAGGCGCTATGGCGGTTTATCAGTAACCTAAAACATAGTCCTATATCGGCTGCAACAACCAAGTAACCTCTATCCTCCGTTATAAATAGAAGGCGATTTATTACAAAAGGTATGTCGAATGACCAAGGACTATAGTCCAAAGCATTTAAGCTTCTTCTTCCTTCCCTTCTAAATCGAATCTTCTTCAGAACCTAACTTATCTGTCGGAGGGGGTTCTCTTCGGCCGAAGCCTGGGACCCTCACTGATTGGTTCTTCTTCTTGCAGGGGCTTCGGTTCGAATCTTCGCCGACCTCTTCGTTCGAGTCGGCTTCGGCCACTGGGCTCAATTTTCTACTTCCAGAGGTCTTGACCTCGCTCTTCGCCGGCCGGGTCCCCTTCGACCAACGAAGTTAGCTTCGCCCCCAGTAAGTCTTCGTCCGGGAACCTCCCGGCCTCGAAGCCTCGGTTCCGTACTCCGCCCACGTCTCGATTCGGATATCTGTCGGCCTTCTTCGATCTGATTACTATCTCAGATTCTAATCTCGGAATCCGACCGTGATAGCTTTGGCTACATTACGTGGCGCCGTCTGTGGGAACTCAACAAGAGGTCATGTCTCATCGTTCGATGACCAGACGATCCGGTCAAGACGAGGCGGAGACGCGGGCAACTACAGCGCAGGCACTCCACTCCGAAGGTACTCCATCTGTTCTTCCGCAAGGTTCCGTCCTTCCAGTTATACCGGAGTCCCTCACTCCCAGAGACGACCGGGTGGAAGAACTCCAGTAGTAAGTGGCCACACTACCCGCTACTGTCACCTCCTTGGCGCCTTTGCGAGATATGGTATCTGCTATCGCCCAGCATATGGGGTTACTGAATCAGCCCCCGTAGCAGGTACCGCCGCCTCCTCAATTATGTCCTGCTCAGGCTACCCGGGGATAGCCAACACCATCGCGGGCGTTCCACGACGAAGCGGTTTCGGCACGCAGCGAGCCATTCGGGCCGCAAGGCCGGGTTCCTCGTGCCAGTCATATCCTGACAGAACCGGACTATGCTTCGTCCGGATTTCATCTGACCAAGGCCGAAGGACGTTCGGTCACCAGTTCAACCACCCCAGATCTGGATCGGCGACTAACGGCGATGAGGAAGAAAATGCAGCAGATGGTGTCTCGGCCATATGGAGCACCTCTCGTCAGCACTATTCCGAAGCAAACTCCTTTCTCTCCAGAACTTCTGACCGTCGAGGTACCTTCCAACTTTAAATTGCCGAAAGGACCTCTGTATGATGGAATGACGGATCCGGTCTGCCACTTCCAAAGATTCAATTCCTACCTCTCCGTCCGAGGGGTTTCCGAGGCAATCCGCTGTCGTCTCTTCCCCCTCACCCTAGAAAAAACAGCCTTAACTTGGTTTGAAACATTGGCTCCTAATTTCATTCACTCTCTAGTGCAGTTGGGCCAACTATTTATCAACTAGTTTTATGATGCCACTCGGCAATGTAAAACCTCGGCCAGTCTGCTTGCCATTCGGCAAGGACCAACCGAGACCCTCCAAGAGTATTTTACTTAGTTCCGGGCCGAAGCAGCCCAGATTCCAAACCTAGACAGTTTGATTGCGGTCTCGGCCATAATCAGCGGATGTATGGACGAGGGGCTTTTCAGTTCCATCGGAAAGTGTCATCCTCCCACCTTCCAGGACCTGGTGGCTTGGGCCCATAAATATATCAACCGAGAGGCCCTGATGATGTCCAAGGGCAAAGGTACTGCCGAAACAATATCGGCAATTACTCCTCCGGCAACTCGTCCTCATCCAGAAGATCATGAACCTTCTCACAAGCGATATCGAAGAGAAGAATGGGACCGAGATAAGCGCCGGGATCCGCAACAGCGGTATCTGCCGTTACCTGCTCCACCCTCTCGAATGCTCATGGAGGTGAAAGGTATGCTTCGGCAACCTGAGCGTATTAAGACTGATCCTCGCCGAAGGGACCCCCGGAAATATTGCGAGTATCATCAGGAAACCGGGCATTCGACTGATGAATGTCGGCATCTTCGGGAGGAAATTGATCGCCTCATTCGGGAAGGTCGCCTGCCGTAGTACCGACGAGAGCAACCGCAACAGCGGCAGAACCGAGACGCCCCCGAGGCACCGAGGCAACGGCAACTTCCGGAAAAAGAAGCACCACCTCAACCGAAGGTGACTTCGGCCCCGGCAGAAGCATCACACCAATGACCCAGTGCCAGGTCGATTATGATGATATCCGGAGGACCAGGAGAGAGAGCAAGGCGTCGTCGAGCTGATGCTGCGGCAGAGGTAGCAGCAATCGATGCCGGGCCGAAGCTGTTTCGTCAAGAAGACATCGTCTTCGGCCAGGAGGATCTGACCGACGTTCAGGTCCCTCACGACGACGCCCTTGTTGTAAATGCTGTAATGAAAAGTTACGATGTTCATCGTATCTTTGTTGATAATGGAAGTGCTCCCAATGTACTTTTTTACGATTGTTTCCTAAAGATGGGTTTGAATGAGGCTAATATGAAGCCTCCTCGGGGGCCTCTATTTGGCTTTAATGGTGCACCTTGCCGAGTAGAAAGCATCGTCCGGCTACTTGTAACCCTAGGTACAGCCCCTCAGCAATTAACCATTAAAATGGATTTTGTCGTAGTAAAGGTTGATTCGGCCTACAACGCTATTTTTGGCCGAAGGCTAATCGAAAGAATTTGAGCTGTACCTTCATCCTTCCATCAGAAGCTGAAGTTCTGCACCGGCCACGGAGTCGGCGAAGCCAAGGGAAATCAAGAAGCTGCCCGGCAATGCTATATGATTTCGGTCAAAGGGAAGACTGCGGTCGAATCCCTTTTGATCGAATCTTCAGCCGAAGCATCCACAGGAGAGGAACTTGTAACCGTTCCAGTTTTGGGAGGAGAAGGCCGAACACTAATGGTAGGTTCCGGCCTCGAGAAGGTTGAAGCCGAGAGACTTATCAACTTCCTAAAGGAAAACCTCGATGTCTTCGCCTGGTCTCCTTCAGATATGCCCGGAATCGACTTAGAGGTGGCAGAGCATCGACACGTTGATCTGAATCTGCCTCCAGTCAAGCAGAAGCGGTGCACCTTCAATCAAGAAAGGAAGATGGCCATCCAGGCTGAAGTACAAAAAGAGTTAAACGCGAGACATCTCCGAGAGGTGCATCACCCCGAATGGATTGTTAATGTAGTGATGGTGCCCAAAAAGGACGGCAAGTGGCGAATGTGTGTAGACTTCACTAATCTCAACAAGGCTTGTCCGATGGACAGTTTTCCACTGCCTCGGATAGACCAGATAGTGGACGCCACTTCCGGCCATGAATTGCTCAGCTTCCTCGACGCCTATTCAGGCTATCATCAAATCCGAATGCATCCAGACGATGAAGAGAAAACAAGCTTTACAACCGATCTCGGCCTATATTGCTACACCCGGATGCCTTTCGGCCTGAAGAATGCTGGAGCAACTTATCAGCGTCTCGTCAACAAAATGTTTGCTCCACAACTCGGCCGAAATATGGAGGTCTACATCGACGACATGCTGGTAAAAAGCCGCATTGCTACGGATCATCTGGCCGATTTGGCCGAAATATTTCTTACCTTGCGTAGGTATAAAATGAAACTAAACCCTGCCAAATGCGCCTTTGGCGTAACCTCCGGGAAGTTCCTCGGCTATATGGTCACTCGCCGAGGAGTGGAGGCAAATCCTGCGAAGGTTGCGGCCATTATCCAGATGCGCCCTCCGGCCAACGTCCGAGAGGTTCAAAAGCTAAGTGGGAGAATCGCCGCATTAAGCCTCTTCATGTCAAGGGCGGTGGATTACTATTTCCCCTTCTTTAAGCTGCTGAAGAAGACTAGCAATTTCTCCTAGACGGACGAGTGTCAGTCGGCCTTCGATCAGCTGAAAGCTTATCTCTCCAACGTTTCTGTTTTATCTAAACCGGTCCGAGGAGAGCAACTGTTTGTTTATCTTGCCGCTTCTGAAGCAGCTATCAGTGCCGTCCTCATCCAAGAAGAAGATGGTATTCAAAAGCCAGTTTATTATGTAAGCCGAGCGCTCCGCGGAGCGGAGCTTCGGTATTCGGCTCTTGAAAAGCTGGCCTTGGCCCTCGTCGCTTCCGCGAGGAGGCTCCGGCCCTATTTCTTTGCACATTCTATGAAGGTCTTCACAAATCAACCTTTGAAGCAAGTCCTCTCTCGGCCGGAAGTGTCCGGGAGGCTAGCGAAATGGGCGATCGAACTGGGAGAGTTCGACATATCGTATGGGCCTCGGACCGCAATAAAAGCTCAAGCTTTGGCCGACTTTATTACTGAGCTCACTTCCGAATCATCTTCAGCCCCTCAGCCAGAAGTAATCAGAGTAAATCCTGAAGCCGAAGTCGCTTCGGCTCCTTTATCCTCAGTGGATGAATGGCAATTATACGTTGACGGATCCACATGCTCTTCGGGCAGTGGCGCTGGGTGGATCTTGGCATCTCTAGAAGGGGTCGTCACAGAGTATGCGCTACGCTTCTCCTTCCCGGCTACCAACAATGCCGCAAAGTACAAAGCCCTTATATCAGGCCTTCGGGCCGCTAGAAGGCTCGGTACGCTGAAGATAAAGGCATTCAGCGACTCTCAGCCTATCGTCAACCAAATCACCGGGGAGTACAGAGCCCGAGACGCATTGATGGCGTCCTATCTCCAGGTAACTTGCAAGATCATAGCTGAATTCATTTCTTTTGAGATCATGTGAATCCCTCGGGCTGAGAACAATTGAGTCGATGCCCTTTCTCGGCTAGCATCAACTCAAAATGGGGGAGGAGACCGAATGGTCTTAGTAGAAGAACTGATTGAGCCATGTCTCGGCGAATCTGAGGTCATGCAAGTGAATGAGTCCGAAGCAGAAACCTGGATGACTCCCTTAATCACTTTTCTCCTCCGAGAGGAGGTCCCGTCCGATCCAAAGGAAGCAAGGCACGTCCGGCAGCGCTCTCCTCATTTTCTAATTCTAGAGGGTATGCTATATAAGAAGTCCTTCGGCCGGCCACTCCTTCGATGTCTTGGTCCAGCCGAAGCCGATTATGCTATTCGGGAGGTACATGAAGGAATCTGCGGAGCACACGCAGGAGGAAGGGCTTTGACCCATAAACTCTTAAGGCAAGGGTACTGGTGGCCGACACTCCGAGGGGACACAACTGCTCTCGTCCGCTGCTGTGACCAGTGCCAGAGATATAGCTCCCTCATTCACCAGTCAGCAACCCTCCTGACACCTCTATCGGACCCTTGGCCTTTCGCCCAGTGGGGGATTGATATCTTGCGACCTTTTCCTATTGCTACCGGCCAGAGAAAATTCCTTATTGTGGCGGTGGATTATTTCACCAAGTGGGTTGAAGCCGAACCGCTCGCGTCTATAACAGATAGTAATGCATGGAGCTTCATATGGAAGTCCATCATTTGCTGCTACGGCATCCCTCGGGCAATCATCTCAAATAATGGCAAGCAGTTTGACAGCCATCGGTTCAAAGACAATTGTGCAAGCTTCGGTATTCTACATAAATTCGCTTCGGTAGCACACCCTCGGACGAATGGCCAAGTCGAAGTCACTAACCGAAGCTTATTGCGAGGACTGAAAACTTGTCTCGGCAAGTCTAAAGGCCGATGGGTCGAAGAGCTGCCAAGCGTTCTATGGGCTTATCGAACAACAAGCCGAACCCCTACTGGAGAAACCCCATTCCGAATGGCTTACGGGGTAGAAGCAGTTATTCCAGTCAAAATCGGCCTGCCATCGCCGAGGGTTCTTACTTATGATCCGAAGGACAATGATGAAGCCCTAAGGGATCACCTTGATCTTATAGAAGAAACAAGGGATCAAGCTTGCATTCGGCTGGCGGCATATCAGCAACGCATGGCGAGATATCACACCGCTCGAGTGAAGCCCCGAAGTTTTGAAGCCGGGAACCTCGTGTTGCAGAACGCCTATGCGTCCAAGCAGGGAAGCTTTCTCCGAACTGGGAGGGCCCTTATCGGGTAAGAGAAGTAATCTGACGAGGGGCCTATCGGCTGGAGACCCTTTTGGGCCAGCTTCTCCCACACACCTGGAATGTAGAGCACCTTCAGCGCTATTTCATGTAAGTTATTTTTCCGGGGTTCAGCCGGACACCATAAATGAGTATTTTTGTTCTGAAGTATTGTGTCCGGCACTATAAGTCCGTGTAAACCGTACCGAGAGTGGCTTCGGCCATGCAAACCGTATCGGGAGCGGCACTACTCTAAGTCCGTGTAAACCGTACAGGGAGTGGCTTCGGCCATGCAAACCGTATCGGGAGCGGTACTATTCTAAGTCCGTGTAAACCGTACCGGGAGTGGCTTCGGCCATGCAAACCGTATCGGGTGCGGCACTATTCTAAGTCCGTGTAAACCGTATCGGGAGTGGCTTCGGCCATACAAACCGTATCGGGAGCGGCACTATTCTAAGTCCGTGTAAACCGTACCGGGAGTGACTTCGGCCATGCAAACCGTATCGGGAGCGGCACTATTCTAAGTTCGTGTAAACCGTACTGGGAGTGGCTTCGGCCATGCAAACCGTATCGGGAGCGGCACTACTCTAAGTCTGTGTAAACTGTACCGGGAGTGGCTTCGGCCACGCAAACCGTATCGGGAGTGGCACTATTCTAAGTCCGTGTAAACCGTATCAGGAGTGGCTTCGGCCATGCAAACCGTATCGGGAGCGGCACTACTCTAAGTCCGTGTAAACCGTATCAGGAGTGGCTTCGGCCATGCAAACCGTATCAGGAGCGGCATGGCTTCGGCCACATACAGGACTAGACTCGGTTATCTGCTCAAAAAGACACGCCATGAAACAAGCAAGTGCAAACTGCTTCTATATATATGTGAGTACAAAAATAGGCCATGTACCTAGCCTCGGCATCTTGAAAACAAAAAATAACCGGGATAAGCCCCCGGACTAGCTACCAGCGTCGTCGTCATCCACGTCGACAGGAGTATGGCCAGGGGACGCCGGAGGGGGAGCACGGTCCGAACCCGCTGCGGCGCCTTCCGGAGAAGCCGGATTTCTCTCGGCCTTGAGCTCTCGCCACCAGGCTAAGATCTCTTCGCCTTCTTCCTCGGTAGGGAAGCCGAAGCCAGTCAGATCTACGTCTGGACAAGCCTTTTAGGCAATGGCCATCCCCAGATCGAACATGGTCGAGGCCGCCCTAGCTCCGGCGTCAAGCATCTCGTCGGTGTATTCCGGGCCCTCCTTATAGCTCGCCACGGCCGCGCGAGCAACGTCGTCGGCTTCCTTGGTCTTCGCCTCCAAGTCCGCCTTCAAGGCCGATACCTCCTTGGCGTGGCAGCGGCGCTCCTCGTCCCACTCCTTGGCCTTGTCCTGGATCTCGGCCTTTAAAGATGCGATCTCGGCTCGGGCCTGATCCATCTCCTTCTCGGCCTTCTTCTTGGCCTCTGAGGTGGTGTAAATCACCTCTTTTTGCCCATCCAGCTCGGACCGCATCCGCGAATTTGCCCTGATGAGGACATCGATGTTGGCCTCGAGATCCCGTCACACCGAGGCCACCTTGCCCGAAGCCAGCTGGTCCGAGGCCTAGTCGACGTCCTGAAGCTTTTGTTGGATGAGGGCCTGGCGGCGGGCGAGAGCCCCGCACATGACCGCGGCCTGCAGCCCTAAGAAAGGAGAACGTGAGACGAAGCAACTAAAGGAAACGGCGAGAAGTGAGGATGAAGAAATCTCACCTGGATAGCGTACTGGATGCATTGCAGGGACAGGCCTTCCGAAGAAAGCTCCCTAATCTCATCCCCAGCCATCGGGAGGGTCAAGCCCCGAGCCAGGCACAGGTACGTCCGGGAGTCATCCAGACTATCGTTTGTGAAGACCCCCGTATCCAGGCGCCAGGGCTCGTGCCCATACTCCCGGGACATATGGGTCCCGACTGCCCCAAAGGGGTAGGACAACACCGTCTCCGTGGCGGCGCCGGTAGCTAAAGGGGAGTCATCCCTCTGCGGATGGGGAGGCAACGAGAGTGGAGCGTCCCTTCCCAACACTGGCCTCTTGGTCGTTGGGGCGGATTCCCTCTCATCGAGGTCATTCGGGCGCCTCCGTTTCTCGAGCCGCCCACTCCCCCCGGCGACCTCCTTCCCCTTCCGTCGCTCCCGATCGAGAGCAGCGGCGGCAGCACGGCCTTCGGCGGAGGCCGCTGTCTGCCTCGTCAGTCGAATGCCCGGGGCCGAAACTCCTCCAGCTTCCCTCCCTTCCACAGGACGCGGCTCGGACGGTCGAGACGGTGCGGACTGCCAGGAGATCCGGCTCATAAGGCCCCGGAGACCAGACATTTCTGAAAGCAGAAACGAAGAAGAGTTAGCACAAGTTCAATAATAATTTTTGACCCAAAGCCAACTTACCCCTAGCCATAGCTTCGGCGGCTTCTTCGGACGGACGGACTTCGGCCGGAGCCCTGGTCGCGGTAGCCCTCGTCTCGGCCTCTCCCGGGACATCTTCAAGAAGAAGGTAGGGAAAGGCCCGAGCGGGAGAGTGCGATGGGTCCGGCCAGGCTCCCATCGCTATGAGCATGTCCTCGTCTTCGAGAAGCTCCGTAATGTTGTATGGAGCGTCATCCTCGAAGAGGTGGGCGTCCGCAAGCTGTTCGGAGTTGAGGTTGGGCAATCGAAAATGCCCTTGGCCAAGGGCCCCCATTCGGTAGGAAAGGGCCAAACACCCTTATCCTCCTCCGGCAGAGAAATGAAAAAGAAGTCCTCCTTCTAATGGTGAATGGACGAGGGCTTCCCGGAGAAAATCCCCCGGCCAAAACGGGGGACGAAGCAAAACCAAGAGGACCTCCCCTGAGGTTTGATCTTGAAGAGATAGCGGAAGATATTTACAAAGGGGTTGAAGTCAAGAATGGAGTTAAGGGCCAAAAAAGCGTAGACCGTCCGCCAGGAATTCGGGAAGAATTGGGACGGGGCTAGTCCGTAAAAGCTTAAAAGGTTTACAACAAAAGGATGAAGGGGAAGGCGAAAGCCTGCCTGGAAGCTGTGCTCATAGATCGAGAAGCAGCCCGGCCGAATGGTGTTGGCTCTTGTACGCCTCCCGGGCCGGATGGGAATCATCCAAGAGGGAATAAGATAGTAGTTAGTTATGGTCTTGATTCCATCGACATCAAGAGCACTAGCTACGTCTGAGACCATCTCGGCCTGACGACGGCCTATAGTGGTAGGCTCGGCAGCAGCTGGGATAGGTTCTGCCTCATCCGCTATAATAGAAAGGAAAGAGTTTGAAGAAACAGGGGATGACAGAGAAGACTGGGGAGTAGGTCTAGACGAGGAGCACGACGAGCTACTTTCGGCCGAAAAGTTGCTTTCGGCCGAAGAAGAACTACTGAACATGAATAAAAGAAAAGACAAGGCTGGAGCTGAGGCTTACCCTCAGACTAAGAACTCCCCGGCGATTGACAAGACGTCCCGGACGACCTTGATGGTGTTAGTTTAGGTGGCCTACAAGCCAATCTGACTATGTAAATCTCGTTCGTTTATTAATAAAATGGCATAATATTCATTATGTGTAAATCGCGTTAATTATCGTTTCATAATGAAGTCCGTGAATATGTGATATAGTGATCAGATTATGATGAGATCATACTAATGTGACTGATCACTTAAACACACATATTCTTAATCGTTCCAAGTCGGAGGATATCCGAGAAGGACATCGGATATCCGTTTAGACTAGTACAGATTACTCCTGCTCATATGATGAGGTGACTGATCTCATAAGTCACTTGTGTGGAGACACTAAGGCGAATCTGTAGGTGCTCATTGGAGAATGAGTTCACTGAATTGATCCGACTGAATCGCTGGATGGTATTGTACCTCACTGTCAACCAGCTTGATTCTATTGTCGCAGTTGCGTGGATGGTCCTCGGACCTGAGACACCAAGGACACCTTGTCGGTGGACTTCTGTGATTTGACCTTGGTTTACGAATCTCTAGTCATGGGATTCTAATACGCCAAGGATTGGGTACAACGGAATACCGTCGAAGGGAATTGTGTGTCAATAAGGAATCATTCGCTCTCGGTACTTAGAGAGAGAATGCTCTAGGAAGGATGCGCGAAAGTCCCTGGCCAGGGCGGACAATAATATCGGGAAAGGAGTTTCCCGATGTTCATCAGCGGCATCTAATCCAAGTGAGTCGACCAGTTAGGGTTTGACAGCTCGCCAAACCCTGAGTTGACTCGAGAGCATTGTACGAATGAAGGATTATATCCACGCGGTAATTGTCGGTGGAAAGGTTCCAAGAGTGGGTTACTTAACCCCAAATACCTTCCGGGTTCACGCGGTGTTGCTTGGCACCCAACGTGATCGGAGGCCCGGTCGAATTCGATGTGAGACATCAATTCGATTGATTAATTGATTAATAAAGGGTTATTAATTAATTAATAAAGGCAGTGAGGGGTCACTGGGCTTATTGGGCCATTAACTGGACTGGTACTTGGGCCTAGAGGGTCACACGCAAATGATTCTCAAGGCGATGGATAAATAAGTGGATTTTATACAAACCGGGGGTTTTTATGAAAAACCGCGCGGTTAGTATAAAACATAGCGAACGGGCTGAGCAGGCAAAGCTGCTGCTAACCCTAGCCGCCCCTCCTCAGTTTCTGTCCTTTCTCTGGCGCCCAGGCAGATCCAGATCTGCTCCGCCGCTTCTCCGAATCCCGTTCGACGGGAAATTGTCCGTACGTTGCGGCGATCATTGCGGCGACCGGCGGAGGCTTCGTGGGCTGCGAAGAATGAGGAACTCGAGGATATCCGTCGCGGGGAGGATCGCGTGGACTTCGCTAGAGGCCGGGCGGTTACGCGGCTTGCGGTGTCGCACCGACGGAACCAAACGGCTGCGGATTCGAATCAGCATACGGTGAGAACAAATAATCCGATTATCTTGTATTTTAGTTTTCGAAACGGGAACGGATCGCTGTAAATATTTTTTTTTTCCGCTACGTGAGCGATCCGGAGAAACCGAGAAAACCCAACACTGGTATCAGAGCCAGGTTTCACTGTTTCTCGTCCCGTTTCGGTCTCCGAATTGATTTTTCCTTTAATTTATTCCATGCTTGAAATCCGTTAATAAATGGATCCATGTTCATATGATGAACTGAAAAATAATTAGATTATTTTATTCTGTTATTTTCAGAATTTTATTGGGGTTTATGGTGTTCTTCGTTCGACGAAGAACGGCGGCCGTTTGGGCTTCATATATGCATCCCCAAATGTTGGAGAGGCATGGCCAATACCCTGGATGATCCAAGGGGTTGCTGGGCACCATCGGGCAGCAAGGCCATCGCTGGAGGACATGCTGGAGGTGGCCAGATTGGGCCCTTCTTCCTCGTCCACATCGGTTTTGTTGAAAAAACCAGAAATTTGGGGTGCTTTGTAGGGGCTTAAACCGATGCAAAAAGGGGTCTTGCCGGTGCCGGAGATCCCGCCGGCACCGGGGCCATCGCCGGCCGGGCCGGACGGCGCCGAGGCACCGGCCGCCGTAGGGCGGCGCCGCCTGGATCCGCCGCCCATCCCACCTGCAAGTGCATTAGGGTTAGGGCATCGGGTGTGGGAAGGGGGGAGGCTGGCCCAGCCCCTGAACCGGTTCGACCGGGCTGGGTCCAGGGCCTAGCTGAGCCAGCCCCGAGCCAGGCGCTTGCCTGGTTCGAGCCCTGGCTCGACCAGGGTCCGAGCCCCCGGCTCATCCAAGGTGGTTGAGCCCTGCCCCGTCTTAACCCCTATAAATCCCCAAAATTGCCCATTTGAAATTTAGTTAAAATTTGAATTAATTTTAAAATTTTCAAAATTGTTTTGAGGATTAAAATTATCATTCAATTTTAATTTAATTGGGCATTTATTAATGATTTAGAATCATTAACTTAATTAAGGATTTATTAATTAGCAATTAGTTGTGGATTAATTGAGGTTAATATTAATTTAAGTGTTAAATTAATTATTCACCTTAATTTGTTTAATTTTAAGAGTTAAAATTAATATTCAATAATTTTTAATCTAATTGTTAGATTATTAATTATTAATACATCTAATTGTTAATTAATTATTTGAGTTAGTTGTTAATTTAATTGTTAAATTAATAATTGACTTAAATGACTAATTTAAATGTTAAATTAGTAATCTTTAATTATTATTGTTAGTTATTAATTTAAGGGTTAAGTTAATGATTAACATTAATCTCCTAATCTAATAGTTAGATTAGTAATTATTAATTAATTAAAGTTAATTATTAATTTAAGTGTTAAGTTAATAATTTATTTTAAATCAACTAATCTAAGAGTTAGATTAATTAGTTATTAATTACTTAGTGTTAATTATTAGTTTAAAAGTTAAATTAATAATTAACATTAATTGGCTAATCTAAGTGTTAGATTAGTAGTTAATAATTAGTATGGTTGATTATTAATTTAAGTGTTAAATTTTTAATTAACTTTGGTGGATTAATCTAAGAATTAGATTAGTCTTTAAATAGTCTAATTGTTAGATTATTAATGGGGTTTAATCTAAGTGTTAGATTATTAGAATTGTTCTAATTTGCATGGAATAATCTTGAATTATTAATTCGGAGTGTGTACGCATGTGATGTGTGTTTATTGCTTTTAAATTTTGATTTAATTGCATGTTAAGTTAATAAAATGAGTTTTCGAAATTCAAATACCAATTTTGATTGGATCCTCCCGTTCTGTATAACTGAGGGTTATACAGTCCGTCGAAAATTAGTGGGAGTTAAACTTGAACAAAAGACCATGTCTTGTTTTAAATTTTAATAATTGAACATCTGCTAAGTAGATTTTACTTATCTCCTGTAGGGAACTATGTCGTCGAATAACTCACTCCGTGGCATACTTGATGCCCTTTTGACTTACCTGATCTACTCAGATTGGTTCAGAAGCCTAAAGAATGTCTTCAGATCTGAGCGCATTGACTTCGTCCCTGGAGCTGATCCTCCTGTTGAATCGGCATTGGATGCCCCTGAAGCAGAGATGATAGCTAACGATAAAAGATCGAAGGACAAAGGCAAAGGAGTAGTGAAGGGTGACTGCTTCTACTATAAGCAGTATGGTCACTGGAAGAGGAACTGCAAGGAGTTCCTTAATGATAAAGCTCATGGAAAGGTGAAGCTATCTGAAGCTTCATATATCTATATGATAGATATCAACTTATCAGTTAGAGATTCCACATCTTGGGTATTGGATACCGGATGTGCTTCTCATATATGTTATGATGTACAGATGCTGACAAGTAAGCGCAAGCTGAGACAAGGTGAGGTGGAATTGAGGCTAGGAAACGGCGCAAAAGTTACGGCGATTGCTGTTGGGACAGCAAACATCAAGCTTCCATCGGGAGACACCTTATTATTGGAATATTGTTATTATGTTCCTAGCATAATAAAGAACATCATATCAATATCTTGTTTGGACAAGATAGGATATAGGTTGACTATTGAGAATAGAAGTTGTACGATTTATTATGGTAATAAATCAATAGCTTCGGCATCTTTAGTCAACGGTCTATATCTCTTAGATGTTTCTTATTACAATCTTAATATTGATAATGCTCTTAAGAAGAGCAAGAATTGTGTGAACCAGGCCTACATGTGGCATTGTAGACTTGGGCACATTGGCGAAAGCAGGTTGCAAAAGTTGCACAAGCATGGTTACTTAACAGCATTCGATTATGAATCGTTTGCGACATGCGAATCCTGCCTTATGGGAAAGATGGCAAAATCGCCATTTACTGGACATGGAGAACGTGCCAAAGACATTTTGGAACTAATACATTCAGAGGTATGTGGTCCAATGTCCACCCAAGCCAAAGGTGGCTATTCTTACTTCATCACGTTCACCGATGACTTCTCAAGATTCGGCTATGTGTACTTAATGAAGTACAAGTCGGAAGCATTTGAGAAGTTCAAGGAGTTCAAGAATGAGGTGGAGAAGCAGTTAGGAAAGAGTATTAAAGCTCTTCGATCAGATCGAGGAGGAGAATACTTAAGTACTAACTTCACACAATTCTTAAAGGATAATGGTACCCTTTCTCAGCTGACCCCTCCATATACACCACAGATGAATGGTGTACCAAAAAGGAGGAATCGCACCTTGTTGGACATGGTGCGATCCATGATGAGCTTTTAAGGATTACCAGTGTCCCTCTGGGGGTATGCTCTACAGTCAGCAACATACCTACTAAACAGAGTACCTAGCAAGTCTGTGGCCTCTACTCCATATAAGATATGGAAAGGCAGGAAACCAGAATTTAAACATGTTAAAGTCTGGGGTTGTCCTGCTCATGTAAAGAGGCATGATCCAGACAAGTTGGAATCACGAACTGATAAATGCAGGTTTGTGGGATATCCAAAGGAAACCTTTGGATACTATTTTTACCATCCTGGTGAACAAAAGGTGTTTGTCGCCAGGAAAGCTGTCTTCTTGGAAGAGGAATATCTTCTCCAGGAGGACAGTGGGAGTAAAATAGTACTGGAAGAGGTTCCAGATCCCCAAACAGCTACATTATCATCAGATGAGATATCAGTTCTTGAATCTGTTCAGGTACACACAGATGAGTCTCGTAGATCTGGTAGGGTACCTAGACTACCCGAACGATATGTGGGACATATTGCTGAAGGTGAGTCTAAGGTAGAATATAATGAGGATGATGATCTGAAAACCTACCAGGAGGCCATAGAAGGCCCAGAAGCCGGGAAATGGCGAGAAGCCATGAACTCAGAAATCCAGTCCATGTACAACAATCAAGTTTGGAACTTGGAAGACTTGTCCGAGGGTATTGTACCCATCGGTTGCAAGTGGATCTTTAAGAGAAAGATCAGTGCTGATGGACGGATCGACACTTATAAGGCAAGGTTGGTGGCAAAGGGATATCGTTAAAGGAAAGGAATTGACTATGACGAGACTTTCTCACCAGTTGCCATGATAAAGTCGATCAGAGTTCTGCTCGCCATTGCTGCACATTTTGATTATGAAATCTGGCAGATGGATGTGAAGACTGCCTTCCTCAATGGTAACCTTAAGGAGGAGGTGTATATGATACAACCAGAAGGTTTCACATCCAAAGAATCTCCAGATAAAGTGTGCAAGCTTCAGAGGTCCATTTATGGACTGAAGCAAGCTTCCCAGAGCTGGAACATAAGATTTGACGAGGCTGTCAAGTCTTATGACTTCATTAAGAATGAAGATGAGCCTTGTGTGTACAAGAAGACCAGTGGGAGTGCAGTCACTTTTCTAGTTCTTTACGTAGATGACATACTACTCATTGGGAATGATGTAGATATGATGTCATCAGTAAAGATCTGGCTGTCGAAAAACTTCTCCATGAAGGATTTGGGAGACGCATCCTACGTATTGGGAATACGAATCTATAGAGATAGATCAAAGAGGATGCTTGGAATGACCCAATCCTTGTACATAGATACCATAGTCAAAAGGTTTGGCATGGAAAATTCCAAGAGAGGTCTCATACCGATGAGACATGGAATTAGTCTCTCAAAGGAGCAGTCTCCTAAGACTCCAGATGAGAGGGCATTCATGGATAGAATACCCTATGCCTCTGCCATAGGATCTATCATGTATGCCATGCTATGTACACGGCCTGATGTTGCATTTGCTCTAAGTGTTACGAGCAGATTTCAGGCTGATCCAGACGAATAGCACTGGAAGGCAGTGAAATGTATCCTTAAGTACTTGAGGAGAACTAAGGATATGTTTCTTGTCTATGGAGGAGGTGACTTGAAACTGCGAGGCTTTACTGACTCGAGTTTCCAGTCAGATCCAGATGATAGCAAGTCAACATCTGGATTCGTGTTTACATTGAACGGAGGCGCAGTGTGCTGGAAGAGTTCCAAGCAAGTAACCACTGTAGATTCGACGACTGAAGCTGAGTACATCGCTGCAGCTGAAGCCGCCAAGGAAGCAGTGTGGTTGAAGAAATTCATCACCGACCTCGGCGTAGTTCCCAGCATCTCTGAGCACGTTCCGCTGTTGTGCGACAACAATGGGACTATTGCACAAGTGAAAGAGCCGTGGTCTCATCAGAAATCGAAAGATGTTCTGAGGCACTTTCTTCTTATCTAGAGGAGATGTAGTAGTGGAAAGAGTTCCATCTGTCGACCATGTAGCAGATCCACTGACAAAGCCGTTGGCTCAAATTGTGTTTGAGCGTCACCTAGAGTCTATGGGCTTATTGTATAAAGGTGATTAGCTTTAGTCCAAGTGGGAGATTGTTAGTTTAGGTGGCCTACAAGCCAATCTGACTATGTAAATCTCGTTCTTTTATTAATAAAATGGCATAATATTCATTATATGTAAATCGCGTTAATTATCGTTTCATAATGAAGTCCGTGAATATGTGCTATAGTGATCAGATTATGATGAGATCATACTAATGAGACTGATCACTTAAACACACATATTCTTAATCGTTCCTAGTCGGAGGATATCCGAGAAGGACATCGGATATCCGTTTAGATTAGTACAGATTACTCATGCTCATATGATGAGGGTGACTGATCTCATAAGTCACTTGTGTGGAGACACTAAGGCGAATCTGTAGGTGCTTATTGGAGAATGAGTTCACTGAACTGATCCGACTGAATCGCTGGATGGTATTGTACCTCACTGTCAACCAGCTTGATTCTATTGTCGCAGTTGCGTGGATGGTCCTCGGACCTGAGACACCAAGGACACCTTGTCGGTGGACTTCTGTGCTTTGACCTTGGTTTATGAATCTCTAGTCATGGGATTCTAATACGCCAAGGATTGGGTACAACAGAATACCATCGAAGGGAATTATGTGTCAATAAGGAATCATTCGCTCTCGGTACTTAGAGAGAGAATGCTCTAGGAAGGATGCGCGAAAGTCCCTGGCCAGGGCGGACGATAATATCAGGAAAGGAGTTTTCCGATATTCATCAGCGGCATCTAATCCCAGTGAGTCGACCGGTTAGGGTTTGACAGCTCGCCGTACCCTGAGTTGACTCGAGAGCATTGTACGAATGAAAGATTATATCCACGCGGTAATTGTCGGCGGAAAGGTTCCAAGAGTGGATTACTTAACCCCAAATACCTTCCGGGTTCACGCGGTGTTGCTTATCATCCAACGTGATCAGAGGTCCGGTCGAATTCGATGTGCGATATCAATTCGATTGATTAATTGATTAATAAAGGGTTATTAATTAATTAATAAAGCCAGTGAGGAGTCACTGGGCTTATTGGGCCATTAACTGGACTGGTACTTGGGCCTAGAGGGTCACACGCAAATGATTCTCAAGGCGATGGATAAATAAGTGGATTTTATACAAACCGGGGGTTTTTATGAAAAACCGCGCGGTTAGTATAAAACATAGCGAACGGGCTGAGCAGGCAAAGCTGCTGCTAACCCTAGCCGCCCCTCCTCAGTTTCTGTCCTTTCTCTGGCGCCCAGGCAGATCCAGATCTGCTCCGCCGCTTCTCCGAATCCCGTTCGACGGGAAATTGTCCGTGCGTTGCGGCGATCATTGCGGCGACCGGCGGAGGCTTCGTGGGCTGCGAAGAACGAGGAACTCGAGGATATCCGTCGCGGGGAGGATCGCGTGGACTTCGCTAGAGGCCGGGCGCTTGCGCGGCTTGCGGTGTCGCACAGACGGAACCAAACGGCTGCGGATTCGAATCCGCACACGGTGAGAATAGATAATCCGATTATCTTGTATTTTAGTTTTCGAAACGGGAACAGATCGCTATAAATATTTTATTTTTCCGCTGCGTGAGCGATCCGGAGAAACTGAGAAAACCCAACAGATGGAACACTCGCGACCTTAGAAGAAAAGACGTTCGCGGCGCTGCTTGCAGGAACGCTCTGGCGCGGAGAGGAAGAGAGAGAATGCGAAGGAATAGCAATAAGGCTAAGGGAGCCGGTATTTATAGAAGGGCCTAGGGGGGTCAGATCGCAAACCGACGACCGAGATCCTCCAACTCCTCGGCTCCGCCTTGATTGGATGTTCGACGCGTGTCCCGTCGTTCGCCATGATGACGAGCGGGTTGCCGAATCGAGGAAAGACGATCGACAGCCGGATGCGGCCTGACTCTTCGGCTATTCATCTGGATGCTCGCCACGTGTCCCGATCGTCGTGTAGGAGGCCGGAGAGACAGTGATCCAGGTCAAGTCTCGAGCAGAGAGCCGAAGCGACTGCGATCCAAGTGATCGATGTTAACGACTGAGATCTTTTTGTGCTTTCGGCAGTCCGGCCGGATGTTAAACACGTGTCCTGTGTTTGTTGTGACGCGACCATGAAGGCGGGAGATTCAAAGTCTTTCCCGCCCTTGCTTGGCATTCCAAAGTGTTCTGGAAGCCTTGCCCTTTCACAACTGGGGACGAAGGTTTTCGTCACCAAGTCTTGGCCTGAGACGAAGGTGTCTATGACTAGGTCTTGGCCTGAGACGAGGCTGTTTGTCACCAACCCTCGGCCGACTTGAGGCGAAGCCTTGTCTCCCAGTTTTCGAAACAGGAGTGAGAAGTTTCAGACAAGGTTCATGTCAGATCTTATTTTTTCCGTAGGGGCTTTGGAATTTACTCTCGGCGTTTCATGAAATTAAAAACGACAAGAGTAGAGGGCCATGTGATGGGGCAGAATCTGATTCGGCCCATTAGTAGCCCGACAGCAAGCGGCCCACAAGCGGCCCTCGGCCCAACAAGCGGCCTTCAGCCCTATTGCGTTCGGCCCAATAGCGGCCCATCAATAGCGGCCCAGTAATAGCGGCCCACAAGCGGCCCTCGGCCCAGCAAGCAGCCTTCAGCCCACTAGCGGCATTCAGCCCAACAGCGGCCCTCGGCCCTCGGCCCAGTAGCCGTGTCCGGCCCACTCCGGTGGGTTGTTAGGCGCTATGGCGGTTTATTAGTAACCTAAAACATAGTCCTATATCGACTGCAACAACCAAGTAACATCTATCCTCTGTTATAAATAGAAGGCTATTTATTACAAAAGGTATGTCGAATGACCAAGGACTATAGTCCAAAGCATTTAAGCTTCTTCTTCCTTCCCTTCTGAATCGAATCTTCTTCAGAAGCTAACTTATCCGTCGGAGGGGGTTCTCTTGGGCCAAAGCCCGGGACCCTCAATAATTGGTTCTTCTTCTTGTAGGGGCCTCGATTCGAATCTTTGCCGACCTCTTCTTCCGAGTCGGCTTTGGCCACCGGTCTCGATTTTCTACTTCCAGAGGTGTCGACCTCGCTCTTCGCCGGCCGGGTCCCCTTCGGCCAACGAAGTTAGCTTCGCCCCCAGTAAGTCTTCGTCCGGGAACCTCCCGGCCTCGAAGCCTCGGTTCCGTACTCCACCCACGTCTCGGTCCGGATCTCTATCAGCCTTCTTCGATCTGATTACTATCTCAGATTCTAATCTCGGAATCCGACCGTGATAGCTTCAGCTACATCATCAACTATGAGGAGCAACTTCCTGATATTTTGAATGACATCCTCCCTTCCAGAGGTCAAGACAGAGTGTCATCAGCAAACTGTAAATATGTTACCTGAATATTATTCCTTCCAATGCAGAATCTCCCAACTAACCCCTACTGAGCTATTCTGTCCGACATGTCTACGTGAGAAACCCATTACTAACCCATCTGCCAGCCATAGTTCCGTGAGTACATCAATCATCAGTCTTCATCAATTTGGGGTCAAGGTTCGCTGCATCGTTCATCCGTAACGATCGTATTCTCCCCGATGCAGTATGGTACCAATCTGACTTGGGCCGACTTGGTCCTACTCACATGAGTCACACGAGTCAGGCCCATTCCTATTTTTGATTTTTTTACAAATTTTTTAATTTTATGAATAATTGTAACATTAATAAACTTTTAACTCCAGTGGTTTATTATTGATAAAAGCCAAATTTAGGAGAAATCTACCCTGTTAACCAATATAAAAGTGTAAATTACCTATTAAATTGGAGAAAAAAAGTCCAATTACTTATCAAATTAGAAAAACAAAATATACTTAATAAGACACAAGTCACATCAAGTAGGCTTGATGGTCCAGGTCACATTGAGTTGACTCGAGTCAGATGCATATCGATGGTAAGTCCATGCATCACAACATACCGGACTCGCCCAAATATAAGTCAACTTGCACAGATCGGCACGATCTGGTATGATATGGCAAACCATGTTTGGGGTTAGAATACATACAGTGAAGGGCCCAAGGGTTTTACAACTTGCTGCTTGCCTGATGTCAAAGATGTCAAACCTCTAGAAGGTGGTGTTAGAATTGTCTAAGGTAACATTTCATATGGGAGATCCTATAAAAGTCACTTGAGGACACTTGGCAAGATAAAAATTATTTTATTTAGTTAACAATTACAATTCCATGATGCCAGAGGGCACTTTTCAAGATTCCCCTCAATGGTGGAAGAGACTAGACGAAGGCAAGAAAGGCATGTTTGATAAAGCAATATGTGCTCATCTCCATGACAATTATTAGCCAATTAACAAATTGAAACACAACACCACATGCATTTATGTAAAAATCTTGAATGCCCATTTATGTAAAAAGATATTGAGTAAAAGGGGAAAAGGAAAAGATGTTACCCTCCACCCCGTGTAATGTTTATAGTAAGCCATGCCGACTTACTTTGAACCAGTGAGTGTGCCATAGTGGGAACAATCCACACATACACTTATTCCAGAGTGAGCACATACATATATCTATAACACTATGAATAAACCATCATAACCACAAATTTATTCATTAAATGATAAATACTACAAATTACAATACTTATTTAGGATCTCTAAATATATCCAAGTTATATCCTACTTATATAAATTCTAAATCAGAAAGATACGTCCAAATAGCAATTGGATCTTTTGGCTCTAAGTCTCCCGTCCCATTGCTCAACCTTTATCTCCTTTTCCGGAGAAATAGTTAGTGAGCAAGGGTAAGTCCTAACCGACATAGCAAGTTCCCACAAAATCATAGGTTTTTCATACAATACATCATAAAGGAAAAAGACATGACAAATATCTAAATAACATGCATCATAATATCATATATACATGCTTATACCCCTAAACCTATTCTTTAGCATCAAATTTTATCATGAGAAACTAACCATGACTTAAACTTAAATATGAACGTTAAACATTATAAGCCTAGCATGCATTTACAACATACATCTTAACATAACTTAACATGCATCTTAATATAACATGCCTCTATCATGAACTTAATATATCACATATCTTACTCCTTAACATGCCATCATGCATATTACTTTTTAACATGCTTAACTAAACATGATCACACATATCATTATCCTATCACTTATTTAACGGACATGCATCCAAACAACAACATGAAGAGTATCATGTTAAACATGACATGCAGCCTGTGGTAAGGCAAATGCCCACTAGTGCTTCCACTATGCAGCAGGGGGACCCACCCATCCCCCTGAACCGAAAAAGCCGTATCCAGGATTTACCCATTTGCCTCGAGTTCACCTATCTTTTAAATTAATGTCCGCCTCATAAGGATTCTTATATGGTTCAGACACATGGACTCCTAAGGTGGCATTGCCCATAACCAGATAAAAAAAGGATTCTAGAGGTGACCCCCACAAGTTCAAGGGGTGGCTCCACGAGATGGCATCCATGGAATGCATAATCGGTTGATTCGGATCGAGATAGACAGGTCCCGATTTGCCCGAACTTGGCCGATCCTGGCCAGTTCTGGCCAATTTCAACGAATTTTGGCCAATCTGATCCCGATTCAGATCGTTGGATCTCGATCCGACCTCCCGATCCATACTAGAATTGCATGATGGCAACTTTACCTCTAAGGGTAGCCCTTTCCATATGTAGCCTTATCCTCCCATAACAATCTACGTGGCATTTAGTTCCAAGGATGGTAGTACCGATATCGGTATTGGAGGGTACTGATACCGATACGTACCGATATCGATATCGGTCGTATCGACCAGTATCGGCCAGTACCGGTCCATTTTCGCCCAATACCGGCCACCGGGCCAGTATCAGCCGATATCGGTCCACTGGTATCAATAACCATCTACCAATACGTATCGGCCGATACTGCCAACCATGTTTAGTTCCCAAACTATCGATTGGTTAATCATCTTAACACATGCATGCGACATGCTTAAACATATACAAGTATATGCAACTAGCTTATCTAACATATGTCGAATATGCAAATATTCATAAATATCATCTTAATCATCTTAATGCATGCATGCGACATGCTTAACTATATGCAACTATGTTACCTAACATATGTTGACTATGCAAATATTTATGAATATCATCTTAAACATCTTAACGCATGTATGCGACAATGCTTAATTATATGCAATTATATGCAACTATCTTACCTAACATATGTTGAATATGCAAATATTCATGAATATCATCTTAAACATTACACATAGATCTTCATACTTATAGTAGGTAGGAAAATAATGTTGAAAATAGAGTTTTGTACATAAAAATATCTATGGAATCATGGTCACATTTTCCTTATCACCTTGACCCAATCATCTATGGAGATGTTAAGAATAAACCTACACCACTGAAAGAGAAAAGACAGCTTGAAGACAAATGCTTTCAAGATAAACTTTACTTCCTCTAAAGATGTAATCACTCCATTGTCTCCAAATGCTCTAGCAGACTGCATGGGGTAGAAGAATAATAATCTTGCTTTTGATGCTTTTAAGAAAGAGAAATAGACGAAGAAAGAACTTTATGCAAGGTACACCCTCACACGACATTTACAGAGGAAGAAAGATTTGAGTCATACTGCTGGCCTCAGGTCACGCCCACAAAATTGAGAGCGAAGCACTACAAATGGTCACACAAATTTCTTTCTTCAAGCAGCCTTCATCAGCCATGGTTAGGGCATTTATTTTTACAATAAAAACTTACCATTGATTAGGGTCTCATTTATAATAAAAAAAAAGTGAAATAACACCAAATTTGACCTTTTATTAAAATGCCAAACGAATCAAAGCACCCCATTCCGCTCCTTTTCGCTGCCCGAAATCCTCAACAATTTTCCAAAAGAAAAGGTGTAGTCCTCCTTCGGTGTCTTAATTAACATAAAAGATAAACTATCTCATTAATTAGAAGATTAGAAGATCTTGATAAAAGAAAATACCAGGCATACTGATCGTTTTGAATTGTGCGTCGTTAAACACATGAAAACGTTCAATCTAAATTTATCCGGCTCACTCAAATCAAATTTTGGAAATTAATAGCGGTGAGTCCGAGTCGAACCACAGGGAGTTAAATTTTTAACTTTGAAAACAATGTAAAAAAAAAACTAGTGGAATCAACAAACTTTAACTAATTAAACAAGGGTATTAATAGAAATGACAAAACTAAAAGGTGCAAAGAAAAGAGCACTCAATCAAAGCCCCTGCATACGCATGCATAGTGATGGAGCCCAATCAAACTTAGCCACATACCCCCTTGTTACTATTAATCAAAAGATTTTTTTTCATTTTATTTTATTTTTTTAACATTTTTTAAATAAAATTTAAATCAAAACAAGTACTAGATATCAATTGATTTGAATAAAAATATTTTACATTGGAAGAATAAAATTCTGGAAGTTAGAGGTGAATAGTGACGTACTGTTCATGCAACTATCTAAACAATCAAATTAAAGCTAATATGCAAATATTTAATGACAAGAAATAAAAATACTTGAACTATTAGTACTTAATTAACTAATCATTAGATCCAATGTAAGAAACAACAACAACATGATTGAAATAAATAAATTCTAACAACAATTCCCTGTAGCTTGATGAAGCTGCGGCTGGATGCTACAGGTTGGCGCTTGGAGGAGGCTGCTGCACGTGGAGGAACTTGGAGGAGGCACAGAGGCGTTGGAGCATGCATGCAGCGTGGAGGAGCTGCTGGAAGGGGTGCTAGCTTGGGAGCTGTTGCTGGTGCGAGCATGCGGGAAGAGCTGCGGTGGCTTGCCGGCAGCTGCATGCGACGCAGAGGACGTGCATGGGAGGTGCTGGCCGGCGCGTGGGATGTTGCTGGGACAGCTGGAGGTGTTGGCGGTGGAGGACTTCAAGCTGGTTGCTGGTGTGTGCCGGACGTGGGGAAGCAACTGGCTACGCGTGGACGTGCGGCGGCTGCTGCAGCTTCAGGCTGGCGAGAGAGAGAAGAGAGAGACAGAGCAAGAGGGGAGAGGACAGCGCTGAGAGATCACAGAGTACTGGAGAGAGCTAGGAGGAAGGAAGGCCACGGCTGGGAACTTCAGGCGCGTGGAGGCTGGTGCAGCGGGGGTCGGTGAGAGACAGGAGTAAGAGACAGAACGAGAGGGAAGAGAAAGAGAGCGTGTCGGGGAAAGGAAAACGAGAGAGGGAGACTGCGGGAGAGGTGAGAAAGAGAAGGAGGCACAGAGGGGGGGCTGCGGAGGAGAAGGAGAAAACGAGAGAGAGAGCGAGAAGACCGAGATCCCTGCGTGGGAAGGGAGGATAGATTAATATAGAGAGGAAGATAGGCGTGGGAAGGAAACTGGAGAAGAAGTCGGACTGGAGTTGGAAAATTGGGGAGAAAAAAAGGAAACTGGAAAAGAAAGAGGGTTCACTTTCTAAAACGAGAGAGAGAAAGAGGATCTTTTTTTAGGAAATTGGAGAGACGGAAGGAAATAGTGGATTTTGGGAAACTCCAGTGAAGGAAGGAGTCAATTTGTATTTTTACCCCTGTTTTAGTTGAAATCCGCACACCGGACCACTCCCAAATTTCCGAAAACTCTTCCAGCTGCACTGCATCCTCGGCATGTCCTGTTCACATCAAATAAATATAATTTAGCGCATTAAAAAAATATCATCATATCTCGGTTTTGTCGAAAAACCGCAAATGCACTACACTTCTTTGATCACATGAAATGACGATGTTTTTAAGTCAGAATTTGATGAAATTGGTACCGTTGGACTTGTTACACAATTATCTATCATTTCATGCTATTTTGCAGATAAAAATATGAATATGATGCATATGGTTGCCCTTAAATGATCAATTTAACACTTTATCACACCCCCCAACTTACCCATTGCTAGTCCCTTAGCAATGCAAATAAGGAAATGTTAGGACAAATAATGAATTATCATGCTTCATTTTTAGTATCTTTCACAATCAATTTAAGTGGTAGCCGTTTGGTTGAGCTAAAAAGTTTTCATATCCCACAATATTTTGATTCAGACAGGTGATTGTGCATGAAATTTGACACACTTAGAACTCGTTTCCGACCTTTCTGGTATATTCTTGCCTTTACTACCCTTTAAATAAGACTACCTGGGGAGGAGAAGAGAATACGAGATTTCCCGATCAGTCAGTGAGGACCGTTTTTCAGTTTCCGTCCCAACTTAGCACTTTTCACGACTTGGTCATATTTTTGGTTCGATGGACTTTTTAGCGCGGCGTTTCTTTATTGTACTTTTGCTTTTGAGAGTGCGTACTTTTTGCCACTCTCTTTGAATTGCCTGAGGGGAGGTGCGTACTTTTTGCCACCTACCTTCCTTTAGCTCTTTTATCGCCTTTTTTTTTTTGCCTTTAATGTTTACAGCTGTCCATTTTAAATGACCGCCACTTTTAGAGTGCTGAGTGGGACAGTCCCCTATTACGGATTCTACACATTCCTTTCGTTCAACCCAAAAGAAAAATTAGAATAAGTAGTCTTATCCTTGAGGTTAATTCCAGCAATTCTATACTTTTAAGATCTTCCATTTATTCTAAGTTGCCGTGTGTGTGTGAAAATCATCCTGCCGAGGACTTTTGTGAAGTGGGATATTTAAACTTTAAAGGCTCTATAACCAATGTAACTAACAGAAAACTGATTTGTTTAAGATTTACATAATGAGACATGATTTTCATGCAATTTTCATAGGATGTGAGAAGAAATTTTAAAAATTTGACCATTTTTCAGTGAAAGATATCAGTTTTCTTCAAAAGATTTTCAATAAATGCATATCAAATTGATTGTCCCACCCCCCAACTTGATTGACATTGTCCTCAATGGCATAAAAGATATGGAAAACATGTCAGCCAGAAGAGAATTTGTGAAGAAGCGAAACAACCTGTAATGAAGAGGATGCAACGTACCCACGGCGATTGCTGCTCAGGGACCTAAAAAGAAAGAAATACAAAAACTAAAGTAAAATATTGGGTTGCCTCCCAACAAGCGCTAAGTTTATCGTCTTCAGCCAGACGGAATGTGCACACTATCCAATACCTACTAGCACAAATTTCAGTGCATACATTTTGAAGTTTGTTGGTTGGAGTGCACTCAGCATTGCATGTAGCTGATGAGTTGTTAATGTCAAGAGCTAGAGTTGTTAATGTCATCAGCCCTCGCTCTGTCTCTTCCATCCCTGTCTCTTGTCCCCTGTTTCTCACATCTCTTTACTGTTGGAACATCAGCAATTATGACAATAAACCTAGAAATGATTTGACTCTCACCAGATGCAAAAACTTTTCGCTAGCTGAGCGAAACAGCTGGCAAATCTCTCCAGGTACAAATGCAGGTCCATACTCGTAGGCCCTGAGACCGCCACCAGAAAAAGAAGCAGCTATTTCCTGCAAATTAAAAAAAAAAAAACTCGTATGATTAAGTGAAATGTTTTCCAAAGGATGGTGTGCAAACCACAGGACCTCTTAACATCCTTGCCTCAGTAATTCTGGGGATTGCACTCTGTTCTATGAAGATAGAAAGTTGGGCTAGCACAAGAACAAGCCCAGTTTCCACCTTGTCTGTCAGAGCCCCATCTATTTGGTTTCCATGCTGTTTTGTGGCATCAGTTTTTCCTCACAGCAAGAGAACATGACCATCAAGTGCTTGAAAGAAGTTCTGAAACCCTTCTTGTACCCAATCAATAATCAAATCTCTAAACTTCATGACCAATTCAAAGGTATCATCAAGAAGGTGACGAAAGTCCCGAGAGAACCATGAGGTTTTAGACAGATAAACATAACATAGCATAACATAAAGGAATAAACCTCAAAACTGCAACCAGAAAGTATGTCCAATATAAAGAACAGACGAAGACCAATATTTCAATATAGACGACTAAACTACTTTTGGTGCTTGTAATAGGGTTGTTTAAAAAAAAAACTTAAAAGTATAACCGAAAGTTGAAGTTTCATTATGTTAGGCATAGTAATCTTAGTAAGTAAATTGTAAATTGAATATGAAATGGGTGTGCGCATGCACACAAGAATCTCATTGTAGTTATACACACCAAAACATTCCCCAAATAAGTTGACAAGTGATTGAGCATGCGTAAGCAGCCAACAGTTATCCAAGCGATGTTCAGCAGATCAAAAGGAATCAAATTCGATTACCCATTTGAAGGCGAGAGGAATGATGGTCTACAAAATAGCATGAAGAAATAGACCACTATCTTTTCTGGTCACCTTGAAAATTCATTTCCTATGCCATCTTATACATTAACCGATCTAAATTATCACATTGAGTCACAAGACATACTTCATGGGTTCCACACCAAAATCACTAGTAGAAATCTTCTCTCCTATACTTTTTTTTAAAGAAATTGTGGACTGTACAAATAAGTTTATTAAGAATATATAGAGGTACTACAATACAGTTGGTGTTGAGCCGAAAAATTTCCATGCACAATGAATCACTCAAGCATGCATATGCACATGATGGTGCAATGAATATATATGTGCATGGCATACACTCACGGGTATGTGGGTTTATATTATGAAAGAAATGCATGGCAATATGCTCGCGCACACATGACCTCATGTTATGGAAAAATAATAAACATGCATCTATGATATAAAGGTCCATGATTGATATAGGTCCTCCCTATATGTATGCGGGTACACGATCATATATACACGTATTAGGAAGGCAATGGAGCAAAAGATATACCTAGGGGAAGACGCCTTGATCGGGGCTCCTACGAGAAGCCCAAAACAGTCCCGGAATTGCTCCTATATGCTGTCCAAAAATAGTCCCGGAAGCTCCTATATGCTATCCCGCGAGCGGCTCGGTAGCTTCAATAAATGGGCCCAATAGGCAAAAGTACTCCCAATGCTGTGCAAAACGGGAGCTTAAAACAGTCACGAAATGGACTCAAAACAGCCCCAAAATGGGCCCAAATCACCTCCAAAATAGGCCCAAAACAATCCCAATGGAGGCCCAATAGCAAGTTACGAAAGCCCAATAAGCGGCCCAATAGGGGACCCAATATGAAAGCCCAATATGAGGTTCAAATGGTCCTGCATGGCTTAAAATCTGTAGCCCAAAGAGGAAAATTCCCCATCTTCAAAAGAGGAAAGAAAACAAATTGGCCAAGCGGTCCTCCCTCTCTCTCTCTCCCTTTGTTTATATAAAAAGAGGAAGGGGAGAGAGAGGGGAGTAACCGGTGGGGGGGACCCCTATCGGTTGGTGGACCCCCACCGGTTCCAAGGGAGGAACCGGTGGGGGGTTCTCTCCTCTCTCTTCATTCAAAATTCAAAAGATAAATATAAGGGGGAGGTGAGAGATTAATTAAGGGGGAGTAATTAGGGGAGAGTTAATAGGTTCTTTACTCCTCACCTAGTTAAGAATCCCCCAAGCTCTCATTAACTCCCCATTAAGAAAATCTACCCCCATTCACACTTAGCCATGGGAGATAATTAATGGGCAAAGCCCCATTAGAAAGCAAAAAAGCAAAAGGGAAAGGAGAGGGGGAGCACCCCCCCACCGGTTGCCCAAAACCGGTGGGGGGTCCAACCGGTGGAGGTGGCCACCGGATCCCCCCCCCTCTCTCACTCTCTCTCTTCTGTCCCTCTCTAACAAAAAAAAAAAAGGAAGGGGAGAGAGGAGCAAACCGGTGGCACCCCCCACCGTGGGCTTCCCCGGTAGCACCTCCCACCGGGTCCGAATTTGGGCCTATAAATAGGACCCAATACCCCCCATCTATAACACACACAAGGGGTGAGAAAGCCTACAAGCCCAACTTGCTCCAAAAGGGGAAATTTTGCCGCTCTGAAGACCAAACCTGGTGCTCTTGTCCGAGTTTGTTGCATTTTGAGGAGTTTTCGTCCTGGAGGGTTCTCTTCCTAAGGTGTTTTTCTAAGGGAAAGCTCTGCCGAATTATTGTCGTAAAAGCCTTCTTTATAATGCGGAACTATGCTGAAATAATAAGAGAATTTCCTTGTGTGAAATTGTGTATATATGTGTGTCATCAAATTAAATAATATCATGTATTATTTTTTTATAACACACATAATTAATTTCTTAATTACTTTAAAATCTGATTAAAATCTATAAACTCCTAATGACCCAACCTTGGTCTTATCCCTAAACACAAGATGGATAATTAAATCCTAAATATGAAATATAAATACTTAAGACAAGCTAATTAAATAAAAACTAAAAATCCTAATTAATTACTAAAACCCGTGGTAATTAATATAAATCAGCAAATAAAATCATAAAATACAGTAAAATTAATCAAAATCAGTAAAAACAGAGAACCAATAATCTGAAAATATTTAACCATAAAAAAACCCTTTATCCAGTTAAGAAATTAATAAAATAAACATAAAAATTGATTAAAATTCAGAAAAAGCAGTAAAAAACTGAAAGAATTAAATCTGGAATGTAAATTTTCAAAATGGCCAAAATACCCTAGAACTTAACCAAATTACAAAAATAACCTCCCTCATGATAAGAATCGGTAAAAATTACAAAAAAATCTTAAAAAATGACAAAATGTCTCATATATATAAAATACCCTCCAAACCCTAATCGAAAGGGTAAATATTATTAAAATACTCCCAATATGATAAAAATCCCAAGATAGACCAAAAGTCTAAATAAACCTAATTTGAGGTAAAATTACTGAAATACCCTTGTAACATAAGTATATCCAAGATAATTCTAAAAATACATTCTAAGGGTTTTCAAGTGTCCATTAGGTATTAAAATACTAAAAAGACTTTAATAACCTTAATGTAACATAATTACCAAAATACCGCTAGGGATCTTAAATACTTGGAATTAATCCTAAACAATCGGGAATCAATCCTAAAGCCTTTAAAAATGAATCTTAAAGACTTAAGAGCTTGCTCTAAAAGGCTTGGCACAAATCCAAATACTCCAAGACATTGTAACAAATCCAAATATCCTAAAAATACTTGGGTGAGACCAAAGATTTAAAAATTATCTTGCATGCATGCTGTGTGGTAGTGTAGATGGTTTTAAGGACATCATACGGACGGTTAATCAAGGGTTGTCGAGTGGTTGCTCGACGTAATTAACACTGACCGAGGTCAGTGGAGAGAGGTCATATACTCGGATCTTCGTTTGATCCAAAGTCCCGGACTCCATGAGGGCTAACTCCAAGCTCTCATAGTCCAAGAAATAAAATAAATAAAATCGACCTATATTTCTCCAAATAAAACAAAACAAAAAGACCAAAATGCTAGGATTTAATCCGATAGGAGAGATAGCCAGGTCAGGGTCCCGAACAGATGGCATGCCCAGTGGGACCTCTCTTTCCCTTCATCTCTCCGCCCGGTGATGCCCACACCATACCTATACCCCTAACTTCATTATGTTTTATGCAGGTGGAGTTTAGAGAAAAAAAAGATAGCAATGGCCGCAAAGGTGACCTACGGCCCGCTCGTGATAGCGACCCACGCCCAGTGTGGGTACCTCACTACCCCGACCTGCTTCAGGGATTTCACCGCAATTGTGGGGTCACCATATTTCTTGGGAGTAATCCCAGCACCGGAGCCTGCTCCGCCCAAGACAAAGAAGAAGAGTGCCTCTCACGCCAAGAAAAGCAACGAGGGTGGTCGACGACAGTTAGTCTTCACCACCAATGCTATCAGTACATCTCCCACTTCCTCATCCAGCATGAGGCATAAGCTGAAGAGTACTCCTCCGAGTCCGTCCCGAACCGGGAAGACAATACTAGTAGGAGATATGTGCATTCGTCTAGATGGCGGGGAGCCGATCATCCCCAAAATTCGGCATATCCCGACAATTCTAGTTCACAATCGGTTTGGGATTCTGTCCAAGGTTTGCCAGGATGTGGCAACCTTCAAGAAAAAGAGGACGCCAAAGGCTGCTATTCGCCAAGAGATGTCCACTGCACCCCAATATGCTATACCTAGGGCAGGGGGCAATACTGTGTCCCAAGTGGGGGGCAATGCCATGTCCCAACTTAGGACCAACTACAAGGAGGAGCGTAATCTCCACCTTAAGAAGATGTGGCTGACCAAAGAAGAAGCCTGCAAAATACGCAAGGCTAGGACCACCCTAGTGGAGCATCCCTAGCCTACAGAGCCGGCAAGGGAAATGATCAACCCAACAACTTGGCCTCACTCTCAGTAGAGCCAAGGAAGGAAGAATGCCTATAAGGCGCAAGAGTCTGTTCAAAAGCGGGTCTCCGTCTTTGAAAGACTCGGCACTCTAGTGCGGCCAGTCCATAAGAAGAAAAGAACCATACGAATGACAGATGATGATCCTGATATACACGTGCTATACTTCCAGCACGACAAATTGGCAACCCTCCCAGTCTGAGGAACCAAATAATGTTGCCAGCTTGGCACAAAGAGGCGGGCTAGTTACTCGCCAAATGGAGCAAGCCATGCACCTTTTAGGCAACGTAGGCCAGAAGGCAGAGCCGTCTCAAATCAATCTCGGCGATACTAGTAGAGGAGCCGAGGAAGGTCCAACCAATGCTCAGGAGCCTGGCACTGCACAACTACCGCAAGAACAAGCATAACCTCAGACTATCGAGGAAATTAGGCAAGAAAATCAACAATTAAAGGCCTTGCTATACAGCCTGATATAGAAAATGGATGAGCAACAAAGGGTAGCTCCCGCCCTTTCAGTGAATTTGCCTCTGCCCAGGGCTATCCCTGCGCCAATGGAACCTCCTGTTGTTGAGGTCAATTTCAGCCCTGAAGAGATTCAGGAAGATAGGGCCGAAGTGTCCAACCATAATGCTCAACAATCACATGCGTCAGCCGATGATGCAACGGCATCGCAGAAGCATTTGATTGAGCAAATTGTTGAGGCGAAGATGGCCGAACAAGATGAGGGAATAAGCACATTTGACTTATATAAGTTGTCGTTCCCGGTCCGCCATGTGTTCAAAAAGCTTCCAGTGGACCACAATAAACGCCCCAAAGTTACGAGATATGATGGGGAAGGCTCAACCCAGAAACACATTGCTCATTATATGAGCGACTTGGGGGAGTTGGTAACAGAGGAGGCATACCTTTTAAGGTTCTTCTCCACTTCCCTCACTGGCATGGCATTCCAGTGGTATGCCAAACTAAAGCCCAACTCTATTGGCAGTTGGGAAGAAATGTAGAAGAAATTCCTTGATTGCTTCAAAGTATCGGAGCGAAAAGTCACTATCACTGAATTAGTGACACTCAAGCAAGGGAAGAATGAATTTGCCGTCGACTATATTAAGAAATGATGGAATCTAAATATGAGATGCGATAATCCTCCGGTCCATAAGGACGCAATGAAATTATGCAAAAGGGGTTTGAAACCAGAAATAAATGAGAAGCTAATCGGAGCCAACGTTGGAAACTTCGACCAGCTCAATAATATTATGATGGAGATCGAGATGTTCTTCACCGACTACCCTGCTGTACTTCCTAAGAAGGGGAAAGCTCTAAGGGAGCGAGGTGCTCTAGCTAAAGAGGTGCATGCGGTTGATTTTACTTCAGCTGTAGAAAAGAATGATGGTTGGGGAGGTCCCTGTACTCCAGTGGCCAATTAAAAAGGAAAAGGAAAGGCGTCAGTCGCCTCTCTTAATGAAAGAATGAAGAAGCCGTATTCTTTCACCCGTGAGCATACGAGGAGATTATTTGAAATATGTATATGGGTAAAACTTCTATCACTCCCCGAACCCAGAAAGCCAGCTGAGGCAAGCAGGGTCAATGAGCCAAATTATTGCCCATATCACCGTATGTTAGGGCATGTAACAAAAGATTGCTATGTTTGCAAGGATTAAATAGAGAAACTCGTCAGCGAGGGTGCCGTGGAGATGGGCAAATACTTGATAAGCCCTCCCCAACCTCACCAAAAGAATAAACAAACATTTACCGTCAATGTCATTTATATGAGTGAGAGCTCATCTGGGTATCATCCCGAAGAAGAAGCGGTGAAGGCCTCTCCAGAGCACGAGGCGACACCAATATATACTCCAGCAACTCCTCCCCGAGGGGTCAGTCATGGCTCCTTCTATGAGAGGTTTCTCCTTGATAGTAAGCTTCAGCTAAAAAAGGGCACCAGGCAAGGCGAACAGCTGACAAAGAAGCTGGCATATGCTTCAGAAACTCCTTGACTTTGAGGGAAAGGCACGCAAAACCTTACTCCTTCCCTAAGGACAACGTTCGTGAGCTCTTCCGACTTTGTATGAAAAAAAGAAAGTGATCACTCTCCCAAAGTCGAGGAGAGAGGAAGAAATGCATATGACAGATGATCCTAATTCCTGCCACTATCATCGTGCTCTTGGTCATCGGATGGATCACTGCTTCATCCTTAATGATGGATAGAAAAGCTGATCTAAGAAGGACAAATAAATATGCGAAAATATTTGATTGATCCCCCGTAGCCCCATGTGGCTAACTATTCTTTGAACATGGTTCATAAATTCTCCTTTGATTCGAAGGATATCATAGAAATTACAGAAGGGGATTTATATGATTTCCCGCCAGAAGAACCCCCGTATCAATACGGGGGAATAACACTCGATAGGCCACCCACTTCTCGTACCAAAGCCGCCATAGATACTATGTCAGCAATGGGTAGAGAAATGCAAATGCTGGGTATGAAATGGTGACAAGAAAATTCGGAGGTCAGCTCCTCTAAAAAGTCAGAAAAGAAGATATTCAACGAATATCAAATATTGCCAGATTTAGTGGTCGAGCAAGCTGTTAAAGCTACTCTTGACCGTAATCAGCCAAAAGGTCCGTGGACCAAAGTGGAAAAGAAGAAATTCAAGCCTGCCAAGTCATCACAAACAAAAGCGGCAAAAGGGAAGGCCATGGTATGCTTTGACCCACTTCCAGAAGTGTTAGCACAGCCCTACTTCATTAAAGACACAACAAGGAGAAAGAAATAAGAGAAGAATAGAAAAAGAAGTGAGAAAAGAAGGCTGAAGAGGCAAGAAATGCTTGCGAATGCCACAAATGTGTCCAAGGACGGAATCTCGCCGCTTCAAAGACTCCAAAAGATCATCGATGAATTAGAAGAATATCAGCCCAATCAACCAACAAAGGATATCTCCCTGAGTCGATATATCACGTGGGAAGAACTTGACAAGCGAGCCCGCCTAAGAGCATGGCTACTAGAGTTCCGTGGTTATATGCGAAGGGCAGATGAGGATGGCCTCTCAATCCCAGACGATGTTAGTATATTCTGGGATGATACTCTAACAATGGAAAGGTGGAACAACAATATCGAGCCTGTCATGTAGTGTCGACTCAATTTCAAGCTATTACGGACGGTGAAGCGAGGCGCACCTCACCAGGACCCAGGACCCCTTTGGCCACCTACCAAACGAGGGATAACCAAAAGAACCGGATAAAGGCCGAGGGCGAGGCCAAGACCGCAATGGTAGCCGAAGCAAAAGCAAAATCTCGGCAAATCAAAGTAGAGTTATCTACTTTAGGGGAGAAGCCAGTTATCTACTTTAGGGGAGAAGCCCCAGAGTCAATCCAAAAGCCTGAAATAAGGGCGAATGTTCACTTCTGCCTTTCTTCCGATGAGGAGGAGCATCCCCAGCAAACCGAAACAGCCCATCGAGGAAAAGGAGAGGACAAACCCCTCGGCTCAACCTGATCATGTAGAAAGAGTTGAAGCAATAGTAGAATTGTTCGCTGAAGGAGTAATCGTTTCGAATTGTGCGTCGTTAAACACATGAAAACGTTCAATCTAAATTTATCCGGCTCACTCAAATCAAATTTTGGAAATTTAATAGTGATGAGTCCGAGTCGAACCACAGGGAGATAGAATCTTAATTTTGAAAACTTTGGAGTTTAGTTATCTAAAAATAGATGAAAATTTAAGTGTACTAACTACTTATTCAAACTAACATTAAATTAACTATTGTTATCTAAAATCAGAATTACATAAATCAAACAAATCTCTTTATCTTTTTTTTTTTTTTTTTTAAATTAAACACAATCACAATTGAATAATAAACACAACTAAGAAATTATAACAACAAAATAACAATTATTGTTTAATTGTGTAAACCCTTAATTATCATAAATCAAATAACCTAATAAAACATCAATAACTAATAAAACATCATTAATCATCAACTAACTAACAACTAACTCTAATTAAATAACCCATAACTATACTAGTGGGGGAAATAGAAAGAGCAACACAACAACAATCTGTGGGTCTGCCGGTGCAGTGGACCACAAGGAAAATGGGGGGTGGCGCAGTGGACCACTGCTGGAGCTGGTGAATGCTGCCGGCTGGTTTGCTGCTGCAGGTGCTGGGGCACGTGGAGGAGCTTGGGAAGGGCTTCACTGCAGCCGGCCAGCATGCATGGAAGAAGCTTGATGGCTGCTGCAGGTTGCTCGGTTGGTGCAGGCTTGGAGAATCCTTGGAAGCTGCTGCGTGGGGCTCGGTTGGTGCAGGCTTCAACAAGTGCAGGGCATGCTCATGGGCAGCTAGTGGCTTTGGTTGGTGGAAGCCCGACGTTGAGCTGTTGGAGAAGACTGGCTGCTGGTGTGTTCAACAGGTGCTGGCTGGGGGGAGTTGCTGTGAACGTCGGCTTGGTGGAGAGGGCTCGCCGGCATGCAGAGAGAAAGAAGGAGAGGGTGAAGGAGAGGCTGCTGGGAAACGGAGAGAGGGAGAAATTTATGTGGAAATACAAGAGAGATAGAAGTTGAGAAGAGGAAGTTGTGCGTGGGAGAAAGAGAGAGGGAGAGGAAGAGAGGAGGAGGCAAAGACGTTGCTGGAAAATAATCGAGAGAGAGAGAGAGAGAGACCGAGAGAAAGAGGAAGGAGAAAACGGAGAGAGAGGAAGTCTGCTGGAGAGAGAGGGAATAAGGGAGAGAAAGAGGAAAACTGGAGAGAAAGAAGGGCTCGGAATTAGCGCGGTTGCAGAAGGAGAAGGAGGGTGCGTGAAGGGAAATTGGAGAGAGAGAAGAAGGAGTGGGCTACAGGAAGGAAATTGGAGAGGGAGAAGGACCCCGGAATAATACCCCGCTGGAAAAAAAAAGTGGGAGGAATATATAGAGGAAGAGAGAGTCGTGGGTTTGAGGGAGAGAGGTTCGGAATATATGGGAGAGAAGAAGAGAGAGAGAGAGAGTGTGTGGGAGAGTTTTTTGGAAAGGGAGAAGTTGGAAAACAAAACGGAAAGAGGAAGAGAGAGTCGGAATTGGGGAAGGAAAGAGGTTAAAGGAGAGGAAAAGGAAACTGGAGAATAATTAGGATTCAAATTTCTAAAACGAGAGAGAGAGAGGATTTTTAAAATAAAGGATGGGATGTGTTTAGGAAATTGGAGAGACGGAAGGAAAGTGTGGATTTTGGGAAACTCCAGCGAAGGAAGGAATCAAATTGCATTTTTACCCCTGTTTTAGTTGAAATCCGCACACTAGACCACTCCCAAATTTCCGGAAACTCCTCCAGCTGCACTGCATCATCGGCGTGTCATGTTCATATCAAATAAATATAATTTAGCGCATTATCATAAAAATATCATCATATTTATTCATTTCGTCTCGGTTTTGTCGAAAAACCGCAAATGCGCTATACTCCTTTAATCACATGAAATGACGATGTTTTAAGTCAGAATTTGATGAAATTGGTACCGTTGGACTTGTTACACAATTATCTATCATTTCATACTATTTTGCAGATAAAAACATGAGTATGATGCATATGATTGCCCTTAAATGATTAATTTAACACTTTATCACACCCCCAACTTACTCATTGCTAGTCCCTTAGCAATGCAAATAAGGAAAAGTTAGGACAAACAATGAATTATCATGCTTCATTTGTAGTAACTTTCACATTCAATTTAAGTGGTAGCCGATTGGTTAAGCTAAAAGTTTTCATATCCCACAATATTTTGATTCACAACAGGTGATTGTGCATGAAAATTGGCGCGCTTAGAACTCGTTTCCGACCTTTCTGGTATATTCTTGCCTTTACTACCCTTTAGATAAGACTACCTGGGGAGGAGAAGAGAATAAAAGATTTCCCGATCAGTCAGTGAGGACCGTTTTTCAGTTCCTGTCCCAACTCAGCACTTTTCACAACTTGGTCATGTTTTTGGTACGATGGACTTTTTAGCGCGGCATTTTCTTTCATTTCATTGTACTTTTGCTTTTGAGAGTGCGTACTTTTTGCCACTCTCTTTGAATTGCCTGAGGGGAGGTGCGTACTTTTTTTCCACCTACCTTCTTTTAGCTCTTGTAACGCCTTCTATTGCCTTTAGTGTTTACAGCTGTCCATTTTAAATGACTGCCTCTTTTAGAGTGCTGAGTGGGACAATCCCCTATTACGGATCCTACACATTCCTTTCGTTCAACCCAAAAGAAAAATTAGAATAAGTAGTCTTATCCTTGAGGTTAATTCCAGCATTTCTATACTTTTAAGATCTTGTATTTATTCTAAGTTGCCGTGTGTGTGTGAAAATCATCCTGCCGTGGATTTTTGTAAAGTGGGATATTTAAACTTTAAAGGCTCTTTAACCAATGTGACTAACAGAAAACTGAGTTGTTTAAGATTTACTTAATAAGACATGATTTTCATGCAATTTTCATCGGATGTGAGAAGAAGTTTTAAAAATTTGACCATTTTTCAGTGAAAGGTATCAGTTTTCTTCAAAAGATTTCCAATAAATGCATATCAAATTGATTGTCCCACCCCCCAACTTGATTGACATTGTCCTCAATGGCATAAAAGATATGGAAAACATGTCAGCCAGAAGAGAATTTGTGAAGGAGCGAAACAACCTGTAATGAAGATGATGCGACGTACCCACGGCGATTGCTGCTCAGGGACCTAAAAGGAAAGAAATACAAAAACTGAAGTAAAATGTTGGGTTGCCTCCCAACAAGCGCTAAGTTTATCGTCTTCAGCCAGACGGAATGTGCATACTATCCAATGCCTACTAGCACAAATTTCAGTGCATACATTTTGAAGTTTGTTGGTTGGAGTGCACTCAGCATTGCATGTGGCTGATGAGTCATAATGTTATCATTGAGGCTCCAGAGAAAATAATTTTTCAACATGGTCAATGGAATATTAGTTCTACTTGATTCATAGGCCATGTCAACTACGTACCCTGCTTCTTGTCCTTGACTAAATTGAAGGACTTGATCCTCGATAAAAAGATCAAAAGTTCCCAGAATGATGGACCATTGATTCAATGTAGGGGATGATCCAATGTCGAAGATGGGGAAATCAGCAAATATGTGGCTCCTATCCAGCTGAATAAGAGTATCTTGGATCATGTCATGTGGCTGCTTAAAGAAATGATCAATTGACTGCAAAGCAACCGACGTGTACTTTAATTTGTGGATTCCAAATTTCTTAAAGATAGAGACTGAGAACAGGTTCGGTTTGGCCTCAAATTTCAATAAAATCCAGTAAAGATTGATGTTATCGATATTGTAAGAATTGAGTTGGGCAACACAGTGAGTTTCTTTGAGAAAATGGTTGTTGATGTGGACTTGGCCCAATAATTCCATCACCTCCTTGAGTCGGGCCAGCTTTTGGAGGCTATTGGGCTTAGATTCTCTAACACTCGAGAAACAGATCATAGGTAGGTGAATATCTGGGCTCTCGCTAGAATCCTTCTTGTCTCCTTAATCTCCCCCCAACTTACCCTCAATGGGCTCTTCTTGATGATTAGCTAAGTCTATGGCTTCAGTTTTCTCTTGATGTAATTCCTCAAGATTATCCACTTTCTGATCCATTGGGAAGAAGAAATATTCAAGATCCGGACCATTATGTGTATTTAATTCCTCTGTGGGAAATAGAAAGTGTTCAAAGTCTAGCTCAATATCCAGCAAATCACTCATTTCTCCTTCTCCTTTTTCCTTCAAGCTTACCTCAAGAGAGATAGGTGTGATCGTGACTTCACTTTGCTGGTCAGTCTGAGGGTTTTCCATCTTCTCTCTATCCACCGGGTATATATCTTCTAGAATATCCACTTTCTCTATTGGGAAGAAAAAATATTCGAGGTTCGGACTAGCATGCATATTGACTTCCACTGTGGGGAATATGAAGTGTTCAAAATCCGGATTAACCTCTAAAAGATCACTCACTTCCCCTTCTCCTTTTCTATCACTTAAGCTTTCCTCAGGACAGACAGGTATGATCATGGATGCATCTTGTTGACCAGTCTCAGGATTTTTCATAGATTGATTCATGCTAGCATTCCCTATTCTCACCTGATGCGACTCCGTAAGATACTCTCCGTTTTCAAGATCAGGCATGATGTGACCATTCCCGGATTGGACGATGTCAAGTTGAATTTGTGAGTTGATTTGTTGGTCAAAATCAGGTGAAAAGGATTGCAGATTTTCAATGGGCTTGCTAAGCACTTCTTCTAAATCCATCCTTAGATTAGTTTCAGTCAAACAGTCAACTAGGGCCTACATTCTACCAATGGTTTGTTGTTGGGCCATGACTATTTGTTCAAGTTGCATGAATTGATCATCTTGAGAATGCGGATAACTGGGCTGATAATCAGACTGCGAAGAATATGTCGAATAATTTGATTGGAAGCAAGGTGGACAAGAGCTTGTAGACAATGGATAATCGGAGTGTCCATGATTGTGGGCCAAACCACCAGAGTAGACTTGGAATTGGGGCCAATCCGAGAAGTCTTGGATAGCTAGACTTGGAGCTTGGGCCTGGTGAGGTGTAAATTGAAGAGCAGGTGGGGTATCATAATGGTCATGATTGGCCCAAACGGGACATCTTTCTTGATAGGTATATGATTGTGTGGGATATGAGGACGGTTCTGGGCCCAAAGCTAGAAATTGATCAATTGTGTGGGCCAACTTGTCTAGCTTAGCTAATTTGTGAGCCAAATCCATATTAGGTGGTGGAGGGGAAGGTGTGATGGTATTAAGACATGGGCCAAGAAATTGGTTCATTTGAGTCCACTCCATGCTGAAAATCTTTTTATTTTTTTGTTTTTTTTATTAATGATGCAAACAAGTTATCACACAATTATTCCTAAGACAATTATGGTTAAACTAGCCTACATGATGTGTTTCTCACAAATTAATCTAGGTTTAATTCAATTCCACCCTCACAATTATCAATCGGCCAGGTAAGTGGTGGGGTGGTGGGAGGCTCCCCCTACTTTCGTAGGGACCTAATTAAAGAACCACCGACCCACTTAGGCGTTTGCCATTGGACCTCTAGCCTTAGACACCGGTCTCCAAAAGTGATAGTGGGCTCAAGCTAGACCCAAATCTCATTGTGAACCCTAAATTGAATTCCTACTCACTTTTAATGGGCTTGGGTTAGTGAAAGAGTGCAAGGGATGGTTGTTTTTGGGCCAAGGAAGGATAGTCAAATCCCCACCTTATTTTGTTACTGGACTTGCCCTTAAGATATTTTTATGTGAAGTGCACAACCAAATCAAACAAGGGGTTCTATGCAATCATGGAAATGCATGAACATGGTATTTAAGGAAGGTAGAGATCTCACCTTGTCACCCGCAATCTTCAACAAAATGGAAATTTACAAGAAAGGAAACATTCTAAAAATGCAGTCCTACATGATGCATGACCTAACATGGAAGGTTTCTAATCTTGGAAATGGAGATTTTTAAATTTGGATGTTCTTATTTTTGTTCCTTTTTTAGTTAATGAAAACCTATCTAAACTAGAAACTACAAAAATGGAAACTAACGAAAGTCAGGAAATTGAAACATAGAAAGTTGGAACACACTTACCATGATTTCGCTTTCCTTTTTTTTTTTTTTTCAATATACCTACAAAAATAAGAAAAATAAGGTTAGTTAAAGATTAATTACACTAAATCCAAGATAATCAAAATTAAAAATCTAACTCCCTGGCAACGGCGCCAAAAATTGATCGTTTCGAATTGTGCGTCGTTAAACACATGAAAACGTTCAATCTAAATTTATCCGGCTCACTCAAATCAAATTTTGGAAATTTAATAGTGATGAGTCCGAGTCGAACCACAGGGAGATAGAATCTTAATTTTGAAAACTTTGGAGTTTAGTTATCTAAAAATAGATGAAAATTTAAGTGCACTAACTACTTATTCAAACTAACATTAAATTAACTATTGTTATCTAAAATCAGAATTACATAAATCAAACAAATCTCTTTTTCTTTTCTTTTCTTTTCTTTTTTTAAATTAAACACAATCACAATTGAATAATAAACACAACTAAGAAATTATAACAACAAAATAACAATTATTGTTTAATTGTGTAAACCCTTAATTATCATAAATCAAATAACCTAATAAAACATCAATAACTAATAAAACATCATTAATCATCAACTAACTAATAACTAACTCTAATTAAATAACCCATAACTATACTAGTGGGGGAAATAGAAAGAGCAACACAACAACAATCTGTGGGTCTGCCGGTGCAGTGGACCACAAGGAAAATGGGGGTGGCGCAGTGGACCACTGCTGGAGCTGGTGAATGCTGCCGGCTGGTTTGCTGCTGCAGGTGCTGGGGCACGTGGAGGAGCTTGGGAAGGGCTTCACTACAGCTGGCCAGCATGCATGGAAGAAGCTTGATGGCTGCTGCAGGTTGCTCGGTTGGTGCAGGCTTGGAGAATCCTTGGAAGCTGCTGCGTGGGGCTCGGTTGGTGCAGGCTTCAACAAGTGCAGGGCATGCTCATGGGCAGCTGGTGGCTTTGGTTGGTGGAAGCCCGACGTGGAGCTGTTGGAGAAGACTGGCTGCTGGTGTGTTCAGCAGGTGCTGGCTGGGGGGAGTTGCTGTGAACGTCGGCTTGGTGGAGAGGGCTCGCCGACATGTAGAGAGAAAGAAGGAGAGGGTGAAGGAGAGGCTGCTGGGAAACGGAGAGAGGGAGAAATTTCTGTGGAAAGACAAGAGAGATAGAAGTTGAGAAGAGGAAGTTGTGCGTGGGAGAAAGAGAGAGGGAGAGGAAGAGAGGAGGAGGCAGAGACGTTGCTGGAAAATAATCGAGAGAGAGAGAGAGAGAGAGACCGAGAGAAAGAGGAAGGAGAAAACAGAGAGAGAGGAAGTCTGCTGGAGAGAGAGGGAATAAGGGAGAGAAAGAGGAAAACTGTAGAGAAAGAAGGGCTCGGAATTAGCGGGGTTGCAGAAGGAGAAGGAGGGTGCGTGAAGGGAAATTGGAGAGAGAGAAGAAGGAGTGGGCTACAGGAAGGAAATTGGAGAGGGAGAAGGACCCCGGAATAATACCCCGCTGGAAAAAAAACGTGGGAGGAATATATAGAGGAAGAGAGAGTCGTGGGTTTGAGGGAGAGAGGTTCGGAATATATGGGAGAGAAGAAGAGAGGGAGAGAGAGTGTGTGGGAGAGTTTTTTGGAAAGGGAGAAGTTGGAAAACAAAACGGAAAGAGGAAGAGAGAGTCGGAATTGGGGAAGGAAAGAGGTTAAAGGAGAGGAAAAGGAAACTGGAGAATAATTAGGATTCAAATTTCTAAAACGAGAGAGAGAGTATTTTTAAAATAAAGGAAGGGATGTGTTTAGGAAATTGGAGAGATGGAAGGAAAGTGTGGATTTTGGGAAACTCCAGCGAAGGAAGGAATCAAATTGCATTTTTACCCCTGTTTTAGTTGAAATCCGCACACTAGACCACTCCCAAATTTCCGGAAACTCCTCCAGCTGCACTGCATCATCGGCGTGTCCTGTTCATATCAAATAAATATAATTTAGCGCATTATCATAAAAATATCATCATATTTATTCATTTCGTCTCGGTTTTGTCGAAAAACCGCAAATGCGCTATACTCCTTTAATCACATGAAATGACGATGTTTTTAAGTCAGAATTTGATGAAATTAGTACCGTTGGACTTGTTACACAATTATCTATCATTTCATACTATTTTGCAGATAAAAACATGAGTATGATGCATATGATTGCCCTTAAATGATTAATTTAACACTTTATCAAGGAGCGCAAGTTGATCCCCTAGAGGGACAAATGCAAACAGAAGAATCTCCGGCCGCTGTAGAATAGTCAAAATCCTTGAAGGAGACCCTTTATAGTATGGCAGAAATAATGCCTCCTATTGAGCAAGCTCGAGCCAGGGCGGATCGAAAGGTATTGCAGAATATGACAAGGATGCCAGCATCCCTCAGTATATGGGAAGCAATAGCTCTGAGCAAAGAATTGAGGGAAGCCTTGATTGCTGCCCTTCAAGACCCTGCAAGTGTATGGGGTCCATCTGGCCGAAATAAGAGCTCAGGCGTATGAGGCATATGAACCATGGTGACTTTCACCGATGATGACATGTTGCGATCGTCACCATGCCATAATAAACCGTTATATATGCGGGGTAAAATTAACGGTCGGGAGGTCGACCGGATACTGGTAGACTCAGGATCTGCAGTAAATATATCGTCCCTCAAAACATTTCAAGCATTGTACCTCACACCGTATATGAAGAAGGTGCAAGGCATAACGATATCAGGATTCAACTAAGAGGTGGAAGAAGCCCTTGGGCAGGTCGATGTGGAGCTATCCTTGGACGACTGGGTAATCCAAGTGTCATTTCTTATAGTCTATTCCAATACTTCCTTCAAGGCATTGATAGGCAGGCCTGGCTACACAGAAATTGGGTGGTGCCTTCAACTCTCCACCAATGTCTTAAATATACAAAAGATGGCGAGCAACACTGAGTATTTGCTGAACTGGAGCCATTCAAAGTACATGACTGCCACCTAGTAGATGCCCAGTTATACTTTGATAAATCCTCATACCTTACAATTGGCGAAAGTCGTTGCAAGGGGAAGCAGATAGTTCAAGAACCTTCTGATGAAGAAGGCGGAATAACAATTAATGAGGCCAAAGTTGCTAAATTCCGATTAGGAATGAAGCCAGGCCAATCCCGTTGGAAACTGGCTAAATTTGACAGACCTGCCATCAACTTGGGGGCAAATGCCATCAGCAGAGAAATAGATGCTAGCATATGCCTACCTCCTAATCTCATAAAGCTTATATCCCATAGGGAAATCCACACAGTGGAAGAATTAAAGACCTTGATAGTCTGTCACAAAGATGGGCGGCATATTATATTTTATAAGGGAGAGCTTGTGCCTGAGAGCCCTCCTGAAGATGGCTTCAGACATGAAAAATGTCCGGCTAGAATTGAAGAAAAAGTCCAAGAAATGGACGATATGCTCCAATACATAAAGCAGATGTGCAAGCATTAAAACATTCCAGAAAGGCAAAGTGCAGCCAGAAATAAACTCTTTCAAGAATTATGGTAGCCTGTAGAAGCCAGGGGGCAACCATCATCCTTTCACTAAGATATAAGAGGTCTTGGTTATAGGCGACACCATGAATCTTCTGCTTGATATGCAGTCCATATGGTGAGTTTACTCCCATCAGGGGCAGAAAAGCCAAGTGGTGATACTAAATTTGACAGTTCAGGGGATGAAGATAAAGAAATTCCTCTGCCTGTCGAGATAACCTCAAATGAGGTAAACTCTATATGTCAAAGGGACCTATGTCTAGTAGGACCTTCCCATAACCTAAACCAAAATCATGATACTAGTAAGGAGGAATAGGGGACAACTCATGCAACCTCTTAAGGCTTGCTTGCAAAAGCAAATTCTAGGCCTACAAACGAAGAGGAGCCTGACTGGCATGAAGTCTATATGGCCAATATGGACGAAGAGGAGGACTTCGTCGATTTCCAGCCAGCTCCTTGTGGGATGGAAGACAAAGGACAAGCCACGGTCCATGAATTGGTAGAGGTCGACCTCGACAAACCAGAAGACCCTCGCCTAATTTTCCTCAGTGTCCTCTTGAGCGATAAGGAAAGACAGGCATATACTAAGCTCTCTTGGAGTTCAAAGATTGCTTCGCCTGGAACTATAAAGAAATGCTCGGCCTGGATCCTTCTGTGGCGGAGCATGAGTTATCAATTCTCCCCGAAGCCAAGGCGACAAAATAAACTCAAAGGCGAATGTGCCCTGAGTTGGAAATCAAAGTGAATGACAAAGTTGACAAGATGCAAGAAGTCGACTTCATTGAATAACGTATATATCCGATATTTCTGGTGAATATTGTGCTGGTAAAGAAGAAGAATGGCCAGGACCGAGTCTGCAGTGACTTTCGTGACCTAAAAAAAGCATGTCCGAAAGATGACTTTTCATTGTCGATAATTGAGACCATGGTGGATGGCCCTCAAAGATAAAAATCATACAGCCTTTCACACCCCGAAGGGAAAATTCAATTACAAAAGAATGCCCTTCGGTCTGAAGAATGCTGGTGCTACCTACCAAAGGGCCATGACCAAAATATTCAATGAAATGCTGCATGACTTGGTCGAATGTTATGTTGATGACCTTGTTGTGAAATCTACAAAAAAGGTGTTCCATTTTGAAGATTTGCGCAAAGTGTTCAAAAGGCTTCGCCAATATCAACTCAAAATGAACCCAATGAAATGCGCTTTTGGTGTGTCTAGCGCGAAGTTATTGGGCTTTATAGTCAGATACCGGGGAATCGAGATCGACCCCGACAAAATCAAGGCAATCAGGGAGCTGCCTCCTCCCAGAGCTCTGACTGAGCTCAGATACTTGCAAGGCAGATTGGCCTATATTAGGAGATTTATCTCTAATTTATCTGGAAGGTGCAGACCCTTCTCAAAATTGACAAAGAAAGGGGCTCCATTTATTTGGGATGAAGAATGTCAAAGTACTCTTGATGACATAAAAGAATACCTCCTCAAGCCGCCAGTGCTGGGGGCACTGATGAAAGGTAAACCACTCATTCTCTATATCACAGCGTTAGATGCTTCTTTGGGAGATTTATTGGCACAAGAAAATGAGGATGAAAAAGAACAACCGCTCTATTACCTCAGCATAATGTTGGTGGGTCCTGAACACTAATATACTCCAACAGAGAAGATGTGCTTGGCACTTGTATTCGCCGTAAAGAAGCTGAGGCATTATTTGCTGGCTCACGAAATCTAACTAATATCGTGGTTTGATCCGCTAAAATTCCTACTTCGCCAACCTATACTGTCTGGGAGGCTAGGAAAATGGGTATTACTCCTTATGGAGTTTGACATTACCTTTGTCCCTCAAAGGGCAATAAAAGGATAGGGTATGGCTGAATTTCTGACGGTGCATCCGATTCTTGAAACTTCCCCTTTGAATAGTAAATTACCTGATGAAGAGGTCTTGCCTGCACAGAAAATATTGGATGTGCAATAGGCAGAAATAAAAACATGTTAACTATATTTTAATGGGGCCTCGAGAACCATTATAAAGCCGAATGGCACATCAACTACAAAGATAGGAGTTGGCTTGGTCCTAGTCACTCCAGAAGGCAAGATATTACATCATTCATGTACTTTGATGGAATCCCTAACAAATAATGAGGCAAAATATGAAGCTCTGATTGTGGGGCTGGAACTTGCCTTGGAAATTAGTGTCAGGTGCATCTAGGTATATGGAGATTCCCTCTTGGTCATCCGGCAAATCCTTGGAATATTCGAAGTCAGGAAGGGAAAGCTAATAGTTTATCATGTAGCTGTCGTCCGGCTTAGTGAAAGGTTTTATACTTTCACAATCGAACATATCAGAAGAGGCCAGAATGTTCAAGTCGACGCATTGGCAAAATTGGCCGCCGCCCTGAAATTACCTCCTATAGGAGAAGCAGAAATAATTGTAAGGGATAGGAAGCTTTTCCCCACCTCAATAAATGAAAAGGATGGTCTGACGGTATTTGAGATCAATAAGCCAGAAGACCGTCACATCCAAGAAGAAGATGATTGACGTGTCCCTCTCATCAAAATGAAGAATGGTTGTCTCCCTAATAATAAGGCCGAAAGAATCTAGCTGTTGCGCAGGGCAACTTCATATCGGCTGATAGATGGCATACTATATTGCCTGATCCCACAAGACAAAAATGCGGTTTTACTCTAGTGTCTTTCTCCGAGAGAGGCCCACAAAATAATGAGAGAAGTCCATGCTGGGATGGAGCCCACCAGTCCGGCGCAAAGATGAAAATCAACATCAAAACTAAAGGCTTCTTTTGGCCGACTATGTTTGCAGATTGCGAGAAAATGGCAAAGAGCTGCCCCCAATGTCAGGCCTACGGGCACGTGCCTAAGCAGCCTCCCAATCAATTGTACCCAATAGCCCCCACATGGTCTTTGCCCATTAGGGAATGGATGTTATAGGTCCATTCATGCCCTCATCCCGGGGATGTAAATATATTCTTGTCGCTACCGAATATTTTACCCGTTGGGCAGAAGCCATTCCTCTAAAGGAGGTGTCCGGCAAAGTAGTGTCACGTTTCGTCAGGCACAATATCATATATCAATTAAGGACTCCTAACCAGATCACATCAGAGAATGGCACACCATTAAAAAATTAGACAATATACAGAATGGCGGCTAAATTCCATATAGATTGGCATGCGTCTTCAATATATTATCTTCAAGCTAATGCAATGGTAGAAGCTTTCAATAAGACCCTATGTAAACTTCTGGTGAAGATCAGCGGAGGACGAAAACGAGATTTGGAGGAAAAGATGCATGAAGCATTATGGGCGTATCGCACAGTCTATAAAACCCCTACGTGGTGCTCCCCATACTCTTTAGTTTATGGAGCAGAAACTGTGGTCCAAATAGAAATAGAACTCGCATCTTATAGGATTGCCTTGCATTATGAAATGTAGGAGGGTGACATGAGCGAGATTCAAAGGCGATACGAGGAATTGTCAGACCTCGAGGGCGAAAGATTGCAAGAATATCAACGATTGCAAATATATCAAGTCCGAATGTCCTGAGCATTCGATAAATTGGTGAGGGAAAGAACCTTCAAGAAAGGAGACCTTGTAATGGTCAAACATAAAGATGTTATGGCTTCTCGGCCTAAAAAAAAATTCAAGTCAAACTAGGTTGGACCATTCATAGTAAGCAAAGTCTACGAGGGCGGCGCTTGCAGGCTGGTGGATGAAAAAGGGAATATGGTCTTCCTGCCGTTGAATGGTTGGCATATTAAGTTGTATTACGCTTCGATGCATAAGCCTCCTGATCGACAACAGCAAGAACATAATCTAGTGTCATAGAATCCAATATATTAAAAATAATGATTAGGAAAAACGATGATGATCCGGCAACCCACCGAGGAATGGTATACATAAGTCATTTGCGCCAAAAAGGTTGAATAATATTCATACATGTACACATAGGCTCATGTAGCCACATAGCTGTTCTCCGACGGGGGGAAGACTCTCTTGGCCGGCCAAAGGCAGAGATTGAGTCTTCCCACATCCCTACCTAGGGAGGATATTAGACTCGCCAATGACGAATAAACCCTCGGTATCACGTTAGTGGTACAATATTGTCTCCATCAAGGGCTACTGTAAGGATTGAGGTTTCGGGTACTGTCATTGGGTCGGTTTTGGAGTCGAACCCCTTGGTTTGTGCCTTGTAGGGGTTGGGACTTATGTTCTTTATCGCGTCGAGATTGCGAGATGCGGTTCAAACGGCGTCCTAAGAGGAAGACACGTTTTAGAGTTTGCCACGTCGGTGCCACGTGGGCCAGTTTCGGGTCGCGAGAGTACGGCCTCGGTCATGTCGTTTGAACGGCGTCTTGGATGGACGACGTGATTCAGACATTCTGTCAGAGTATGGCCTGGTCTTGTCACGTGAAAGGCATTTACCTAGGACGATGCGATTCAGTCAGCACGAGGGAAGCAACAAAGTAAGAACAAATCAGCGATTCTTTCGACAGATGGTTCGAGTTCCTTTGGGTTCAGGTTCCAAGGGATGCTTTATGATGAGGACGAAGATGGATCGGTTCGGCAGATGCAGACTATGGCTAGCAGACAGCAGGAAGCAGGACATGATGTGACGGATCATTGTCCCCGTTGTGGTAGACAGCATGGTGATCGGATATGTCCATTGGTCACTAGTAGCTGTTTTAGCTGTGGTAGGAAGGGACATCTTGCAAGGAATTGTCCCCAGAAGAACAAGATAGGTCAGGAACCGAGTAGTCAGAAGAAGCCCAGGGCCTAGAGCGGTGTTGTGTGTTCCCTTAGAAGAGGTCCGAAATGCTGGGCTAGATGAGCACCTTTGTTTTATCTTTTAGGTTGTAGTTGTGAGCTCTTTTGGCACTTTTTATGTATTTTGGATATGGTGGAGAATCAATTTTGTAATATGTGCCTCATAAGGCTAATGAATGGTTATATTGGTCCATTAGTATTGGCAGAATCATAGAATGTAATTAGCCTAGTGTTGAGGAGATCGACCGACTATACGAAGTCCTGTGGAGGAGTGTGATCTGTGAGGGAGATTAACGAGATCCGTGTTACCGGTATGGAATTGTCGACAGTGGTTATCGTTTGAGCGGTTACAATTTCGAGGATGAAATTCTTTTTAGGCGAGGAGAATGTAAGGATTGAGGTTTGGGTATTGTTATTGGGTCGGTTTCGGAGCCGGACCCCTTGGTTTGGGCCTTGTAGGGGTTGGGACTTATGTTCTTTATCGCGTCGAGATTGCGAGACGTAGTTCAAACGGTGTCCTGAGAGGAAGACGCGTTTTAGAGTTTGCCACGTCGGTGCCACGTGGGCACTACGTGGGCCAGTTTCAGGTCGTGAGAGTACGGCCCTGGTCATGTTGTCTGAATGGCATCTTGGATGAACGACGCGATTCAGACATTCTGTTAGAGTATGGCCCGGTCTTGTCACCTGAAAGGCATTTGCCCAGGACGACGCGATTTAACCTGTTTCAGTTTACACCCCGAACCTCCCCTCCTTTCCCTCATTCTCTCCTTCTCACTCTCTCTTTCCCTCTCTCCGATTCTCTCTGTTTCCCCTTCCCTTTCTCCTTCCCCTTCTTCCTCTTCCATCACTCCAACACTTCTCTACCTCTCACCACTACCACCACCATTTCCTCCGCGGCACTTCATTCTCCAGGCGGCGGCCGACGTCCCGACGGAGTGACGGCGTCCATGGCGGTACCGGCGGCGGTTTGCGGTGTAGCGGTTTGGCGGCACGGAATTAGGAGGTATTCAAGTGACCTGTAGGGGGACGATCCTTATATGTGATTTGGTTGTTTTAATCCATGTTTTCCTATTTGAAGCTTGCGACGTGTGAGGAGAATTGGGTAGAATGAGCATGTTTAAGGGGTTTTTACATGAAAATGGTCATTTTTATGAAATGGAGATTAGTGTGTTCCAAGTACTGAATTGGATTCTACCCGTCTTTTCTTATTTTTGTGGCATTCTTGGGGTGATTTTAAGGGAGAAATTGTAAGAGAACTTGGAATGGGGGTCTAAATGGCGTCTTGATAGGACGTCGCCATTTAGGCCAAATTCATCCCGGAAGCAGTTTCTGTGAGAATAGAGTTCTAGTTTGAATGGCGTCCAGGGATAGCGACGCCTTTCAAATGGCGACTTCTCAGGACGATGCATTTTAGGCCAACTTCTGAGGCCAGTTTTCACATGAACTAGTTTAGAGGTCTTGAACGACGTCGGCCTTAGGTGACGTGATTTAAGACAAAACCTCATTAAATGTATGTTTGAAATCGTACATCGAGGCCGAAGATTTATGTAAAATCAGAATCACATTGTGTGTACATGTGTTTGTGCGATTGTGGTTTGCGTTTGACCCTGTGTCGATGTGGGAGGGACGCGGTGTCTAGGTGGCATTGTTGCCGTACCGGTGTTTAAGGGGTACATGTTAGTGTTTCACTTATGGCTAGGGGAAGCAGAACCACCTTGAGCCGGTCAGGCCGGAGTAGCCAGTGCGCTATCCGAGGGGTTGCTGTTTGGTCCCAGCGGGTCGGTATTTTCCTAGTTTATCGTGACAGTTTCCGACGTGTTTCTTACTGTGGAGACGGGTGTGGTGCTACTGGAGTTTACCTTTCGCCACTGGGCCTGATGTAACCTGAGATATCGAGGTTACGAGTGGTACCCTTCGCCCTTTGGCCTGATGTGACCCAGGAGGTTAGGATTACGGGTAGTCCCTATAGCTTCGGCTTGAGGGGGTTTCGCCGGTCCCCAGGGCCCTCTTGAAGAGCCTAGGCCTGGCGTTGAGGGAAGTCCAGTCGATAAGACAGTGGTCTAGACTGCTTGTGTGCACACGTAACTGGGCGGTGGTGGTTCACTAGTCCCAGTTAGTCCCAGTTTGACTCATTGCCTCACCCTACGGTTCCTGGAACATCGTAGGGGTGGACAAGCGTGGGTGTTGGTGGTGTTGTGAAGCGCCGTTTGTACGCGGTCGACAATGTGGTTTGAGTGTTTAGCCGGATCTTTGGTTACGAATTGTGGTGTTAGGTTGGGTTACTTGAATTGCTTAGAACTGTACCTGTTACATTGCGAATGTATATGTTTTATATTGCAAATCGGGAATCTTTAGGAATTGTGTTTATTGCTTTACTTAAATTGCCTTCTTTTCCGTATTGCTTCATTTGTGTGTGTGGGGGGGAGGCGGGGATCAGATGATCCCTACTGAGCCCAATTTTGGTGTGGCTCACTCCCTGTGGTTTCAAGTGTGGACTTCTTGGCGAGTGACGGCGTGTGGTGTTCTTCTTGGTATGCGGGCCAGCAGCTATGTACTTTGCTTCTACCTGTACTTATTTAATTTCTTAGACCATGTAATTATTGTTGGACTGTGTACGGACATTATTAATTTCCTTCCTGCGCACTTGTACTTTTCTTGAAGTCCGTGAGATTGTTATATTTAGTCTTGTTTAACGCTTGCTTCTCCAGACGTGTCGTATGAGATCCGGGTGTGAACCCGTAGATAATCATCCGATACCCATTTAGTAATCGGGTTTCCGATTATAGGGTGGCGGGTCGTTACAGCTACGACCGAGGCGATGATGACGATGTCCTCCCGACTCGGTAAGGAAGTGGGAAACTCGCTCTTTTGCTCGATACAGTATAAGAGGATATCCCCATTCTTACTACACCAAGTGTAAATACATGGGTGTGCCTTTTGAAAGATGTTATGCCATCAAAGGAGATTTACCTCCTCAAAGTCCCACTGGAGATATACAAAATGAAATTTTTTATTACTGCCCCAGGGAGGCGTTGTATCCTGAAATTGCCATAATCACCCCGAGGAGGCGTTGTATCCTAAATTTTCATTACCGCCCCGAGGAGGCATTGTATCCTAAATTTTCCCATTACCTCCCCATGGAGGCGTTGTATCCTAAATTTTTTCATTACCGCCCCGAGGAAGCATTGTTTCCTGAAATTTTTTTCATCACCGCTCCGAGAAGGCGTTGTATCCTAAAATTACCCTTGGCATACACCAATTACACTAGCATGCCGCAAAGGGTTGAAAATTCCCTTTTCACCCCGAGGAGGTGCTGTATACTAAAACTTTCCTATTCGCCCCTGGGAGGCGATACAAAAAACTTCCTTGCGCCCATGGGAACGTTATATCCCAAAATTCTCCTCATATATTATAGTCCCATCGGTGTGCCGCAAGGGGTTGAAAAAACTCATTTTCACCTACTGGAGGCGTTAAACCCCAAACTTTTGCCCACTTGGGAGGTAGACATATCCCAAAAAGGGAAAAATTCCTTTTCGCCCACGGGAGGCGTTAAACCCCGAACTTTTGCCCACTTGGGAGGTAGATATATTGCATAAAGGTCAAAATTCCTTTTCGCCCATAGGAGGCATTAAACCCCGAACTTTTGCACACTTGGGAGGCAGATATATCCTAAAAATGCGAAAATTCATTTTCGCCCACAGGAGGCGTTAAACCCCGAACTTTTGCACACTTGGGAGGCAGATATATCCCAAAAAGGCCAAAATTCCTTTTCACCCACGGGATGCGTTAAACCCCGAACTTTTGCCCACTTGGGAGGCAGATATATCCCAAAAAAAGGCCAAAATTCCTATTCTCCCACGGGAGGCATTAAATCTCGGAATTTCGTCTACGCGAAGTGTTAAACTCCGAAAATTTTCCCATTTGGGAGGCCGATATATCCCAAAATTTCGTTCTTTCGCCTATGGGAGGCATTATATCCCAAACACTTATTAATATTATCCCTTTGCGCCTACGGGCAGCGTGGCAACCCGGAAACCTTTTCGTCCAACCAATTGGGATGAAATTTCCACATTCCTTTATTCTATATCCACCCAATGTTCGCTAGCCCGACTATGCTTTGCACTTAATAGCAGCCAGGGTTATTGTCCCTTAAGAAAAAAATATATAATAAAAAAATGGGGTTTAAAAATGAGGTTCCCCAATGGACTTAATTGGTCTCATTCTTAGAAGGGCCAAATTAAGGGTAAAAAGGTCTTATACCTAGCTAACGTGAAAACCCGCAATTAGGCAAAATCGGGTAACCCCGCTGTATGAAAACCACAAGGACATGCAGGCAAAAGGAAGATGGGGCTAATGTTGGTGAAAACTCGTAAGGGCACTAACATTAGTTTAAAAAAAAAAAAAGATTGGGGATGGTGAAGACTGGACATCACGTAACAAAAAATTCCTTCTGTATAAATATCCACGAGAAAGGAATCCAAGACAAGCTATCGAGGTAACTCAAAAAGGGGCTTCAAATTGAAGCAATAACACAAATTCTATAAGGTCAAAAAAAGGGAGGAATTCCCAAAAACTAATCCCAGGTCGGAGTCGGAGTCGGATCACGAATCACTAAAGCCTGTGAGGCATCTAGCAGCAAGCGTAAGGCCTCGACTCTCTGAACCGACTCGTCCCACTCTTATGTAAGCTCATCTAGACAACGATCAAGAGTCGCCACCTACTCAACACCTTTCTCCAAGTCGCCACTCGCTCCTCCAGCTGAACACGGAGAACGAACACTTCCGACTCCGCCTCTGTGATACTGGAACTCATCGCTTTCCGGTGCACTCGGAGCTCGGAAACCTCCTGTGAGTGCTTAAAATGATTGTGTGATTATCATGAAAAATCTATGTTGTTTAAGTGCAAAATAAAACTATTAAAAATAAACTAAGTGAAGTGATCGCCAGAAACTTTTGACTTAAAAGTTCCAAAAGAAAGAGTTTGATCGCCTACCTGTTTGAACGTGGGAGATGTTGAGTCCTTGATTCCCCTCCTTCAGCCGGCTGAAGAAAGAGAGCCCTTCCTCTTCTTTTGTTCTTACTGTTGAGTTTGAAGTTGAGGATCGTCCAAAGTTCTTTGATTTGTTGATTTCCTCCCCTTTGATTCTCCTTTTGCAGCTTGCAGGAAATATAGAAAGAAGAGTGAAGAAACAATGAGAATTCAGGCAAAAATAGTATCCATTCTAATCAAAGTTTTAAACATGCAATTAAACAGAAAACTCACTTGTTGAGATGGTCTTTAAAACCCCTTAAACTGGTTTTGGAAAATGATGTTGTGGTGTGTGTTGCATAGAGTGATGATGATGGAGAATGTAGAATTAATGAAGATCTAAAATGAAAATGCAGAAATGAAACACTTATGCCGAATGGTGAAACCTTGAATTGGATGAAGAATGGATGCCGACTTTTGGAAACAGCAGCACTCCGACGTTTGGACGTTGTTGCTTCGATCTTCAATCACTAATGCTCAACATTAACTCTAACTTTTTTTTAACCATTCAAGATGCAAGGTATTTATAGACTTCTTCTGCGTCCGCGGATTTACATGGAAAAACTTGAGATTTATCCATCTTAACCATCAGATAAATACATATTAATTTATCTTTATCTGTAATTATCTAAAACGTGTCTACCACTGAAGACGCCTTTCATATTATTAAGATAAGGATAAACATCCGGTTAAAACTTATCTTTATCTGTATTAGCTAAAAAGCGTCTACATGTATAGACGTCTTTTACACTAATTAAGATAAGGATAAACATCCGGAAGAGAAGTAGAAATAGCTTAGGAAACCTAAAACGCGTCATGCCTGACAGACGCCTTTTAGCTAATTAATCAACTGATTAAAATTCAAATTTAAACGTTAAAATAAGAATAAAGTCTAAATGGCGTCCACAGAGGTAGACGTCTTTTAGGCTTCTTCATATTTTAACTGACATTTGAGTTAAAATCAATTTAATTGATTAACTTAAACATGTCTGTTCAACCCGACACTCAAAAAGATCAATAAAAATTAATCAATGATTAAATATCAAACCATTCTGAGGCATTATTATATCATATGAAATTTACTCGAAATGATGTCAAAATTAGTGTGTCTACAGCTGCCTCACCTTGGCATCGTCTTTGCAAGGGAGTGAAATAGAATGGAATGTACTGAAAAGGTGATGCCAAGGTGTGATGAGACACGCTCTTAACATCACATGATGGGAATTTTTCTCAAAATCATCAATGAAGATAGCTCAAGGAGATCAATGGAATCAATCCTGTCTGGATGAGGTAGACAAGGAAATAAAATAAAGTCGATCAACCTCCTCGGAGTGGGAAGTACCCCAGGTCGTAGACACTGTAGGTTTCATCACGGGGAGCGTTTGCCAGCTAATGTGGACGTGCTGCAGCTATGATGGATCTTAAAAGAAAACAAGAAATATTGGATAAAGAGTCCAAGAAAGGATAGGATTCCGATAATATCTTCAAGCGAACCTCAAAGATAATCAAGATACTTAATTCAGAATGGAATATTTCATATCATGTTGAAATTGTTTGATTTAATGGTCTGAAACTTAATCAGTAATTAATTTTTATCACAATGATTTCAAAGTCATGTATGATGCATGCTGGGCTAAAAGAAAAATATAAAGTCAAATAAAATATAAATTCATTAAGGATAATATTGTTAAATTGTCATTAATGAGTCAAGATACCAATTCTTGTAATCCAGTGCTAAGTCGAAGCTCGTTTATCCACGCACCGTTTCACAAAAGTGGAACTATCATCCCCACTAATTAACAATCCAACGGCCTATCCGTGCGATTAAGAATCCTCTGGAATTATCACTGTTTTTATTGTAGGAGAACTCAAATTCCAGTTTCATCAAAATCACAAGGTCCTTGATATACTCTAATAAATATTTAACATATAGTAATGCAAATGATTAATTACATGAAATAATATAAGGGTAGAAATAACCGTCTTTTTAGCTACGGTCAGGACTTCATAAACTCCACAATGGGATCTTCTTGACATTTTCCAGCTTTGCAATCATTTCTTTGAATTTCTGAAACGCGTCATGTCGAGCCGACGCCATTAACATGAATCAAAACATGTCGCTTTTCAATGACGCCTTTCAATTGCAGAAACAGGTTTCTAGTTGTTCTCTATTCGGATTCCAACTCTTTTCATGCCTTGTGTCCTGTATAAGACTTGAATAAACAGGTTAAGCATCTATTTAGGCTTAGCCCCTTGCCTGGTTAAGTAACCGACCACTTGATCCTATCCTTGGTAGAAAGGTCAAGGGGCACAGCCTTTATTAACAAAGGTAATCGAACTGTAAGCAAACTTAAGCAAAATGCAACATACAAGCAGACAGATGCTCACTGAAAATAAAAGGAATGAAACATGCTAGATGTAATAAGTAAATGCTAATTGAAATATTTTTTGTTGTTTTGAAATATTTACCTTTTTTTTGGGTTTTGAAATTTATGCTTTTTTTTTATTTTGACATATATATTTTTTTGATATTTTTGACATATGATTTTTATTTTTATTTTTGACATATGTATTTTTTTGGTTTTTGACATATGTATTTTTTTTGGATTTTTGGCATATGTATTTTTTTGGATTTTTGGCATATGTATTTTTTTTTGGTTTTTTTTTGACATAAAAGATCAGCATGGTACCCAGATCAAAAGATCATATTCAGTTATTAACTTAATTTCCAAATTGTTCTTTAACAATTTAACTTAAACCCATCGTGTTTGAACTTGTGTTTCCATTCGTGATCCCATTTGATGATTTGACCCTTAGTCAATCTAAGTCATTCCTTAAGTTTGGAGTACACCTCTTTAGAAAGAAAGGAAGAATAAGTTTAGAAAGCCCATGAGAAAGTTCCGGAGACCTAAAAAGATGTTCCTTTTCTACCCTAGTATCCGTTGGGGTTCGGTCATTTTCTTTCGGGGTATTTGTCGACCTTGCATTCCCTTTCATTTCATTTCATGGCCTTGATGTAACGTTTGTAGTGTAATGGCCTTTTGATTTGACATTTGGCTTTTGCCTATTGCTTTTGTTTTTCTATTCTTTTCTTCGGGACGGATCTCCCCCATTTTTTTTATGACGGCCTCCTACTAAGATGACGGGTATTCTTAGTAGTCTATTCTAAGTCTCGTTCCGACATCATGGGCCGAGTATAAAACAAAATTTTGCTTTAAAACGGATGACTTGTACTTTACACTTTCAGTCAAGCTTTCGGTATTCCTTAGGACTTGGCATCTCTTGTTACTCACGAATCAAACGTGTCAGTGTGTGTAGTAATGGGTTTGAAATTAAATTATCTAGACTAATAAGGAAATTTGAGTTTATAAATTTTCTGATTCCACTAGACTTTGTACCATGCTGATCGACTCTTTAACCTAAGGATAGTATTTCTTAAGATGTAAACCATTCCAGGGATGATTTAGCTCTTCTCCTTCTGCATTAACAAGACGATAAGCATTACCAGGAAAAGCGTGCGATACAACATAAGGTCCTTCCCAGTTGGGTTGGAGCTTAGAATGCAGACCACCAGGTTTTACAAAAATCCTTTTGACGACCATTTCACCTACTTTGAACTTACGTTCAATGACTTTCCTTTGATAAAAACGTGCTAGTCTATTTTGATAGACTTTTGCATGATTAGCAGCTGCCCATCTTTTCTCGTCTAAGAGTTCCAATTGAGCAAGGAGTGCTGAACGATGTTCATCAATGGAAAATTCATTATTCAATTGTACTCTTAATGTCGGTATAAGGATCTCATATGGGACTACCGCCTCCATTTCAAATGTCAAGGAATAAGGAGTTTGTCCAGTGGGCGTGCGGATTGAAGTTCGGTAGGCCCATAGAGCCTCAACCAATTTTTCTGGCCAGTCTGCGAATTTGTTAGATTTGCACATCTTTTTGATGATTTTTATCAAAGTCTTATTAGTTGCCTCTGCTTGGCCATTGCCTTGCGGATAATAAGGAGACGAATTATGCAATGCAATTCTATACCTGTTGCAGAGGTCCTTCAATTCCTGTGACACGAACTGCGGTCCGTTGTCGGTGACGATGGTGCTTGGAATTCCAAATCGGGTGATGATGTTCTTCATGATGAACTTGCAGATGGTTGATGCTTTGATCTCCACGTACGCTTCAGCTTCTGCCCACTTGGTGAAGTATTCCGTTGCCGTGAGAATGAAAGATTTTTGCTTGATGCCGGAATCTGGATTACCAAGGGGTCCAATAATGTCGAAAGCCCACATGGAGAAAGGCCATGGGGAAGAAATAGGATGGAGTGAAGATGCAGGAGAATGAATTTTGTCGGCGTGAAGTTGGCACTTAGCACACCTACGGACATATCCTACACAGTCTTCTTCCATGGCTGGCCAATAAAATCTTTGTCTAAAGATCTTCTTTGCTAGCATATGTCCATTGACATGGCCACCACAAACTCCATTATGAGCTCCTTCCATAACCTTCCAAAGCTCATCTTCGTCTAGACATCTCAGAAGAACTCCATCAAAACCTCGCTTGTACAATGCTCCTCCAACTAGGGTGTATCGTTGAGCAACTCTCCTGATAGCTCTCTTCTCCTCAGTTGTAGCTTCCTCAGGATATGATTGATCTTCACAATATTTGGCAATTTCATAATACCATGGCTTCTGTTCATCATCCATCTCTTCTAACAGCTCCATCAACATGATTTCTCTCTTTTCCACAATATTTCCATCTCTGACTTTCTTCAGCAACTTCTCCTCAGTTCTAAGGAATGAAGGGTCTTTCACGGCGGGTGAAAGTCGCCTATGAACTATGATTGATTCGGATTGCTTGCTGATTGGAAAATCAAGAGATGATGCAAGTGAAGCTAGAGCGTCAGCTAAGATGTTTTGATTCCTAGGGACATGGACAAAGATCAATTTCGTGAAAAGCTATGAGTAAGCAGAAGTAAGTTCTTGATAAGGCTTGAGCTTAGGATCAAGAGTTCGATACTTGGTCAGCACTTGGCGAAGAATCAATTGGCTATCACCCACAATCCTGAGTTTAGTGGCACCATGGAAATGAGCAGCCTCGAGGCCAGCAAGGAGTGCCTCGTATTCAGCTATATTGTTGGTGACTAGAAAGTCGAGCTGAAAGGCTTGTGGAATGGTGACACCTTCAGGTGATAACAGAACGATACTGATCCCCTTTCCATGAAAATTCAGAGCTCCGTCAAAATGCAGAGTCCACATACCATCTCTGATTTGATTTACGGACATCAGTTCCTCATCCGGAAACTCTGATCGCACTGGATCAAAACGAGGAAGGAGATGATGAGCAAGATGTTCCGCTATTGCATAGCCCTTGATCGCTTTCTGTTGAATATAAATGATATCGAATTGAGATAGAAAGCTTTGCCATCGCGCTAACCTATCAGTAAGAACAGATTTCTCCAGAAGGAATTTGATCGGATTCATTCTAGCGATGAGATGGTCTTCATGGGCCAGAAAATAATGCTTTAATTTCTGAACAACCCAGACCAATGCTGCACATGTTTTCTCCATCGCTGTGTATCTCTGTTCAGCGGGGTTGAGAAGTTTAGAGAGATAGTAGGCTGCCCTCTCCTTTCCTTCTTAATCTTCTTGTGCTAGGACAGCCCCCACTGCATCACCCAGGACATAAATGTAAAGTATTAATGGTTTGCCTGGAGATGGTGGTCTCAAAACAGGAGGACTTGCCAAATAATTCTTTAATCCATCGAATGCCTCCTGACACTTATCGTCCCAATCGAATTTGACTCTCGGCTTGGTAAGCTCGTAAAATGGCTTACACCTTTGTGAGTGCTGGGAGACAAAACGGCGAATAAATTGTAACCTCCCGATTAATCCTCTCAACTCTTTCAAGTTTTTGGGAGGTGGCATTTCTCTGATAGCCTTCGCCTTGTTGGGATCGATCTCAATTCCCCGTTTGCTGACGATGAATCCAAGTAATTTTCCTGAAGATACCCCGAATACACATTTCTTGGGGTTCATCTTTAACTGATACTCTCTCGATCTCTCTAACACCCTTGCCAAAACTTTGGCATGCTCAGCCTTTGTCTTAGATTTAACCAATAAATCATCCACATACACTTCTAGATCTATGTGCATCATGTCATGAAATATTGCCATCTAGCCCTCTGATAAGTGGCTCCAGCATTCTTTAATCCAAATGGCATGACGACATAACAGTATGTTCCCCAAGGTGTAGTGAATGACGTCTTCTCTTGATCTTCTTCTGCCAGCTTAATCTGATTATATCCTGAAAATCCGTCCATGAATGATAAAGTTTCATAGCCAGCAGTATTATCAATGAGTACGTCAATATGAGGCAATGGAAAATCATCTTTAGGACACGCCCGGTTCAGATCGCGGAAGTCAATGCAAATTCTGACCTTCCCATCCTTCTTCATGACCGGGACTATGTTGGCCACCCATTGTGGATAAAGGACAACTCTAATAAATTTGGCTTTATGCAATTTGTCGACCTCTTCCTTCATCTTTAGAGCCATTTGTGGGTGGAATCGCCTTAATTTCTGCTTGACCGGGCTAACTCCTTCCTTTAACGTCAACTTGTGTTCAACTAAAGATGAGTCTAACCTCGGCATATCTTCATAACTCCAAGCGAAAGTGTCCTTATAGTCCTTAAGTGCTTGCACCATTGCCTTCTCATCTTCTGTAGAAAGATTTTTGCTGATGAGGACAACCTTAGGTTCGTCTTCAGTCCCTAAATTGATTTCTTTAGTGGGCTCTTCTACGGCAGCTGAGGGTTCATCGAATCTCTTCATTCCAATGGCATATGCCTCAGCCGCGTCCTCGTCATCTTCCTTATTTTCAACAATGGGGTCCTTTTCATGTACTAACTCATACACCCCATACCCATCATTGACTGACTTATCGTTCATACAATCTTCTGGCATCTGAATTGGATTTTCTAAAAACTGAGAGATTAAAGAGCAAGAAAAGCATCTATCAGCTAAGTCATGGAGGTATCTATCTGGAATTCACCTACCCTTAGGCTTCCTAGACTTCCTAACCTGACTAACCTGCCTAAAACTAGACTGCCTAACTTCACTAAACTCAACTCACTATTATAACCTAATGAAGATGAAGCAGGATAGAAATCCTGGGATACAAGTGGAAATACAGAAGAATCCTCCCGAGGGGAGGGGCAGAGTAGATCTAGGAGAGAATCTTGACCGAAAGACCCGCGCAGTGGGGTGTGATCGGATAAGTAAGAGGTTTCCTCGATGAGGATCTTGGAAGAATTTGTTGCCGAATTGGCGTTTTTTTTTGGACAGTGGAGGAGTTAATCATAAAACAGGAATGAATACAAATAGAAGGAGAATTAGATAGAGGAAGTGGCACTAGGGCCAGAGGATTAGGGGGATCATACAACAGTATGTCCCAGATCAAATCATACATCCTCTCTAGATCGAGAGGAGGTGGTGGAATGAGGTCCCGAGGGGACAGAGTAATCATAACGGGCGGAGCCCGTGGAATATCTTCAATAATGACCCGCGACCAAGTCGGGGTCAGGAGCAATGTGCGAAACAAAGTATGGAGCATGAGAACATGAGAAGGATATGTCCCCCTCCAGAGCAGATCTGTAGTGTAGCCAGCTTCATAGGGGTCATCTGGCTCCCCTTCATCGGTCTCTTCCGACAGCAATATCCGTTTGTCAAAGATAGCTCCGGGACTTTCAATCAGCTCATCAATCTGCGGCGGCCACTTGGGTTCTGCAGGATCTAGAAACAGTATGTTCAGTGCAATGTAGAGGTCTCTCAGATCGAACCATCTGTACCATTCGCATTTAGGATCATGGAATTTTCTCCTCTTCATAGGCCGCAGAGCCTCCAACGACTGGTACGTGCGTAGTTCCGAGCAATGTCTGGCCAAGTCTCTCCCATATATGTCATGGAAGTCAAAACACGAAGTAATGACCACCGTGTTGTCATGGCTAATTATGGGCCCCTTCACAAAATGAGTATACAAGGTCCATGTTAGGGGATCTCGGCCTTCCTTAGGCGGTGTAGACATTGTCTCCCAGACTTTCTGACCTTCTTCATTCTCTGCTTGTTGAACGATGTCTTGTTTCAGTTTTCTTGGCCTATAGCCCAGGCCGCTTCCAGGTGCTCCTCGGTGATCTTTGACAGGAGTGGTCCTGCCTTGCAATTGTGTGCCCAAACCTCTCCCAGGCTTATAGCCATTCTTCATCATAATTCTCCATCCTGGGGTACTCATGCACTTCCCCCTTTTTATGGCATTTAACGGGTAAGGAGAAATAGTGGCAGTTTTCAGAGGATCAGCCACTGGATGGTAAACCTGTAATACAGACAGAAAAAGTTGTCGGCCAGGTAAAGCAGCAGCTTTGATGTTCAAGGTATGAGCAGTAGCAAGGATCGGCATGCTCGTCACTTTAATGATTTGTCCTTTGAAGGGGAATTTGAGGCATTGGTGATTCGTGGAGGGAATCGCCTCAAGAGTTTTTATGTAAGGACGACCCAAAATGACATTTATAGAAGGATTGATTTCTAGAATGTGAAATTCGACCTCTGCATGACTTACAAGGCCTAGCTCCACTTTTAAATAAACCATTCCCAGAGGGGAACGGGTAGAATTGTCATATGCTGTCACAAAGATGGGGCTAGACAGCCATTTCTCCTTGGGCACACCGCACAGCTCTAGGGTCTTCGGAGGTAAAACATTGATTGAAGCCCCTGTGTCAACCAGGCATGCATCCACGGCTTTCTTGCAGATGTTGACCATGATGCTCAGAGCCATGCTTCTGGCTGCTGGTGGTGCTAGTTCCAATGTGTGAAATGTAATGGAGGGCTGATCCCCCTGAGGAACTAATAGTGCTGCAATCTTTTCTACCGGCACGTCCTCGTTGACCATCACCTTTTGCAAATACTCCATCAAAGCTTCTTGGTGACTTTTCGATCTTTTGATCAGTTCAAGTATGGAGATCCGCGCTGGTGTTCGGTCTAGATGTTTCAACAAATCATATTGAGTGCCTGGTGCACTCTCTTCATTGTGTGCTTCCTCTGTCGGCTGTGATGGGCCGTCTCTAACTGTTGACTGAGGAAATACTTTGTTGAAAATTCTTCCACTCCAGAGCGCATGTTCCTCAACCGTGGAAGATCCGGGTGACACTTTGAGTACCGCAGAGTTAGGTGGTGTAGGTGATGCGGAGGATTGGTATGTAGGTGATGGCGTGGGGTTAGGTGGTGGTGGCGTGGTGCGGATTAGAGGTTTAGACGGTTGGATGGTGGATGGGTACATGGTTGGAGTGGACGAAGTGGGAAATGGTACGCGTAGTAGCGGTCTGGATGGTTGGATGGTGTCTGGGTAGGTAGTAGTGGTAGCGGGCGAAGTAGGGAATGGTACGCGTAACAGCGGTCTGGATGGTAGGATGGGTGCGTAATTGGTTTGCGGTGGGTTATATGGTGGAGGCGTAGGAGTGTGGGGCGTAATGGGCTTGAGGAAAGCGGGTGGTAGTAATGGGTTATTGGATGCGGGTGAATGATACGCAGGTGTCGGTAGAGGGGTGATGGTAATGGGCTGTGGTCTGGGTATGTGGATGGTACGGCGTGGTGGTCGTTCTGCGGTACTCGGAATATGACCCGTTGAATAAAGAGTGGAAGAGTCCTCTATTCTCCACTGTTGCCCACGGTCAGCCTCAGACTGGTTGTTCGTCAGAATAGGGGCAACTTGGTTTTGGTTTTTGTGCTCCGGGAGCGGGTTCTGCACTATGCCCATGTTGGGTGGCGGTGCTGCTTGTGCTGGTGGTCTTGCTTACTGTTGCTGCTGCTGCTACTGTGGTCATCTTACCTTCAGGGCTGATATGTACTTTTTCATTTCTTCCCAGTCTATGCCGCCCTGCTCGTTCAGATCATGAATATAATCTCTAAATTGGAAGCAGGTGTCGATAGTATGCCCAGGTTGCCTATGAAAATA